>SJYA01001171.1:694743-762960 GCA_006410615.1 Neotragus moschatus | reverse complement strand
GTGAAAAGTGGTGGGGGGGGGGGGGGGGGGGGGGGGAGAAGGTAAGCGGTTGGCTCCCGGGGGAGCCCAGAGGAACCCGCCCCCCCCCCTCCACCAGGGGCTGATGGCAGTCGCGGCAGCGGCTGCGTTTGCCTGGAAGAAAAGCCTAAATACATTAGCGAGCTGGTAAAGCTTTTAAGGCCTTCTCGGGAATGAGTGGCTGGCTAATGAGAGGTTAATTCTGTTTGGAAGGAAAGGCTGCGCTGGTTTCCTGAGATAAATGGACAGGAAGCGCATTACCTCCGCGCGCTGGCAAGCGACTCCCAAATGCTTTTTGCACCTGCCGCTCTGAGCAGCGCGAGCCGCGGCTGAGCCCGCAGGGATCGCGGGGGCCAGTCGGGTACGAGCGGGTGATGAGCCCCACGCACGCCCCAGGCCCTCTCCTTCCGGGGGCGCAGCGCTCACCCTCGGCCCTGGAAATCCTCTGTCACACCCAGGTGCTGCGTGTTCCGGAGCTCAGGGGTCCCTCGATCCCGCCAAGCCCCCTCCAGGAGCGGAAGGGTTAAGAATGATGTAAGTACGATACACAAGCCGCTAGCCTCCGGGCTGTAGGACTCCGGGCTTCTTCTCCCCGGCTTTGGGGGGAACAGCGGGGAGCCTTTCCTCTAAAATGGGTGGCACACATCGCAGCCCTGGGTCTGCTTCCTGGCTCCTCTGCCCCGGGGTGGTCTGTTAGAAGAGGGTCCTGGTAGATTTCTGGAAATGGAGATTCTTTGTATTACAGGGGAACAGTTTAGACATCATGTAAAGCTTCCCGAAAAGAAACCACATCTGTTTAGAATCCATTAATGTTGCTGGCATGTGTTTTATTTCTACCCATTTGGCACGTTCATACTCTTAGTGTCCCCTAATTGTACTGTTCTGCTTTCCTCTTTTCTTCCTGAAAATAAAAAGGAAGGAAGGAAGAATACAAGGGGCAAGAAACNACCACATCTGTTTAGAATCCATTAATGTTGCTGGCATGTGTTTTATTTCTACCCATTTGGCACGTTCATACTCTTAGTGTCCCCTAATTGTACTGTTCTGCTTTCCTCTTTTCTTCCTGAAAATAAAAAGGAAGGAAGGAAGAATACAAGGGGCAAGAAACAGGATGGATTTGAGTTGTGCAAGCTATCACGTCACGGTTTTCTTATTAAAATATAAAACTTTTATAAGTCATCGATTTTATGTTTGTGTTCTAGCTCCCTCTCTACGAAGAAAAATCTTCGTAGAGTCTTAAAAGACTCCTTAACTTGCGGCATACTAGCTGGGGAAGTGGGTACGCTATAATTGACCATTCACCACGCTCTTGCTTCCCAAGCTGACTTAGGATCTTGTTAACAGTTCGAATGTACCTGGCAAATGTGTCAACTAACCTAATGTCCTGAAAATGAGAACCACCTTGCTGTTTAATTGTGAAAATTAACATTTTCCTCTAGCATGCTGAACACTTATGCAGCAATAAAAAGTGAATTCTTAGGCGTATAAATCTTGGGCTTGTCAAATGTTTACAACAGAGGAGCAATAAAGCACCTCCAAAGAAATGTAGTTTTTCCTCTAAAGAACAATAGTTCCATTTCAGAACGCTAGGACGTGCAGTGACTCGGGGGTGCCCTCTGTTGGTAAAATCTAGAGCAACCATGTACTTAAGGAACAGGATATAGGAGGGAGAAGAAGAAACGAAGGAAAATTATAGAAAATCGGAGTGAAAAAACTCCTGAACTCAAACTAAACTGAATTTGATCCTTAACTCTTGGTTATATGTTTTAAAGTATAGTCAATAAAGTGGGATTCTTCTTTCATAGGAATCGAACTAAATCTTGGGTTAAGGAAGAGGAAACAGCTTACTACTATTAGTCTTTGTTAGCAAAATGCTTTGAAAGATGCTGTTTACATTTGATTACTTTGAAAAAGAGGTTTACCAGGGTTTCGTTGACTTGATTTCATTAGTAATAAGTAGTAATTGCAAGAAAATCAATTTGGGGCTTAACAGTATTTACTTCACAGTATCACCTAAAAATCATATCACATAACTCCCCCCAAAAAGTCATTTCTCCAGGCAACTCTGAAGCTACTGTTAAGCATATTATGGATACACACAAGACTTGGGTTATATCATGGACAATGAAAGGTATGTTTACCACTTGAGTCATCATAGTATGTAATAAGTAATGAAAAGTTGCAGTAAAAATAGATAGGCATCCTTCATTAGGGAGCTAGTGGTTTGTATAATTCAGAACGTGTGTAATGAGGAAGCTGGAGTGATGGAAGGTTTGCCCTCAATTATCCTGGTCCATTGACTGGCACTTTTTAACATGTGCAGTATAACATGACCGTGGTTGATACGAAAATTCCTAAATTAGGGATTCTGAGTAATGTAGCAGGTAGAGTTGCAGACTGCGACTTGGATATGTTCATTTTAAATGGCAGCCCATTGCCGTTTGCGGCGCTGCTGTGCTGTGCCAAGTTGCTCAGTCGTGTCGAACTTTTTGCGACCCTACGGACCGTAGCCCCGCCAGGCTCCTCAGTCCAGGGGATTCTCCAGGCAAGAACACTGGAGTGTTGGAGAAAGGCAAAGACTAGGACAGTATGAAGTGGCTCCTGGCCTTTGAGGCCATTCTTGAGATTAGATACCACTTCACACCTGCTGATAACAAATTGGAACCTATCATCGACCTCATAAAACATGCTTTCCTGTATCTCTGGAAGTCTTCTTTCCCGCCAGCAATTGGTTTCCCTCTCATTTTTGCAACCATTCCATCGCAAAAGTAGAAACGGACCTGCTATTGAATTAATTTGCTAATAGACGATGAACATTTGTGGAAAAGCCACGGAGCAACAACAGATCATGGTATAAAATTACACTAAACTCACTATCCTCATGAATCTAACTACAGTGTAACAGAACACGTAGACGTTCCCCCTACTCTCACATCCCCCTCCCCAACTGCTTTCAGGAAAGGAAAATGTCAGAGTGACGGGAACACCAGCTGCCCGCGAACTCCACCAGGGAGCTGGTGGCTACCTTCCCAGGCCATCCGATTCGTTCCGGACCACGGGTCACATTCGCATTTGCAACGCGACTGGCTTTACCAAAAGTCCCGAATGGGCTCAGAAGGCGGTGGCTTTTCTAAAAAAAAAAAAAAANCCGTGGCCCGGCTGGCGGCGCGGCGGCAGGAACACACCCGCCAACCGAGCGGCCCGCCCAGGGCACACGGGAGCGGCCTTTTCGCCCTGCCTCCCACCCACCCGCCGTACCCGCCTTCTGCTCGGACCGTGGATTGATCTCTGCTCCCGCAGCCACTTATCAAAGATGTAGCGCGCGGGCGGGGGGCTGCGCTCTCCAGACAAACGTTCCGGATACTCTATTGCTCTCTGCATGGGTGTTTTACTGAAAGTCAGCCTTGGATCAGGTTTCCACCGCCGCCTCCTAGGCTGGGGAGACGAGGAGCCTGGTTGCTGCTGCTGCCCTGGAGTTGAGGGTGGCGTCGAGGCGAAGAAATAGCACCCGATGGGAAGATAATTCTACCCATTTGAAAACCTGGGGATTCATCTCGAAGTCACTTAAAACTTCTTTAAACTGAGATCGCTTTCATATTTGCGAAAGCCCCTTTTAATTTCATCTTTCATCCCCTCTTTGGGAAAACTTCGTGCTTTGTGGCTAGCCGCGTGTTTTGGGGGGAGTTCCAGAAGAGTGTGACCGATCTCTTGCCTTCGGGAACTTCCCCGGTGGAAGCAGCAATGAGGAATCTGTTCTTAGCGAAGTAAAACCTTTTTGTCTTAGCGACGATGAGCCTTCTAGCGTGTTTTGCCTGTTTTTCTTTTTAGCATCTTTTCATGAACACAATGATATATGTCAGTTATATCTCAAGAAAGCTGAGGGGAAAGATCTAGAAGGCCCTTTACAAATAAGTACAATCCCTAGCAGCATATCTAGACAAAAAATTTTCTCAGTGCCAAATTGAAAAAGAATCTTTTAGTTTGAGAGCACCTAGAGCATTAGATACGTTATCCTTTGAGATTTTTTTTGTCCTGTATTTGTGGGACAGCAACCACAACACTCTGATCTGGAGAATACTGAACTGTAATGCCACCCAACTGTGCCAGAGTTAATTTTTATTTATTTATTAAGTCATACCAGCGGTGTTAAAAATCCGGGAGGTCTTTTAAGTAATGGGGAAAAAATGTGACATTTGAGCAGACGACTAAATTTAGTTTTGCGTAACTTTGCATTGTGATGTAACAGCTGCATTTTAACACTGTCGCTTGGGGAAACAGACTGAAGTCTTAATAGAGAGTGTAAATAGCAAGTTTTACAATGATGAAGGTTTTTAATTAGTGATTTTAGAACCTTAGAAAATAAAGTCAGTCTGCTCACGGTTGCATGGAGAACTTTTTATGACGTGTCAAAAATTATATTCAGGAGTGTTTTGTGTGGGAAAAAAAAAATGTCCATAATGTCAAAGTGTAGATTTTTTGAAAGGGAAGTTGAGCTGGTGGGCAGGACTGTGACCCTCTTGACTGCTTAGATATTGTTTCCTTTAGTTACCATAGGGTCCTGTAACAGGATTGGAATGTGGTCCTTGAAGCTTTCTTCGATGGCCTCTGAAAGGCCTAAGAAGTTGGTTTAAAGGTTTAGAATATTAAGGTGCCTTAGTTCAAGAACTTGGAATGTGAAACTCCTCTCAATATCCTAATGCGCTCACACTGAAGTCCCCATTAGATTCTACCCAGAGTTGCTGTAGTGAGTGATATCTGTGGATAGCTTGTTGGAATGAAGCAATTAATCTGGTTTTAGGAAAGAGGGCTCCTTTTGAGAGAGTTCTTTGAAGAATGGTGCTATTGAAATGCAGGGGTTGTGTCTCCTCAGAGCAGCCTGCCTCACCTCATGCTCTTTACAGATGGGCCACCGTATGTTTTCTGCCCAGATCCTTATAATTTGCCTCCACACCCCAGATGGCTCTGCGTTTCACTTAATCCATTTCAGCATATCTCATTTCTTTTATTATAATCTGATGATTGGGCGGCATATTCACCCGTGCAGGCCTGACATTGCGGAAACCACCTTGAATGGTGAAGTCTTTATGTCTGGATCATTCATGAGAGCTCTAGACTGACAAATGCTTTAAGTAAATTTAATTTACTGGGAGGAAAATACGGTCACATCATAGATGGTATGATTTGAAAAAATAGATCTGTAGCTGCAGATTTTGAATTCTGCCCCTGGGAAATGAAAAGGATACTTTTATTCTTTTTTTTTCTCAAGCAAACCTCTGCACTTCCTGAGTGGAGATCCAATATGGGAGTTCCGTGCTTACTCATACACTCCATGGTTTTCTTGGCTGCATCCTTGAAATTGTTTCTGCTCTGCACTGTCTTGGCATTTGGACAGGAGGTTTACTTTACCGCCTCTTACAGGCAAAGTGTGCATTGTCATTATAAATTCATGAAGCCTGGATATTTCTGAGTGTAAGCTGCAAATTAGTCACTATATACAGGAGCCTGCGATAGGGCTGAAACTGCTGACCCACGTGCACTTTCTCTGGTTAGCCCTCCTACATCCCACTGTCTCTATCCAAAAAGTCTGTTAGAAACCTCATCCAAAACAAAGAAATCCAAGGAACTGTGTTTTGTGTGAGAGTTCTCAACGGAATCAGCACCTACCTGCTATGAAAAAGGGCGTGGGGAAGGGAGGAAGGGGACAAAAAAGGATCTGGGAGTCTAGATTCTGCTTCTCCTTTCTAAGCAGTTGCATCTGCATTTCCGTGCTGGTCTTACTTTTGATATTTTTATGACTATTTGAAATAATTATAAGTAAGCGTACGCTCGGCTAGATTTTATAGACCATAAAAAGAACAGGACAGGCACTGTGAGTTTAGCGGAAAGTTCGAGTGTTGTCATTTATGTGTTGTCCAGAAGCTGTTCGTTACTGAATGAGCCTTGGCTCCTGTATTCATTTTCTTGCTTACTGCTTGCTGTGAATCTGATTTTAAAAGAAAGAGAGAAAAGATGTTGCTGTTTCTGACTTTTTTTTTTTTTTTAAAGCTATCGAGTACTGTTTTGAGAATCAGAAATTTTGTTGGGGGAATGAAAATGAGATTTGGGGGAGGGCACATGTCCTGGGCTTCACGCTCGCAGTTTACAGTCCAGCCAGGTCAAGGCCTTTAGTGTCCCTTTGTCTTGATTTTTCCATCTATAAAATGGCTTTAATGCCACTTTGGGGATTGTGGGCTGGTTTTATTTTTTTGTTTCCACTTTGGCCTTTTTGAGTAAAAACAGTTGAAAGATGATTTGATCTACTTTGTAGAGAGGAATTCTATAAATACTAGAGCTGCTTTTGTCAGCTTTGGAATGAGAAAACGTGAAAGAGGCCAAATGCATAAAGATGTATCTGTGATTTTTATTTAGTGCCTTTGAGTAATAGCTGTAAATTCACAGCTCCAAAATATTAAAATATTTTCATCTCTTTTACTTGTGTTAAGTCAGATATCCAGTCTTGACTGCATTTTCCCTTTTTGGTTTTGGAAACTTAGGAATGGTTGGGGCAGTGCCTTACCAGGTTGTCATCTCCTACTCCTCGTTTCCCCAGCTGATGCCGTGAACAAAGATTACAGGCTGTTTCACTCATTTGAAAGCAGTTTACTACTGAAAAGACTAGACTATCTCTCTACGGTGATTATTAGGGTTAGTTTTAAGTCTTTATCAGATAATGTCCTAAGTCTTGAGATCATCCTGAAGTTTTGTTATGCCTAAATCTTGAATAATTACACATTTAATAATACTCTACTGACTGGTGCACCCCCTCAGATATTTCACGCCTAGAGATGATCACGGAATTTACTTTAGGGCAACCTATTTGTTTCTCGGATGAGGAACCTAAGACTTGAAATTGAGGCTCCTCCGTAGTTGAGAATACCTATAAAGAATGTGCAGGTGATACACATATGTGTTACAGTTCATTTCTATTAAATTAGAGGTGAACAATAAAGAAAATTGTTTTTCTCTTCCATGATTCTGGTGCTCTCCTTTTAAGGAATACAGTATTAAACTGGTTAGCACACACACTGACCTAAATTGGCAGTTTATTGTGGGTTTTGTGCTTCACAAACTTTTGTATAATAAGTTCAGGGCAAACAATAATTTGAAAACTTACTGTTTACATAGTAGGGCAGTGATCGTATGATTTTTCATTACTTTATGTTAGCTTTGCTTAAATCTTAAGTTTATGTGAATCATTGATTTAAGGGGGAAAGTAGTTTTATATATACGCAAATAATTCTGTCCCTGGTTCTGTTTCTAAAAAAAACCATAGTTGGTGGGATCACCTGTCAGTGTTGTGTACATTTTGAGTTAGTATACTTTTACTATGAACTGTTGAGGAGCTAGAATCCTGGAGTGATTGATGTTATGGGATAGTGAATACCTAGCTTGGTCAAATCAGTCACTTTATTTTCTTAAATGATCATTTACACTTTGTAGAAACCAGGGGGTTACATGTGTTAGTTTATATGCAATTTATTGGTAGATATTTCTCAAGAAAGACAGAATAACTTAGTACCTGGATTTTTTCCTGATATTCTTCCCCTCTAGCTAGAGTAGAATCGGGTAAAGGTGTTCTAACTAATCATGCTATAATTTAGGAGTTTCTCCTCCCTAAAGTGTGCAGGTTTTACTCATGGTTTTGTGTACAGACTGTGCGTTTCAAAGCAAATTACTTATGCAATTTTCAAAATCAAAACAAAGTTCACATCTTTGACTTGGCCTTAGAGCAAAGGGATCTTTCTCAAAATCTATAAACAAGAGCAAAGTTGATAAAATATTTCCTTTATCGTTCCCTTGTAGTTTAGCCTGAGAACACCTGGCTAAACTCCTGTTCACTTGCAGTGGCCCACGCTTTAGTTAAGTTAACCAGCTGCATGCAGTGGGTCTCCCAGTGGCTGACTTTGTGAGAGGCCAAGAAGCCACAATGCAAGCCTATTTCTGAAGGCCTGCTTAAAATAGAGTATAGGAAATAGAACAAACAGTTCCCAGAGAATGTCCTTTTCTCATGTAGCTCAGAAAGTTGTGAAGCCTTTTAAAACCATTCGGTCTTAATCTTACTTCTCCTAGGTGACTGCCAGCAGCCAGCCCAGTGTCGAATCCAGAAATGCACCACGGACTTTGTGTCCCTGACTTCGCACCTGAACTCCGCCGTCGATGGCTTTGACTCTGAGTTCTGCAAGGCTTTGCGCGCCTATGCTGGCTGCACCCAGCGGACTTCCAAAGCCTGCCGTGGTAACCTGGTGTACCACTCTGCTGTGCTGGGTATCAGCGACCTCATGAGCCAGAGAAACTGTTCCAAGGATGGACCCACGTCGTCTACCAACCCGGAAGTGACCCATGACCCTTGTAACTATCACAGCCACGCGGGAGCCAGAGAACACAGGGGCGGGGACCAGAACCCTCCCAATTACCTTTTCTGTGGCTTGTTTGGAGACCCTCACCTTAGAACTTTCAAGGATCACTTCCAGACATGCAAAGTGGAAGGGGCTTGGCCACTCATAGACAATAATTATCTCTCGGTTCAAGTGACGAACGTGCCTGTGGTCCCCGGATCCAGTGCAACTGCGACAAATAAGGCAAGTGCACTTACAGTTTTTCCTTCTTCTTTTCTCCTGTAACTTTCAGATGTTTGATTCTTCAGACGACTGTTGAAGTATGATGCAAAAGACTTTGTTTAGAAGGAACTTCTGTTGGTCAGCTCGGCACAGAGGGTGGATGAAGGATTAAATGCAGGTTACTTGGTTAAAAAAAAAAAAAATTTCTCACTGAAATTCTTGTGGGCCTAAGTTTAAATAGGCAATGATATGAAAAATAAAAAGGAAACAGTGAAGTTGGGTTCTCTAGGGAAAAGGCAGGCCTGTTTAATGAAAAAAAAAAAAAGATCTTTTTTTCCAGTGATGTCATTTTTGAGTGCAAATGTGTGTGGCTCTTGAAGAAATCCATGTTCAGATTTATCAGATGACTGCAGTGGGTGTTCTGAACAAAGAACGCTGTGAAGCCTAAGAGAGCAATTCATCAGGAAATCTTATTGGAAACTTGGAAGCTATAGTAAAACATGGTGACCAGGGAAGTTAAGAAGTGGATTTTGCAGAGCAGTAATACATAATTCCGTGTAACCTCAGGATAAAATTGAAGTCAACCAGAGGGGAAAACTGACAAAATTAAGCTTACTGTGTCTAGCTGCCATTGTCTGTGGTTGGTGTTTATTTCTTTGTTCATTTTAAAGAAACTGACACTGAAGAGGGAGCCTGGAAGCCAGTGGTAAGGCACCAGAGTCCTGGTGCAAACAGGTGGCGAGGAGCTGTGGCTGGGTTTCCAGTTGTCAGGCCAAGCTGATTCAGGTGTTAGTAAATAAAGAGGTCCAAAAGGGTTTTCCACAAAAATGGTGTCTCAGGGGCTTCTCTGGTGGCTCAGTGGTAAAGAAGAATCCACCTGCCATGCAGGGGACACAGGCTCAATCCCTGGTCCAGGAAGATCCCACATGCCTCCAGACTACTAAACTCACGCATCACTTCTACTGAGTCAGAGCTCTCGAGCCCATGCCCCGCAGCAAGAGAAGCCACCGCAATGAGAGGCTGGAGATCACCCCACACCTGGAGATTACCCCCTGCTCCCAACTCTGGGCAGCTGGAGAAGGCCTGCCCATGGTAAGGAAGACCCTTAAACAAATTTTTTCAAATGTTTCTATTGTTAAAAAAAAAGTGTAACAACAAGGAACCAGCTCCTTGGCTATCCTCTCCAACTATAAAATCACACATACAGGTTTTCTTATTTTGTTTCATTTCATTTTATTCATTGTATCTTTTCATCAGTTGGGTTAGACTAAAATGTAGTTGACAGCTAGCACGCTTTTATAATACTTGAGGACTGTTCTCTTGATTCCAGGCCTTGCCTGGAAACGTATGTAGCATAGTTTTTAAGTGAATTTAAATTATTTTACTTGGCATTTTGTGGAGGGAATTTTAGCACATTTCCAGAGACTGTGTGGAGACACCCTGGGGTGTCACAAATCTAAGATTAAAAGTCATCACCCTGATCAAAGGAGACTATACATTGGTCTAGACATCTTAGGGGAACTTAAAACTATTTACACTTCAATTCCCAATAAAACCCAAGGTTGCCTTTCCAAACCTTATATCTCAAGTAAACTTTTCTTTCTCTGGTTTTTGTTAAGGAGACAGATAATTCTTCCTGTCTGTATATTACAATATGTATTTGCTATATGTTATAAAGTTAATAGCTGCAAAGTCATAAGATAAGCAGTGAGCAACAATTCATCATTGCAGACTCAAAGGGCATGAAACCTGGTAATAGTTTTTGAAAAGACATGGCACTGAAAATTCAAGAAGGCAGTTCCATTGAAAATGCAGAAAATCATCAATTTTGCAGATAATTGAGGGCTTGGAAGGGTAGCTTTCATACGATACTTTTGAGATTAATAAGTGCTGTGTGCATGGGAAAATTTACAGTTGACCCTTGGGCAACATGGGTTTCAACCCAGCCGGTCTGTATATGTGGATTTTTTTCAGTAGTAAATACTGCAGTACTACATGATCCCTGCTTGGGTGAATCCTTGGATACAGAACCTTGTATACAGAGGGTTAGCTGTAACGTTATATGTGGATTTTCAGCTGCCCAGGGGTCATTGCAGCTAACTCCCCTGTTGTTCAGGGGTCAGCTGTATTGTTTCTTTCACAAGCCCAGAGATTTATTTTCCTAACCTGCTATCCAGTCACATGTCACTCCTATTTGGTGTTCAGCCTTTCAGAACTCTTCACTTTTTACTGATCATGTTGAAAATAATCTGGGGACAGCTGGTATGAGTATATGAATGCGACAGTGGACACTGAAGTACTTTAGATCGTTCTGTTTCAGTTGTGGTTGAACCTATCATAGCTTTTAGCAAATACATAAGTACAATTTGTTTTCTCCCTCACTTTGGTGAGGATCGACCCTTTCCAGAAGGAGAGAGGGAAAAGTTACCTATCTTTTAACATAAATTCAAGCAGACAGCGAGAATGTTTGGTCTTTAATTGCCCTATGGGACAGTATTCCCCACATCCGGTGACCGTGCTGTGCAGCAACAAATTACTTGATGGCTTCATGACCTCCAGTGCTTGGTTGTTTTTTTTTCTTTTCTCTTTTTGTAACTCTCTCCAAAGCCCCCCAGAAGCATGTGAAGGTTACTGTTTGAGGGCCTGTCTCCATGTTGGTATGGCCTTTGCTGGTGAAACCCAGCAAAGCCCTAAAATCTTGCCCTGCAGTTCCTTTTGCTGTACCCAGGACCAAAATAAAACTTTTAAAATTTTCTAAGCAGTGAAGACAGTCCACTCCAGTATTCACGCCTGGAGAATCCCATGGACAGAGAAACCTGGTGGGTTACTGTCCATGGGGTCCCATAGAGTCAGACATGGCTGAGTGGCTAACACACACGCACACGCACACACACCTAAACTGCGATGCTGAAACTATCATATCTAAGCAGCCATTCATTCCACCACCCTCAGCACGAAAGTAAAGCACTGGACTCAGGTATTTTGCTCAGGCAACTCAGTCCTGGGGCCGTGGGCTTCTTGAGCAGGCCATCATCTTCAGGGCTGTCTTTGTGAGCTCTGCCTGTTGCCTGAACACCCAGGTTTCCCTCATCATGGAAAGACAAAGCTTAGCGGGGAAAGAAATCTAAACAACAGAGGGAAAGAAAACGAAGTCCTCTCTGGTCAGTTCAGTTCAGTTCCGTTCAGTCGCTCAGTCGTGTCTGACTCTTCACAGCCCCACAGACCACAGCACACCAGGCCTCCCTGTCCATCACCCACTCCTGGAGTCTACTCACACTCATGTGCATTGAGTCGGGGATGCCACCCAGCCATCTCATCCTCTGTGGTCCCCTTCTCCTGCTAGCTAAGCCTTTCTTCGCCAGGCCTGCAGTGCTTGGCGGTGTGGTCTCCTCTCCCCCGGTCCACGTCCTCTCCCCCTCCCCAGCCGTGCACAAGTATGCTGTCTGAGGGCCGAGGCTCTGGGCTTTGCCCTGCACTAGCCTGTCCGGTTCCCTCCCTCCCCCGGAGTCTGTGTGTTTGGCCACCTGGCTAGCTTGGTGTGTTCCTAAAGGGGACACCAGGGCTGTTTTTCCCCCCTCCCCACCCCAGGGGCTGCCAGGGCTCCTTAGCACACCTGCACACACTTCTGCTGAGATCTGTGTCCACTCTGGGCCACGGTTCCCATCTTTGGCTACAAGAGGCGTGCAGCTTCAGACCTGCAAATGCTCTGCAGAAAGATTTATGAGAGAGGGGACGGGCTGAGAACGGGCAGGGTTGGGTCTGTGGGAAGGAGCACTGTTTGAGTTTGGGGCTCCGGGGGGACAGGATACAGTGCTGTTTTCTCTCCTGATCCTCACACAGGTAAACAAGCAGATCGTCCATGGAGGGTGCTGGGCGGCGTACCTTCTCTTCCACATTCTCTTTGCCCGCCCCTCAGTCTCAGCTTCATGTAGTGTAACTATGAATCCTTGTTTATGTGGATCTAAGAAGGAATTGCATATGCCATGATTGCAGAAGGCAATTTTGGTGTGAATTATTTCATAAAGAGATTTTGCACTTCACAAATGGAGTCCTAGCATGTATGAAAATCTCCAATCTCTCAGGTGCATTTAAAATGATTTCCTTTTCCCAAAATTTCAAGGATGCATTTATTACACATCTGATGTAGCTCAGTGGGTAAAGAATCTACCTGCAATGCAGGAGACCAGGGTTTGATCCCTAGGTCNCTTTGCCCGCCCCTCAGTCTCAGCTTCATGTAGTGTAACTATGAATCCTTGTTTATGTGGATCTAAGAAGGAATTGCATATGCCATGATTGCAGAAGGCAATTTTGGTGTGAATTATTTCATAAAGAGATTTTGCACTTCACAAATGGAGTCCTAGCATGTATGAAAATCTCCAATCTCTCAGGTGCATTTAAAATGATTTCCTTTTCCCAAAATTTCAAGGATGCATTTATTACACATCTGATGTAGCTCAGTGGGTAAAGAATCTACCTGCAATGCAGGAGACCAGGGTTTGATCCCTAGGTCGGGAAAATCCCCTGGAGAAGGAAATGGCAACCCACTCCAGTGTTCTTGCCTGGAGAATCCCATGGACAGAAGAGCCTGGCAGGCTACAGTCCATGGGGTCGCAAAAGTCAGACATGACTATGACTAAACCACCAAACAGTAGCAATACTTTTAACAATTATTTTGTACAAATAACTTGTGTACTTTTGCTTTGTCTTTCAAACCTTTCCTTTCAATGTAACCATGTCCTTTCTTCAACATTCTAGCTTGCTTATCCTATTCTTCTAAGTCAGGGAAACAAAATTGCAAGTAGGTGGGGATATTGAGATGACGGCCAGTCCTTTATAGATCTTCAGATCTTGCTATACTTTAGTGAGAGAAGGTGGTTTACCTTCAGGCAGTTTGGTTTGGGGTAGGAGGTGTGTTCCTTGTGCTTGACCAAGCCAGGCGAGTGGACACTCAGGTGCTTCTTATGTCCTTGCTGCTGCCATGGGCCACCAGCTGCAGTAACCCACGGGCAGCAGGGCTCTGTGCCTGTCCAAAGCAGAAGAGAGCCTGTCTTTCAAAGTCCATAAATACCTGTACTTCTGGAGCTCTGGCTACTTGCTGAGAGATCTTCCTGGAAATCGCCACTGGCTGATGATACTGGAGATACAGGGAGTCTTGAGTTCTTGGGCTCCATTCTCGCTGGCTGCCCACAGTGTTCCCTAGTGATAAGATGCCCTTCCCTTGTAGGGTCCTGGAGCACGAGTTGGGTCCTCTCCTGCTTTTGATGCCCCTTAGCATGCCCTGTTGTTCAGCAGGAGAATGTGGGCACATAAACCAATGTTCTGAGTCATTCTCTGTTGGTTATAAAGTCAGAGCCAGAGGTACCTCTGTTGCAAAGTCTTCCAGCGATCTTTTTTTTTTTTTTAGACTTTTTTTTAAGACGTATCTCTGGATCAGGCTTTGGGAATCTGTCCTCTTTTGACCCTAAGCCTAGTGGGTTTTTTTTTTGTAGCTAAGTTTTTGTAACCAGTTATGTTTTTAGTATCTTTATGGAGAGTCTGTGAGCTGCACAGTGGTGATCATTTCTTATTTTTGTCCACTAAGGAAGATGCCTCATCCTCTTGTGTACAGAATTACCTTTTGAATACATGGACTCTGTCCTTGCATGCAACACTGTTACAGAGGCAATACACTATTCTTTGAGAATATAGATTCCTTCTGGGAGTGCACAAGTTGCCTTGCAGATTCACTGTAACCCTTAAAATCTGAGATTTCTCTTTGTTATGATTATCTGTTAATATAGATAACTCTTGCCATCTTTACGTTTTGCATCTCGTCCTGGTCCTTCTTGTTTTGCAGAAATGTTTTAAAAATAAAAAAAGTTGCAAGATATGTTGAGATATATTGCAGAACAGATGGGAAAGAAGTTTGCAGTTGTGTAGCTCCCTGTGCAGTACACTGTGTTCATTTCTCTGATAAAATGTACTATTTAGTGTTGCATTAGAAACCCCAAGCATTGAAGGGCCTGTCCTGTCTGGGAGATGCTGAGGTGAATGTAGTCTCTGCCTTAGTCTAAGCTCATAACTAAACTTTGCTGCCTTCATGGCATGGAGAATTATGGGGTTTTGTGGGGGTGTGGGGAGGAGCCATTTTTAGAGTTTGTTTCAGAACATTGGGGGCCCACCCTATAGGCTGGTTCCAAGTGCTGCAAGTTGCCTCCAGGGGTCAGGACCAGGAGGTTGGGCCGGAGAGATGGGCTGCTGTGCCTCGGACATAACCCTGCCCGCTGGCCACTGTTACAGGTCAGTGTTCTCACTCCCAGGACTTGGTACCATCTCCCTTTTCCCCTCCCACCATCAAGGTGATCCCTCACCTACACCCAGATATCCTCACTCCTTTGAGATACCCTAGCAGGGTCTGGAACCCTGGTTGCTGTTGTTGAAAGGTAGTTGATCTTTAATACCCAAAAGCTTGCTAGGGTAGTTGAGCATCAGAATCACCAGTTCTTAGTTAAGTTGATTTTTCAGGGTTCTGTCTCATCTTTAAGACTCATAAAAGCATGTCTTAGCTAATCCTCATCCTCCCTGAATTTCCTTATTGTAGAGACAATATTAAAAGAATAGTTTCCAGAAGAACAGAAACCAGCTATAGTTGTTCCAGGTGGTGGTATTCCTGTTGGCCCTTTTCTGCTTCCTGTGTAGCTCTGGTTTGTACTGGGTTTTAAGGTCTTAGGCCCAGAAACTTTGAACTTCACTTCATATAGTTTTCAGCAGACTGCCTGGGGGTAAAAGTATATTTGGGCAAAGGAAACAGAAGAAAAGGAGGCGACATTCTTAGCTCCATGATGTACCCATAATGTGAACAGTCATTTTGTGGGATGAAAACAGGCCTACCTGGCTCATTCTTCAGACCATACTTTAACAAGATCTGCCTTCATTTTGTCCGTACAAATTGCATGTACTCTGGGTAACTAGGCCTCTGTCTTCTCTCTGTTCCCTGGAGGAAGAAATATATAAGATGTCAGCGAAAACTGTCTAAAAATGTATGTCTGTGTATACCTTGTCAGTTTCACATTTCGAATCTCTGAGTGTGCCAGTGTCTCCATCCCAGACGTGGTTTGGCAGGATGAAAAGGACCTTCCGAATCCCCCGTGTGTAAGCGACAGTAACCCAGCGCCTGCCTGAGCCAGCCGGAGTTCCCTGCAAGTGCCCTGGGCTTCTGCTACTTTAAAACAAACCCACCCTCCTCCATAGTTGGAACCAGAGGCGCCCAGCCAAGTCTGATACACAGCTGAGAGTTAGAACTTGCTTTTCTGTCACATTTCCAAATGTCTTTCTCTGCCCTGTTAAATTTTCTTTGAGTCAACATTTTGAGAGGAAGGGGCAAGCAGGAAACATTGGATGGTTGGTACTTTTTTTTTTTTTGGTTGTTGGCTTCAATTAATGCTAACCAAACAGTTTCTGCCCCTGTGGAATGTGGCATGTAAAGAGTCATACCTACAGTGTCGAACAATGAAAGCTGCTACCTTACCCGTTTCGTCTTTGTTTGTTTTGACTGCAAGTAGAACTCGCTCTTCCACTGGTTTGGATTTTGTGTTCTCCTGGGTGGGGTAACTTCAGGACTTCTTCAGCTGCTCAGCTTGTCCTAAGTATAACAAGAACAGCAGCACACGTCTAAGATGCAGAATTTAACGGAGGAGCCTTGCACTGGAAACCCGTCGCTGCTGGGTCTAGAAAGAACTTCAGATGAAATTGGGTCTCTGCAGAGAGGAGCTCCGTATGTCCCAGTGAGCTGGTTCTTTTAAGAGTCGGAGCCCAAAGAACCTTAGCTCCTGCTGGTGGGCTGTCTCAGTTCTGGAACTGCCTGTGTACACTGTGGGTAGGATTGATGCGGCAGCATTTAAAGGCCAACTTCTGCTCTGCTCTGCATGTGCCCCTGAAAAGGGTGTCACTGTTTGCTCTTCCCTTTTTAAAGGTGTGAAGTACACACGCAAGCACACGTGTGTGTTTATGTGGGGTCCGTGCCTTCCCTGCTCCCTGCCTCAGGAAAATGAAGACAGAAGGATATTGTTTTGGAACTTTCCAGTTAGCTGGCTTCTTGGAATATATGGTCACCAGCTCTGACCACCTTGTTCCTGACTGGGCTTTGCTTTTTTTTCTTTAATAGCCCTGGGAACCTGAAACTCAACCTAGAAGTGACAGAATGTGAGTGCATTGTGAGACCTTTAAGGCCCTTTGCTTCTTAAATCACCTCCCCAAACTGGAAAATGATCAAAGGGGCTCTGATTTCCTGATAATCCCTGTTGGTTTGGGAAACAGCTGTGCTGAACCTCGGCCCAGAGCGTTCACCGGGGGTGCTGCGAGAGCCTGGGGATCTGTGTGCCCCCCCCGCTCCACCTCATTAGGAGGGAGATCCCAGAAAGCCAGACCTGCCGGGACAGATTCCTGCCCCTGAGTGACTGCAGTATTTTTAGCCTCTGGTCCAAAGCGCAGCAGCTTCCCTGGTGTCTCAGAGGGTAAAGTGTCTGCCTGCGATGTGGGAGACCTGGGTTCGATCCCGGAAGATCCCCTGGAGAAGGAAATGTCAACCCACTCCAGTATTCTTGCCTGGAAAATTCCATGGACAGANTGCAGTATTTTTAGCCTCTGGTCCAAAGCGCAGCAGCTTCCCTGGTGTCTCAGAGGGTAAAGTGTCTGCCTGCGATGTGGGAGACCTGGGTTCGATCCCGGAAGATCCCCTGGAGAAGGAAATGTCAACCCACTCCAGTATTCTTGCCTGGAAAATTCCATGGACAGAGGATCCTGGTAGACTCCAGTCCATGGGGTCACAAAGAGTCGGACACGACTGAGCAACTTCACTTTCACTTTTCCAAAGCGTAGCAGCAGCCTCGGCCTGGAATACTGTCCCCATGCGCCTGACTTCCCATCTAGAAGTCTAGCGAGGGCCTCCTCACAGTGCAGAGACCAGGCACAACAAGTAAGAAGGTCCCACTGGAGTTCTCCAGGTGCTGGGAAGGCCAAGGCACCCCAGGCCTTCCCTCCTCCCTGTAAACTCAGCACCTTGTGCCTCTGGTTTGTACAAGGAAGCTGGCACATTTCCCTCTGAGCCTATTTTATGCTTCCAGCCTTCCTTGTTTTAAATGTACAAAAATTGCTCTTTGGATGTCGACTTTCTTTTTTTTGCCTGTCACTTTTATGTATCATCCCTGGGCCTGCCTCTCTCTCTCTCTCTCTCTCTCTCTCTCTCTCTCTCTCGCATGCTCGTTCCAGCCACCGAGCTTAATGCTTCCCCCTTGGACCACCCTAGCAGCCTCAACCGTGGGTGTCCTCCTCTGGTTTGGTTTCTTCTTTCTCCAGCTGCTGCCAAGAACCCCTCCAGCAGCCAAGGCAGCCCTTGTTCCTGCATGTATTACCTAGGGCAACCCTGAAGAATAAATAAGTCTCATCCATTCTGTGTCTCTGGAATCTTGTGAGTGCTGCTACAGCAGGGCTCGGTGGAAAGAAACTCAAGACGACAGAGAAACCTCTTTGGGTATCTTTAGGAGGCTGTAGATTTTTGTAGTCTCATTCAAGCCCGAAAAGGAATCTAGAGGGAAATTTCTTCTGCCACCCTCCTCTGAAACTCATGGATGGCTATCTTCCTGTGAGCTGTCTTGTCCTGGCCCAGTGAAATACTTAAACTGTGCTTCTGTAGATGTTGAATTCAGACTTCCTGTAGGTAGATGGCTGATGCTAGGCTGAGTTGCAGTGGTACTTAAAGTTACATTTGTTTCACTGAGATCATGCCTTCCTGGCAGATTTTTTTTTTCTTTTTTTTCCTTTGTTTCTTTCTTTTTTGTTGTTATTTTTCAGGAAAATGATCAATGACATCAATTACTGACCTCCTTATGTATGGTCTATGTACTCTCCTAGGCTTTGTGTGAAACTGTTCAAACAGAAAGTTATTCTAGACGGATATGCTTTTATTTCCTGCCTCATAAAAAGGAGCGAAATCCAGAGCTCTCCCCAGCCTAACCGAGATCCTTCCTTAGTGCTTCGGAGCTTCCTCGTCTTGGACTTCTCAACATTGAGAAACGTTGGCCCCCTCGAGTGAAGATGATGTGTTTTAGAGCTGGCATTAGAGCATGTGTGTTTATTGCTTTGAGACACAGGCTCTCGTAGGAATGACCTCCTTTGTGTTCAGCTCTGAGGACTAAGCAGAGGCTGTATGCCGCTGACCTGGTGAGAGCAAAGACCGTGGGCACAGCATTCTCTGATTTCTCCCACAGTCATCTGTTTTTTTCAACCTATAATCGCACCCAGAGAATCTGAGGAAGTAGACACATCAGCTAATTACATGAAATAAAATTAATCTTAGCTTTCTTAACACAAGCAGAATTTAACTGGATACCTGTCAACATTGGGTTTCCCTGTGTTCTAGGCTGATTTCCTGTGATTTTCAGTTTGGTTTGCTGGCCCATCTTAACCCGAGAGCTGGAGTCCCTTGTCTATAAAAGTCCCAATTCTGGTATTAAGAGAATTCCAGTAAGGTCCCACACATGCAGTGCCAAATGGTCTGATTTAAACCCCGATAAACGTTTCTTCCAAAGAATGATAAGCACAAATAGTTCAGGGCACAGCCTGTGGGGAATTCTGCTGTTTGAAAACCTCATAGCACTGTGCAAGGCTGCTGAGCTTGGAGAAGCTCTGTGCTTTGGCAAGGCAGTGCTGGTTCTCTGGGTGACCTCCCTTTCATTTAGTTTTTTTTTTTTCCCCTGATGGAAAGGAGAGACAGGTGCCTCTCAGTGTTGGCATTTCACAACACACCCTAAATCCTCATTGCCTTTCTCATGTGGAAAGGTTGATTTGTAGCTGCTGGTTTGCTTCTCCTAAGAGACCCTGTAGGTGGTAAAGATCTCAGGCAGTGAAACATTAAAAATGAATGAGGAGACTGGAGTAGTGTGTCTGAGGTGGGGGTTGGGAGGAACTGGGCGGGGGAGGTTTAACAAAAGGCATTGATGTTTTAAATGCACAGAAACGCCATCCATCAATAATAAATGGTGTGGCATAGAACAGATGTGCCAAATTGAGTTATCACAGCATATGGATCAGTTCATAGAGGGGGGAAAAGTAAAGAGCAAAGCTGTTTTTAAATTATCTGTTTAAGAGCTTTAGAATACAATTTTGAATGACCTATTCTGACCCTCTGATAGCTGCTAGCTGGAAATAGAAAACGTGTGGAATTTCCAAACATTTCTATTAACATTTGAGTGTTTGTAAAGGAAGAATTATTGAGAGGGAATAAATTTTATTTAATTTTTCTGAAGAAGAGGATAGAATTGGAAAATGAATTTCTGGCCCTTTCTGGTTAAGTGCTTGCTTTTTAAGACCTCAGGTTGCAATTGTATGAGGGATGAAAATACTTTACACAGCTTGCCAGGGACTGTTACCTGTGCTTTCTACATTTCCATTGCTTCTATCTCTAGGTACCTCTTCAATATCTACTTAAACTACAGAGGACCACTCAGGAAACCTCTCTCATGCTTTGAGGTTAATTCATTCCCCTCAACATCTTGATTCAAGGGCTGCTTCTATACATAGACTCTAAGAGCAAATTATCTCCCCTAAAAGAGAAACAACTAGAGAAACATCATCTTCCTTGTCTTGTAGAGAAAGTCACTGGTAGGAAATTCGACAGATAGACAAAAATGCATTAGGTAAACTGGAATATTTTGTGTGTAGACAGTAGTACATACAGAGGGTCAAGCTTGAAGTTTCACCTGATCTTCCAGAGGCGTGGGAGTTACCTGTTGATGTCACAGGTAGAGCAGAGGACAGTAGCTTGAGAGGTGTTTGAAGTGACTCCTGAGTTGGAATTGGTGTTTTTAATGAAAACAGCAGAGACTTGGTGAGACAGGGAACTGTTCCATTCATGTTAATATTGACCCTTGCTTGCCTTTGTAGGAAACTTGTTTGGAATTGGATCTCTCTGCTGTGTTGTCCCAACAAAACTAATTCCTCTGTTTTTCCTAAGGCGAACTGAAAAGTCCTTAATTGCTGCAAATAAGGCCACGTTGGTTTAAATTTGAGGTTTGTTAGGTTGGAAGGACAAATGGCTTAGCTGTTGCAGAAGAATTCAGTTACTCTTGAGTGTGGATGTTCTGGTTGAAAATGAGGATAGCGGCTGTATGCAAAGTCTGTTACTCTTATTGTAGCCATCTGTATTAACTTGCAGTCCTTTCAGGTGCAGAATTTACTTGAATTAATCTTTTCACCTCCAAGAGATCCCAGCTTGCCTCTAAAAAGCACTTGTCAAACTGTCTTTAGAGTCACCAAATAAATCTATTTTATAGTCCCATTAGATATCTAGCTCGAAAAATCCCACTCGCTCTAGAAGGTCGTATGGTTGGGTGCCCAGCAAATTTCCTGAAACCATCTCTGGTGCACCTCCTTCAGGTTGTCAGGAAGGTGTTGAAACGTGAGAAGGCTGGTCATGAAATTAAATTGTGGCTCAGAGTAATTAGGCAGGGAGAACACCAGGCATTCTCGCAGTGCATTGTCTGGCTTTTGGTTGCAGCTGCAAACAACGGATGTGAATGTAACCAGTTGCTACAGCCACAGCTGGTTCGGATCTGGCTTTACAACTGGCTGAAGTGAAATGAAATGGCTGGAAAATTCCAGTCAAGTAACACCAGTGGGAACATGTGGAATTAAATAGCGTGAGCAAATGTGAGCAAATGCCGGCTGAGCTGGGGGAAAGCCTTCAGACATAAGCCTGAGGGTGGGGAGGGGCGGAGGGTGTAGGGAGAAGGGTGGGGAGGGAGGCCCTCGTGGCCTTTTAACAAGGGTCTATTGTTTTGATTAGTCCCCTTGCAGGAGGTGGCCGTTTGCCTCTATCCAGAGTAATTTGTAGAGTGTTTGGCCTGTCTCCCTTCCTCCTTGACTGAAGCCACCTGACACTTTTTTCTTTTCTTCAAGAAGAAAGCATAATAAGCCATTACCTCACTTACAGACAATAACTCAAATCTCAAAATGTTGTCTCCCCCCCCCCCNCACCGGAACTATCGCAACATTGCTAATCAGCTGTTCTCCAATATAAAATAAAAAAAGTTTAAAAATCCACATCAAGAAAAAATAAATCAGTTCAGTTCAGTAGCTCAGTCCTATCTGACTCTTGCGACCTCGTGGACTGCAGTGCGCCAGGCCTCCCTGTCCATCACCAACTCCCAGAGTTTACTCAAACTCAGGTCCATTGAGTTGGTGATGCCATCAAACCATCTCATCCCCTGTTGTCCCCTTCTCCTGCCCTCAATCTTTCCCAGCATCAGGGTCTTTACCAATGAGTCAGCTCTTCTCATCAGATGGCCAAAGTATTAGAGTTTCAGCTTCAGCATCCATCCTTCCAATAAATGAACGCATAGGGTCTTCAAAATTGTCCCTAACAGTGACACCATTCACTTGCAAGGCAGAAGCAGGTACAGGCTGAGTTGGGAGATTCTGTCTCTAGCCGGTTCAGCCTCCAGAACTGGAGGGCAGCTCTCACGGCCCAAGGATGCTGTCGCGCCTATATCCCTCCCATCTGTGTTAAAACTTTGTCTGCCTTCCTTCCCACACAGATCACCATCATTTTCAAAGCGCACCGGGAGTGTACAGATCAGAAAGTGTACCAAGCCGTGACCGATGACCTGCCGGCCGCCTTCGTGGACGGCAGCACCAGCGGCGGGGACGGCGACCCCAAGAGCCTGCGGATCGTGGAGCGGGAGAGCGGCCGCTCGGTGGAGATGCACGCGCGCTACATGGGGACCACGGTGTTCGTGCGGCAGCTGGGCCGCTACCTGACGCTGGCCATCCGCATGCCCGAGGCGCTGGCCATGGCGTACGAGGAGAGCCAGGACCTGCAGCTGTGCGTGACCGGCTGCCCCCTGGGCGAGCGCATCGACGATGGGCAGGGCCAGGTATCCGCCATCCTGGGGCCCGGCCTGCCTCGCAGCCCCGCGGCCGCGGCCTGGCCGGGCTACACGCTGGAGACGGCCAGCGCGCGCTGCCACGAGCAGATGCCGGTGAAGGACATCTACTTCCAGTCCTGCGTCTTTGACCTGCTCACCACTGGCGACGCCAACTTCACAGCCGCCGCACACAGCGCCCTGGAGGACGTGGAGGCGCTGCACCCCAGGAAGGAACGCTGGCATATTTTCCCGAGCAGTGCCCGCGGGGCTCCCCGTGGACGCCCCCTGTCGTCTGTCAGTCTGGGACTCATATGCTTGATCCTTGTGTTTTTGTAGGGGATTGTCTTTTTCGTTTTTTTTTTTTTCCTGTTCCGTTTCTCCTGTCTATAACAAAATTTTTAAAAAATATATATTGTCATAATATATTGAGTAAAAAAGAGTATATATGTATATACCATGTATATGACAGGATGCGTGTGTCCCGGGATGCCCACCTGATTTGTACATATCGCGTTTGGCTGTTTTCCACGTAATGCTGGATGTAGTGTTTTGGAACGTTACCAATTTTGGTTTTTGGTTTTTTTTTTTTTTTTTTTTTTTTGCAGTTTTGTGAAATGTTTTATAATGTCCCTACCCGGGGACCTGTTAGAAAGCACTTTATTTTTTATATATTAAATATTTATGTGTGTACCTGGTCAGTACGTATATAGTACACGCGCACAGACACCGGATGCGGCGCGCCCTTGGAAGAGGACCGGCGACCTCGTTTGCAGCTCTTGCTGGCGGCGCCCTCACGGCCTTGGCTGTCGCCACGCGCCCAGCTTTCACCTGCCGCCCTCCTGGTGCCACTGCCTCGTTCCTTGGAACTAGATCCTTGCCCGCTTCTGCCCTCGGTCCACGAGGAAGGATTGTTAACCGCCCCGCCCCCCTCCCGCTCCCCGACAGGTGCATTTGGCTGTTAAACACTGATTCTAGGAAGCCCTCTCCCTCTTGGACAGCTGCCACTTGTTTTCAGAGGGTGGGGAGAATGTTAGCACAGTTCTTATTAACTAGGATTGTTACACCCGAACACTTAGAGCGTGGCAGGTTAAACGGTGTGAAACTGCTGTTTTTCTAGGTCAGGAGGGGCTCCAGATGGCCATGGGTAAGGAGATAGATAGCAGGCATCTTGCTAGAGTCCTCTCAGACTTTTGTCATCCCTCATTCCCTGTTCAAACTGTCACTTTTCCCTCTTTTAACTCCATTCTACACTGAACAAAGAAAGTGCAAACACCTAAGTGCAGCGATCGTGCCTTGCTCTTCTCTCTGTGGTTTGTACAAGCCCGCGTTCTCAGCCACCTCTTCTCTGGCTATCTGGACTTGTACTCACCGTGTCCACGCCCAGCAATCCCTCCCCAGGCTCAGTGTTGGAGCCAGGGAGCCCAGGCTCTGGGGTGTATTCGATTCTGTCATGTGAAGACCCAGATCCCGTCACAGAGGTTTCCTATTCCTTGCCCCCCACACGGTGGTCTTCCCCAGTCTCCCACTTTGTGCGATGGGGTGGACTGGGGTCCCCACAACGGACGTGCTTCCTTGGCCTGACCCTGTGTGCAGCTTGACTGGGTGCTGGTTGGCCAGACATTCTCATTGGCCAGTGTTGCTCCCCATGTGGCCTCTCGATTTAATCACTTTCCCTCTTAATATGCGTAGGTGACTGTTCGTTGCTCATTTAACTTGATAGTGATTTCACCGAGCTACACTCCTTCCTTCTTCCATCCCATCATTGTTAGCACCTCTTGGAAAAAGGAAACCACCACCACCCAAAGGCAAGAGCAGTAGCTGAGACCGTGAACTCCAGGCTAGGTAGGTTTCTAGTGTTATACCTAAAATGTAAATATCTGGTTCCAAGAATTAGTGGTAGAGTTTGTAGTTGAATGATTTACGTAAATGCAAACAGACGGTGAACTTGAAAGGCCACAGAGATTTGGGTCAAGGTTGTGCGTAGTTTTAGTTGGCCGGGTTAATTTCTTCCTTTTGAGTGGCACTACCAGACTGGTAGCAAAGAGGATGTCGCTTCGTGAAAGTTCTGTTTCTTTGACAGAACGGATATGTTGGTCACAGCATGGAGCTGCCGACTCCCCAGAGGTGGCAAAGCTTCTCTCGAGCCTGTCTTCCAATGTATGGGAGGATGATCTTGGCCAGTCTGGGAAAATCCCGAAGGCATCCTGCCTCTTACTGGGCAAAGATGCAGCGCCAGAGAGCCGAACCCAGACCTGTTATCCTTGTACCAAAGCCGAACGGGGGGCCTGCCTAGCATCCGCTCTGAACGGTGACTGCTTTTGTTCCCTTACGGAGTCACGTGCCCAGGTCAGAAGCTGTAGTTAGCTAGTACTTCTGTTATGTAACCGAGTAGAATGCAGGAGGAAAAATATTTAGGGTACCTCTAACCACTATTTTTGTGCAAATAGTCTAAAAGTGGAAAACGGTAGAAGTTTTCTACGATGTCTGGGTTTAGTGTGTACATGATGTAATATACCTGTGTGCTTTTCGGCGAAAGCAGAACAACCGCCTCTCCTCATAGCTGGGAAGAGGAAACCAGGCTGTTCTGCATTATTTACCTGGAAGGGTTGTATCACAGCTCTTAGTACCAGTGGATTGGGCTGTTCTCCCTTTGCAGTCAGCGTCTCTCTCTGACTCTGAAGTCTTCCCCACGGATAACTGTTTCAGAAATACAGGTATTTCTCTGGTTTATTTTCTTCTGTTTCTTTCATAAAATGTCTGGAGAGGGAAAAAAAAAAATGTTCCTTGCACATGTTGGTTTTTGAAATCCCCCGCTTAACCGGAAGCGTTTGGGGTCATACTCACACGTTAGGTTGGACGTCTTCTGGGGGAGCTTAATCTTGTGGGAACACACTGGTTTTCGCAGATGCACCACGTGGCTGTCTGAAGACTCAAAACTCTTTTTGTCCTTCCCTTTGTTACGCTCGGAAGCCCCCACAGTGTGTCGAGTCTTTGCAAAGAAACCTTTAGATGTGGTTCATAGGTATATGAATAAGTATCTGTGTAAAACGGTGAGTGTGCAGTGTGTAAATACTTTAAATTATTATGGTAGAAAAATAAAGTTACATACCCTGCTGTGGAATGTTTGGTCTGTGACTGTAGTGCCACCTGCTGGAAGAGTGGAGAAGTAGCAGAAGAAAGGGAGTGAGGGGGTGTGTGTACAAAATCCTTCATGGTTATTGACAATGAGTCGTTCAACCTGTCCACAAACTCATTTATTTTCTGAACTATATCACTACTATAGTTTTTCCTTTTTTAATTTCTAAGAAGTTGGAAATAAGTCAGTATCTTTGAGATTAGTCCACTGGTATCCCAAAGGCCTTTTTTTTTTAGTGTTGGGTTTGGTCCCCTGCAAACATGGAACCTGCATTTGGTTCTTTGAAGGCAGCTTGGATGGTAGCAACTTCGTTAGTCCTGGGGGGGAGGATATTTGGGCAGGATTTTCTGGCTTTGTAAACTTTTGTAAATTCTCACTTCTTGGGTGTTCCAGAAAGAGACATCACAAGATCACAATTTGGTCTTTGTTCAAGAAACATGCCAAAGGGTAGAAAAGCTTGAGAGAGAATTAAACCCAAACTGAAGACACAGAAACGCACTGTTCGTGCCACTGGGTAGAATACTAAATGGAGCGAATTCTGATTGGGGAAAACATACATAGTCATTTCTTAAAAGAGAAAGTTAACCCTTACATGTGATGTTTATGTGTGGCCTTTGGGAACAAATGAAAAAGGAAAATTATGCCAACTGAGCCACACACACAAAGTAAGATGCCAGTGTTACAGCCACCGAGTACCTTGTGCTTATGTCTATACTAAACGAACACTAAGAAATAATCTATGTCACCATGAAGTCTGTGCTGAAGAGGAAAAACATTCTTCACTGTATTTACACCCAGATCTCCAGCTTTTCAGGGACTGAAATTTGAGCAGCTGTCCAAAGCCTCTGTTACTGTCTTGAAGCGCAAATGGTGACTAACAGATTCTAAGAGTCCTGTCATCTCAGTCTCTCTCCCTCTGTTTTGGTAGCCACAGCGTTGAGCAGCAGCCTGTTGCTTGTAATCACCTGGAATAAAGCACAGGGACTTCTGCCATCCTTTCTGGGCCAAGATACTTTTGCCTCAGTTTTCCCCCTGTCCCCACAGACAGTGATCTATTTGTATGTGACCCAAGGAACATCTGCCCCACAGAGAATGTAACCCAGACATCCAAGAAGCAGGGAGCAGTTCCCAGTTCTTTGCTGTCTCACTCCGCAGCTCACCATGTTGTCTCTGCCTGCATCCATTTCCAGTGTGTCTTTTAACTGGACGAGTCACACTCACGTTTTCATTTCAATGGTATTTCCCTTTGATTTTACTGTTCTTGCCCCGAGTACCTCTAGTAAGCACGATGCTTAACACTATCAACTCAGGCACAGAACACGCAGTCCCTTGTGCCCTAAATGTGATGTCTGAGCTGTGTGCTTGGAGGGGGGCTGTCTTTGTGTCCCCTCTTCCTTGCGAGCATTGTGTGGGTTTATAAAGAGTCTGGACATCCAGACTCCAGGAGGATACACTAACAGATCCCATAGAGGCGGGGCATGTGCCACTGGCCTCGTTAAAATGACATTCTAACCAGTTGAACAGACCAGCCTTGTCAACTAAAGTGTGTTAAAGTAGGTCCATCAAATGCCAGCCAGGGCTTCCCTAGTGGCTCAGTGGTAAAGAAGCTGCCATCCACTGCGGGAGACATGGGTTCTATCCCTGGTCCAGGAAGATCCCACGTGCCACACAGCAACTGAGCTGGCGCACCACAGCTGTTGAGCCTTGTTCTCTAGACCCCAGGAACCGCAGCGTGATCCCAGGAAGCCGGAACTGCAACTACTGAAACCCTCTCATCCCAGAGCCCATGCTCCAAGGCAGGAGAAGCCACTGCAATGAGACACCCGAGCACCCCAACCAGGAAGTAGCCCCACTCTCTGCAACTAGAGAAAGCCTGGATGGTGGGGAAGACCCAGCACAGCCAAAAATAATAAATAAAATCATATTAAAAAAAAAAACTCCAACCAGAAGAATTGCAACCAGGCAATGTTTTCTAAATGAAGGTTCTTGATGGGTGACAGTTCTAGGGCCATTTTTAGTTTGATAATGAAAACTCTAACTCCAGAAGAAGAGAGGAAAAAAGAGGAAACATTCTGCTGCCAGAGTGGATATAGACCAAAGAAGTGAAGCAAAGCCGCTCAGTCATGTCCAACTGCAACCCCATGGACTGCAGCCCACCAGGCTCCTCCATCCATGGGATTTTCCAGGCAAGAGTACTGGAGTGGGGTGCCATTTCCTTCTCCAGAGGATCTTCCCAACCCAGGGATTGAATCTGGGTCTCCTGCATCGTAGACAGATGCTTTACCATCTGAGCCACCAGGGAAGTAGTGACCAAACCACATACAAAGTAACCAAGTATGAATTGCACCTACCTTAAATGACATTTTAAAAACCCAGATTCTCTAATCAATAATGTAGCCCTGCCAAGGGAAAGGATGCTACTGGATGCCATAAGGGCTTCCAGAGGCTTCTAACAGGAAGCAGTAAGATAGGAGTCACTGAAGGGAGGATGGTGGGGACAGTAAATTCATTTTCTCACAAGACCCTCTTTGTAGCTGCCAAGTAGCAGTCCCATTAATGTTTTGTTGGCCCTTAGTGCGATGAGGTCCGTGGAGGACTATCCATCGGCTCCCTCTCAGGGTAAGATTCAGGGCCAGAGTCACCCTGCGAATGTTGTCTTCCTTCTTGGGAAGAAGAGAATGGTGAAATAACCTGGGGCCTGGAGAATCCCAGGGACGGGGGAGCCTGGTGGGCTGCCGTCAATGGGGTCGCACAGAGTCAGACATGACTGAAGCAACTTAGCAGCAGCAGCAGCACAAAATATAAGGTCCTCAGTGTCCTGTCAAGATGGACATTTGGATGATATTTAGAGGCTGGGTAAGACGTGCAAGTTTTATCTGCAGGCCTGGGAAGGGAGGATGGTAACAAGTAGTGGAGCTCACAAATCGGAAGGACGAATATGGAAGGCGTACTGACTGCATGTGCGGCCAAGAGCCATTCCTAAGAGTTCATTCATGTGTCGGTGTGGGTTTCATATCCTCTTCCTTAGAGGAGGCAGCATAGCCCACTGGACAAGATTACAGATGGTGGAGTCACCCAGTTCTGAGTACAAATCCACACGCTGTACCAGACGTTCAGCCTCAGACATGCCAAACCACGGCCTCATCTTTAAAATGAAGATCCCAATAGAAATTCACATCTCAAGCATTCACTGTGAGAGGTAAATATAAGTTCTCAGCACAGCACCTAGTACAGACCCACCCCTCAACATGCATGACACAGAAACGTACCTGAGGGGGAGAAGTGTGTGTTTACCACTCTTGTTGATGAGTTGCTAAGTCATGTGTGGCTGTCTTGTGACTCCATGGCCTATAGCCCACCAGGCTTCTCCAGGGGATCTTCCCACCTGATCTTTGCATCAGGTGGCCAAAGTACTGGAGTTTCAGCTTCAGCATCAGTCCTTCCAATGAACACCCAGGGCTGATCTCTCTTAGCATGGACTGGTTGGACCTCCTTGCAGTCCAAGGGACTCTCAAGAGTCTTCTCCAATACCACAGTTCAAAACCATCAATTCTTCGGTGCTCAGCTTTCTTTATAGTCCAACTATCACAGCCATACATGACTACTGGAAAAAACACAGCTTTGACTAGACGGACCTTTGTTGGTAAAGTAATGTCTCTGCTTTTTAATATGCTGTCTAGGTTGGTCATAGCTTTTCTTCTAAGGAACAAGCGTCTTTTAATTTCATGGCTGCAGTCACCATCTGCAGTGACTTTGGAACCCCCCAAATAAAGTCCATTCCTAGGGGAATGGGTGAGACCAAAAGCAAAAGCCTTCCACACCAGATGCCTCCTCACTGCAGCCCCCACCCCCAACCCAGATCTCGGTGCCAATTCTTGAAGGACTCTACTGAGAGAGTAATCCTGACTTGTAAGCAATTATTTACCCTGGACAGAAGCTCAGGGCTTAAGAGTGACCTGGGGACAGGAAGAACTCTGCCACCAGTAAAATAACTGCTGGAGATTTCTAGTCCTATATATGGATACCTTTGCAAGTAGGAGTCCCAATGGAGAGAGCATCCACCTTTGGAGAAGGATATTCCAAAGTGTCCTCCTAGGTCTGGTTGCATGTAGAAGGCTGGGCAGCAGGACCTTCAGTAACTTAACTCTAACCCATCCATCTCTTCTAGTTGTGTGCAGACTAGGGCAGCTTGTTGACAACACGTGGCTGTCTTCTCAGAATTGCTTGTAGAAAACAGAAATTCTTTCCATCAACCATCTGGTTACCCTTAGTTCACACATTGCTTGGAAACTTCAGTCTACACAGCCAGAATGTGAAGGTGCTTTGTGGCCAGTATCCTCTAGACCTTGAGGCAGACACAACAAAAAGAAAATAATGTTTTTTCGGTCAGAAATCTCCAGCCTTGACTTGAGTGCAGGCGGCTGCGCAGCCGGCTAACTTGAGCGCGGCCTAGAGGAACCACCCCGCGTCCGAGGACAGGGGCGGCAGCCGGGAGGAACCACCCCACGTCCAAGAGACAGCGGCAGAGAGTCCCGGGCTGTGACGGTGCAGAAACGGCTGAGAGGAGATACCCCACTTCCGAGGTCAGGGGCAGCGGAAGAGAGTGCCAGGCTGCAACGGCGTGGGAACAGCTGAGAGGAGCCACCCCACTTCCCATTCAACGCGCAGAGAGGAGCTACCCCACGTCGGAGGACAGAGACAGCGGCAGGGAGTCCTGGGCTGTGACGGCACAGGAACAGCTGAAAGGAACCACCCCACTTCCGAGGTCAGGGGCAGCGGCCAAGAGTACCAGGCTGCGACAGTGCAGGAACAGCNATTCAACGCGCAGAGAGGAGCTACCCCACGTCGGAGGACAGAGACAGCGGCAGGGAGTCCTGGGCTGTGACGGCACAGGAACAGCTGAAAGGAACCACCCCACTTCCGAGGTCAGGGGCAGCGGCCAAGAGTACCAGGCTGCGACAGTGCAGGAACAGCTGAGAGGAGCCACACCGTGTCCGAGGTCAGGGATGGTGACCGGGAAGAGCCACCCTGCCTCCGAGGTCAGGGGCAGTGACTGGGAAGAGCCACCTCGCGTCCGAGGCCAGGGTCTGGGGGCCGGGAGGGCCACCCTACGTCTGAGGCCAGNAAAAAAAAAAAAATTTGTTAACTTTTCATTGACTTTTTCTCACCAGATTTTAGCTCATTTTTCTTTACTGATGTATACCCCTTGCATAGCATTGTACACAAAACATAGAATGTACTCAATAAAAGTGTTAAATTAAAAAAAAAGAAAAAAAAAAGAATTGCTTGTAGTGGCAGATGGAGAGAGCAAAAGGGGGAGGTCATGGTGGTGGCTGGCGAAATTTGAGCCAGTCCTTCTGGTGTGAGGATTTTTTTCACATGTTAAGAAGTAAGAGGAGAGGAATTGTGAGAAAGTGCACGCAGACATTCAATAAAAAGACAACACAGGAAAAAAGTTAATGACAGAGGTGTGGGAAACAACTGCAAAAGCAATAGAAATAGGAAAGAGAAATGAAACACGCAACAAAAGAAGCAAAGGGCAAAGCAGGGGTGATTGAGAAGACTCGTAGACAGCGAACAAAACACAGACTGAGCGACTTCACTTTCACTCTTCACTTTCATGCACTGGAGAAGGAAATGGCACCCCACACCAGGGTTCTTACCTGGAGAATCCAAGGACGGGGGAGCCTGGTGGGCTGCAGTCCATGGGATCGCGAAGAGTCAGACACGATTGAGTGACTTCACTTTCATGCACTGGAGAAGGAAATGGCAACCCACTCCAGTGTTCTTGCCTGGAGAACCCCAGGGACGGGGAGCCTGGTGGGCTGCAGTCCATGGGGTTGCAAAGAGTCGGACACGACTGAGCGATTTCACTTTCATGCATTGGAGAAGGAAATGGCAACCCATTCCAGTGTTCTTGCCTGGAGAACCCCAGGGACGGGGGAGCCTGGTGGGCTGCCGTCTATGGGGTCGCACAGAGTTGGACACGACTGAAGCGACTTAGCAGCAGCAGCAGAGACACCAAAGCGCTTGAGGGATTTTTGAAGAAAAGCATGGAGGAATCGGATATCCCCATGTAGTTAGTTCACCAGAGAAACAGAGCCAGTAAAACAGACACATGAAGAGATTTGTTACAGGAACTGGCTTCTGTGGTTGCGGAGGCTGAAAAGTCTCACAATCTGCTGTGCACAAGCTGGAGAACCAGGAAAGCCTGACTGTCATTCAGTCTGAGTCCAAAGGCTTGACAGGGACCTCTGGTGTAAGTCCCCGAGAAGTCTCAGAGTCTGGAGGCCTGAGAACCAAAAGCTCCAGCATTCAAGGGCAGGAGGAGCTGGATGTCCCAGCTCAAGAAGAGAAAATCTGCCTACCTCCACCGTTTTGTTCCCTTCAGGCCCCCAGTTGGCTGATGCCTGCCCACACTGCTGAAGGTGATCCCTTTACTCAGTCTCCTGAACCAAACGCTAATCTCTTCCAGACACACTCATAGACGCACCTAGAAATCATGTCTGGGCATGCCTTAGCTCAATCAAATTGGCATATAAAATTAACCTTCACATCCTTCTGTTATATATTTGCTTATACATTTTGTTATATATCCCTCAGGCATTGGAGGGATTAACATGGAATCAAGAGTCTGATTTCATCAACAAAATCTAATTCAAACTACCAAGCACAAAAGCAAAAAGGAAGGCCTTGTTTTAAGTAATAGTACATCTTATAGACCATAAAGAAAGCTAAGCACCGAAGAATTGATGCTTTTGAACTGTGGTGTTAGAGAAGACTCTTGAGAGTCCCTTGGACTGCAAGGAGATCCAGCCAGTCCATTCTAAAGGAGATCAGTCCTGGCTGTTCATTGAAAGGACTGATGCTGAAGCTGAAACTCCAATACTTTGGCCACCTCATGTGAAGAGCTGACTCATTGGAAAAGACCCTGATGCTGGGAAAGACTGAAGGCAGGAGGAGAAGGGGACGGCAGGATGAGATGGCTGGATGGCATCACTGACTCTATGCACATGAGTTTGAGTAAACTCTGGGAGCTGGTGATGGACAGGGAGGCCTGGCATGCTGCAGTCCATGGGGTCGCAAAGAGTTGGACACAACTGAGCGACTGAACTTTCACATAATAGTTCTGGGGCAGGAATGGCGCTTGACCCACAAGGCTAGAAACAGAGTCTGGAAAGCTGTTGGGATCTCATCTCTGCTTCTGACTCTAAATGCACTTTCTCACTCTGCAGGCTGGTTCCTCTACTTTACAGGAACTCCTGGTGGGACAACTGAGTTACCCGCCTGCATAGAGCNTTTCACATAATAGTTCTGGGGCAGGAATGGCGCTTGACCCACAAGGCTAGAAACAGAGTCTGGAAAGCTGTTGGGATCTCATCTCTGCTTCTGACTCTAAATGCACTTTCTCACTCTGCAGGCTGGTTCCTCTACTTTACAGGAACTCCTGGTGGGACAACTGAGTTACCCGCCTGCATAGAGCTCATGTTCTTGGGGGATCTCTTTGGCCTGACTTAGGCCAGGTAAGCAAGCACAACACAAGATAGCCACAGACACCTCCTTTGTGACTACCCAGCCTTCTGCAGCTTTGGCGCTTGGGAGCTCTGGGGGATCAGTGGTGTGGCCCGCTTTTTTCTGGGCACATGACTGTCCCATCTGCAATGGTCCCCCTCCCTCCTTCTCTCCTCCCAGACTCTGCATGGCTCGTTCCCTCACCATCTTACAGTGTATGTACTGCGTTTTGCGTTTATGTGTCTACTGTGCTTCCCTCGCTAGGATGTAAACTCCAGAAGGACAGAGGTGGTTTTTTGTTTGTTTGTTTCCTATTTACTATTTTGTCCCTAGAGAAGACCACGGTGCCCAGCATGTATTAATAGAATATCTGTGGCAGGAAGGGAGGAAGGGAGAGAGGGAAGGAGGAGGGGAGACAAGCTGAAATTCAATGTAGTGACCCTTCAGGAGTGGAGCTAGGGCTGGAATTAGAAGAGACAAAGAATGGACAGGTTGAGAACAAGCTGTAAGATAAGATTATTATAATCAGCAAGACTTTGAGCCAATGGTAACCACTTCCTGACACAATATTGAGACGGAGGCCGTGTGAAAGGGGAGGAGCCGATTCTAGAACTCGACTTATCCTGCGTCCCACAGAGGTCTAATAGTTGTTGATCATTTGTTATGACCCCACACAAGGCAGGCACCTTGCAAACTCTATGAGACGTGAGAAAACTGAGGAGAGAGGTTGAGCTGTTAGACTGTGGTCACCAAGCCATGAGAGTTGGAGCTTATTAGCAGCCAGGCTCCCTGGGGCCAGAAAGCCCATGCCTGCCCGTGAGATGAGCCCAGTAATCTTATACTGTTACTGTATGGTTTGTGCGTGCGTGCTAAGCTGCTTCAGTCGTGTCCAACTCTGTGATCCCATGGACTGTACACCCCCAGGCTCCTCTGTCCGTGGGGTTCTCCAGGCAAGAATACTGGAGTGGGTTGCCATGCCGTCTTCCAGGGGATCTTCCCGACCCAGGGATCAAACCTGTATCTCTTACGTCTCCTGCATTGGCAGGCGGGTTCTTTACCACTAGTGCCACCTGGGAAGCCCTCTGTATGTAATCTGTATGGTTTACACTCAGTTATAGTACCTGCTTGAAGGGAGATGCTCACAACATCAGGTTAAATAGTCTATTAACCAAACGTTCTTTTATGAATAGTCAAGGTGGCTCAGACAGTAAAGAATCTGCCTGCAACGCAGGAGACGAGGGTTCCATCCTGGGTCTGGAAGACCCCCTGGAGAAGGGAAAGGCAATGCACTCCAGTATTGTTGCCTGGAGAATCCCATGGACAGAGGAACCTGGTGAGCTATAGTCCATGGAGTTGCGAAGAGTCAGACACGACTGAGTGACTAACACTTTCATTTATGAATAGTAAATACTACAAATTATGTGTCTTCTCAGGTGGCTCAGCAGTAAAAAAAAAATCCGCCTGCAATGCAGGAGACCTGGGTTCGATCTCTGGATCAGGAAGATCCCCTGGAGAAGGGAATGGGTACCCACTCCAGTATTCTTGCCTGGAAAACCCCATGGACAGAGGAGCCTGGCGGGCTACAGTCCAGAGGTCACAGAGTCTGACACAATTGAGCAGCTAAACAACAACAAACACTACAAATTACTGTTTTAATTGTCTGCTAATTGAGGCACCGAAGATATTCGAGAATATTGTCATAAGAAGGTAAACAGCACATCTATAATCTTATTCATCAAACATTTCACTTGATTATTATAAAAATGAAGTTTATCATCCTTATTTGAATCAGTGGATCAAAAATTAAAGAATGCTTTGTATGTTTTATGTGTAAATACCTATCTAGACACATATGTATGTATAGATGGACATGGGTTTGGGTGAACTCCAGGAGCTGGTGATGGACAGGGAGGGCTGGTGTGCTGCAATTCATGGGGTCGCAAAGTGTCAGACACAACTGAGTGACTGAACTGAACTGAACTAAACTGAACATTGATAAACCTTATGTAAGTTGCAACATTAATAATCACCTGATGAAAAAGTGCCAAAACTTGTCATCTCATCAGAACCACATTCCTTGGCAATCCTAGGGTAAGATTATGAATTCAATTTGTAGAATAACTCATTGTCATTGGAGAGGAATCTTAGTGAGTAGGAAAATTGGACTGAGTGCAGTATGGAAAGGAAGAGCTACTCATTTAACACATGTATACGAGTATCTACTAACGCAAAATGCTGTCGAAGTATTAGGTTGGTGCAAAAATAACTGTGGTTTTGCATTGTTGAAATCTGCCGTTTGATGTTGGACTTTCTTAAAGAAAGAAAGGAAATTTCTTAAAGAAATGTGGTTATTTTATACATCATTTTAATGCACATTTCTTGCTTTATGTTTTTTGCTAATGAATTATTACTTGCTGCTTATATTTATCTTAAACTATAGTCATATTTCTTTGCCTAGAGGAACTTACAGTTTAGCAAAAAGGAATATTATAGGCAACTCTCAGTGCTGACTTTTTTTGTACGATTCCATTTATATGAAATGCCTACTACAGACAAATGTATAAAGACAGAAAGTAGGTTAATGGTAGCCTACGGCTGGGGAAATAGAAGAATGGTGGGTCACTGCTGAAAAATATGGGCTTTCTTTTGGGAGTAGTGGAAATATTACAAAATTGATTGTGTGATAGTTTTACAGCGCTCTGAAGACAATAAAAGTGGTGGAATTGCACACTTTAAATGGATGAGTTGTATTACATGTGAATAAGACTGTTAACAAAAAACCTGCATAACCCAACATTTATTTTGTCACATTGTCTGTGGACCAGGAGTCTAGGCATGGCTTAATTGTGTCCTCTGCTTGAAAGTATAAAAGTGAAAGTGAAATCACTCAGTGTCCGACTCCTTGTCGGCCCCACGCACCAGGCTCTTCTGGGGCAAGAGTACCAGAGTGGGTTGCCATTTCCTTGTCCAGGGGATCTTCCCGACCCAGGGATTGAACCCAGATCTCCCACTTCACAGGCAGACGCTTTACCCTCTGAGCCACCAGGGAAGCTTAGGATTAAAGCTTAGTCCTTTGCTTCAGTCAGTCAGTCGCTCAGTCGTGTCCAACTTTTTGCAGCCCCGTGAATCACAGCATGCCAGGCCTCCCTGTCCATCACCAACTCCCGGAGTTCACTCAGACTCACATCCATCNGTACTGCTTTTTCTATTTGGAACCAGTTCTGTTGTTCCATGTCCAGTTCTAACTGTTGCTTCCTGACTTGCGTATAGGTTTCTCAAGAGGCAGGTCAGGTGGTCTGGTATTCCCATCTCTTTCAGAATTTTCCACAGTTGATTGTGATCCACCCAGTCAAAGGCTTTGGGATAGTCAATAAAGCAGAAATCTCACAAAGCTGCTGTAAAGGTGTCAGGCAGGGCTGTGATCATATCTCTCAGTTGTCAACTTTAAATGAAATTCTGAAGGGCTAATATGTTTTTCATGCAGCAAGTGTAATTTCTTTCTAGAATATCAACCTGCAGCTTCAATAAAGCACTTTCTCTCATGGCTTGACAGATTTGCTGGGCTTAGCCAGTGGCTCTTCCCCGGGATCTCCCACGCAGTGGTGGTTAGCGCTCTTCCGGCAGCGCCTGCGTGCTCAGTCACTGAGTCATGTCTCACTCTTTTGAGACCCCATGGCTGTAACCTGCCAGGCCCATCTGTCCATGGGGTTTCCCAGGCAAGAATAATGGGGTGGGTTGTCATTTCCTTTTCCTGGGGAATCTTCCCGACCCAGGGATCAAACCTGTGTCTCCTGCATGGCAAGCGGATTTTTTTTTTTTTTTTTCCGGTAAGTCATTAAGGAAGCCATGGTACTCTGCTAAAATAAAAAACAAAAACAAAAACAAAAACCTATCCTGAGAAAAAGTGCTCTTTGATAAAACAAATTAGGAAAAAGGATAAGGGGGCAGTGATCAAAAAGCTCAGTTGGGCTGGACATCCACGATGCGGGAGGCAAGCTGGGCCCGGCACTAAAACACCTACGCATGGCTTTCCACGCAGCTTTGACTCGAGCTTTTCACACATAGACGCGTGTTCACTGGAAAGACGATGCTGAAGCTCAAACTCTAATACTTTGGCCACCTGATGCGAAGAGCTGACTCATTGGAAAAGACCCTGATGCTGGGAAAGAGAAGGCAGGAGGAGAAGGGGACAACAGAGGATGAGATGGCTGGATGGCATCACCGACTTGATGGACATGAGTTTGGGTAAACTCCATGAGTTGGTGATGGACAGGGAAGCCTGGCGTGCTGCAGCCCATGGGGTTACAAAGAGTTGGACACAACTGAGCGACTGAACTGAACTAAAGTGAACTGTTGGCGGCTCTAAGAGGGAACACAGAGAGAGGGAATGCAAAAGCAGCTAGGATAAATCAAGAACAACGAAGGGCTGCACCAGGAACCATGAGCACAGCGTTACTTCCGCTGTACTTCATAAATCAAAGCAGTCACGGGACCTACCCAAACTTAGGAACATAGAGAAATAAACTGTCTCTGGATGAGGGACATCACGACCACATTGCAGGAGATAATGTGGGATTAGAGTTAGGGAAAGCATCATCTGCCATGGAGAGAAAAGCCATTGTTTTGAGTAATGTTTCATTTCAAATTGCTTAACCCAGCACTAAAACTTTAAAATGCAGTAAATCGTCATATCTATCTGGCAAGCAAGGTTAGGCCCATCTGCACTTTCCTAAGGGAAAGAAGGAAATGCCACACTTGGGGAAAGAATGCCGCTCTAGTGCTGAGTCTAGTATTAGTTCAGCTCAAACAGACACACCACACCCACCCCACGCCCCATGTAGCACAGAAACACGTGTTTAATATCCAGGGCAAGATAATAAATCCAGACAGTCTTCAGTGATAATAGATCGAAATGCTTATCTATGAGTGTCATGTCCTTTCAGCTCTTCATCAATTCAGGCAGACGTTAATCTATTGAAATTATCTGTATGATACTGTTAAGTGTTTTAGGCTGCGTAAAAGCTTATAATCCAGAAACCATGTCTTCCTGGAATTTACAACGTATGCCAAAGGGCAGGAAAATATTGTGCCTTCTTCATGATTAGTCTCAGCAGCAGTTGGTGTGTCCTTTGTTATTGTGTGTTTTTCTCTTTTGGCTCTTTTCCCCTCAAATGGCTACCAGAATAAATCACACAAAATTCAGAATTCATTTTTCATAAGCGACCTTGTAACCTACATTAATTAGAAATGATTTCAAGCATCTCTTGTTTACCCATCAATGGAGACTGTTGTAAAAGCCTCAGCATCATTCTGTAGCACTGCCTGTAAAAGAGAAATATGAATAATTTCCACCAAAACACTAATATAAATTCATGTTTTAAACTGTCAGCAACTCTTCATGTTTGAATATGTCATTAGATAGGCTTGGGAAACTCCAAAATATTCTCCCAGTGCTTAAAAACGTCTGTGCCTCTGCGTGTCTTAGTCTTCTTAAAAAGACAGTTCACCTAAGTGGGGTCTCAGCAAATCCCTGATGGTAAATACACAGGTTCTGGCATGCCAGGAAGAGCAACAAAGGTGTTCAGTTCAGTTCAGTCGCTCAGTCGTGTCCAACTCTTTGCGACCCCATGGACCCCATGGGGAGGCACGCCAGGCCTCCCCGTCCATCACCAGCTCCCAGAACTTACTCAAACTCAAGTCCGTCAAGTCAGTGATGCCATCCAACCATCTCATCCTCTGTTGTCCCATTCTCCTCCCATCTTCAATCTTTCCCAGCATCAGGGTCTTTTCAAATGAGTCAGTTCTTCACATCAGTTGGCCAAAGTATTGGAGTTTCAGCTTCAGCATCAGTGCTTCCAATGAATATTCAGGACTGATTTCCTTTAGGATGGACTGGTTGTATCTCCTGCAGTCCAAAGGATTCTCAAGAGTCTTCTCCAACACCGCAGATCAAAGGCATCAATTCTTTGGCGCTCAGCTTTCTTCCTAGTCCAACTCTCAGATCCATACATAACTACTAGAAAAACCATAGCCTTGACTCGATGGACCTTTGTTGGTAAAGTGATGTCTCTGCTTTTCCATATGCTGTCTAGGTTGGTCATAACTTTCCTTCCAAGGAGTGTCTTTTACTTTCATGGCTGCAGTCACCATCTGCAGTGACAAAGGTTCTGGAAAGCTGTAGTTCTTCCTGACAAGATCTTCCTCCTGCCTCACTTTCTGGTTCAGTGGAGAGGCGGGTTCCCTTCATATCACATTCTCCATGGGCAAAGCTTCAGTCCTTTCCAGCTCCCAACCCCAGCGTGCGCCTTGCTGCCACTCATCAGTTGGGACAGTCCCGATGGTCCCCAGCTTCTCTGAATGATGAGGCTACAGAGTCGCAGGAGGCTGGTTGCTGGAGAGCACGTTGACTCGCCTGTTGACACGTGTTGTGAGGGTAGATCAGTGAATCCTTGGAGTGGGCTCAGGTGGCTCAGTGAAGAAGGTTTACTTCCCTGAGCTCCCTTTGACCTCAATTGAAGCAATTTGTTTATAGTTGGAACCCTGTCAGTTTAACCTGAACTTAAAGTGAATTGAACAAGCCAATTGACAGTGCAGTGATCACCAAGTATGAAGCCCATTTTTTTTTTTTTAACAGGAAAAAAGAAGCATTAAGTCTTTGGGAAGAACTGGGTAGGGACCAAGGTGGTGGTGGATGTGTGGGAAGAAATTTTCAGAAACAAAGATAAATGGTTTGTGTTTTAGAGGAATAAATAGGTTCCAGACAGTCTATTTCATTAATCAAGTTGGCAACAGTATCAACAAACTCACTTGCTAGTAAATGATTATCTGATTAAAATGGCAAGAAGAATATGCCCAAGTAGGTAGAATAAATTTTATACAATTTAAAATACTCCCAAGGCATTCTTTTTTGATGATATCAGTAGTATGTTGAGTAACATTTTGCCAGAAAAAAAAAATCTCAAGGATGTGCTTATTCTTCAGATTATACACTCCTTAGTTCTCTTGTAAATTACACTGATCTACTAAAAAAAAATAAAAATAAACTATATGTTCAGGGATCATTTCTATAGTTCATTACTGGAGAAGTTTCTCTGAACGTGTAGACACCAGAAACCATGAGAAGGAGACGCAGCATTCTCTCCCGAGTGTGAAGCCGGCTCCAAGTTGCTTCTGCAGCTGCCGTTAGCCACCAATGATCGTTCTTCTCTTCCTTTTGGAGAGTAAGAGGGAGAGAGTGTAGTCTGAGTGGTTAAAAAAAAAATGCTAAACAGACCTCCAATATCCTTGTTCATGCTACTAAAAATAGACTTCCTAAGATTGTATGGTTTTTCCAGTAGTCACATATGTATGTGAGAGTTGGACTATAAAGAAAGTTGAGCCCCGAAGAATTGATGCTTTTGAACTGTGGTGTTGGAGAAGACTCTTGAGAGTCCCTTGGACTGAAAGGAGATCCAACCAGTCCATTCTGAAGGAGATCAGCCCTGAAGATTCGTTAGAAAGACTGATGTTGAAGCTGAAACTCCAATACTTTGGCCACCTGATGCGAAGAACTGACTCATTGGAAAATACCCTGATGCTGGGAAAGATTGAGGGCAGGAGGAGAAGGGGACGATAGAGGATGAGATGGTTGGATGGCATCACCGATGTGATGAACATGGGTTTGGGTGGACTCCGGGAGTTAGTGATATACAGGAAGGCCTGGCGTGCTGCGGTTCATGGGGTCGAAAAGAGTCAGACACAACTGAGCGACTGAAGATGGTATTGTGTTACATTATCCATGCATATTGTTGTACCTTTCCCAAATGTTTAGGGTAGATAATAAAATCACTAAATGAAAATTAGATGCAACTTGCTCAAATCTTGGATAAGAAAGGAGTGTTCTTTTCACTCTACCCAGGGAGTAAGAAAGTGACCAAAAGAGGCATTGACTAAGCCCACCCTCTCGCTCCAGGAACAGGCATGTGAAGTTGCAGATGGACACAGGTGAGTGTCTGGGACATTCAAGCTCCAAGCCCTGGGCCTTCAACGCCTCTGTCTCCTGCACTTGACTGACTCACTGCTACAGTCTGGTTTGTCTGGTCTCTGTTCATCCGCCGCTCTTGCTTAACTAATCTATTATATATCAGCAGATGGCTTTCCCAGCAATACTTCTGCAATCTCTTTCTCATGAAGGTGTTTGCAAGTCAGCTCTCCCTTTGACACCTTAGTCAGCGTAATATTGTTTCCTGTATAGATGAATGTTGCATCTGTCCCAAGATCAGTGATCTGGCAAACTCAACTATCCCGAACACAGGCCAGAATAAATAGGAAGATAAAAAGTCAATGAGCCACTAAGGGAAACTAAGAGAATATGTACACAAAATCTTGCTCATTTTGCTCAGAGAAGAATCTCCAACTCAGGGCTCAGTGACTTCCATTTTACATACAAGTCGGACATGCCATTCAACCAACTTCCCATGTAGCATCACAAGAAAAGCAGCGAATATGCAGAGTGGAGAGAGATGGCTGGTAAAACAGGCACACTGGCCATAACCAAAAAAAAAAAAAAAAATACTGACAACTGCTTTGGGTGCAAAAGTGAGAACTTCAAAAATGTACAACAGAATGAAGGCGCCATCACTGTACATCAGGGTGTGAGAGACTCACAACATCCCCTGAGGCAGCCCTGACGTGCTTCCCAGTGGAACTGAGTCATCTGGAAAAGGTTGAACTATTATTTTGAATTCCAGATAAGAAGGCAGAATGTGTATTGCCCATCACATAAAGTTTTCCAATGAAAACGGCTGAAATAAAGGATTTCATTCATTCCTTTAGACATCGACTGCTCACCACGTTCCAAGGAGGCTTTCATCCCCTGCTGCTTCTTTTTTCTTAATTTAGATAACTGCAGCCTGGAAGAAGCAATCTGCTCAATCCTAATGACCTTCTCAAAGTTGCTCCTAGACTAAGCCAGGCCATAAAGACAGGGAATCACACCCCAGTGCTCTTTCTCCTGCAGGTTTGCTGCAGCCTCAGACGCCTCTCAGGGGCTCTCTGTCTGAAACCTGTGGCTTCATTCACTGTCAGACACTTAGTGGAAACAACAGATATTCAGACCTGGAGATACACTGTCTCTGTTCTTAATATGAAGAATAAGGCTGTCTCTTGTTAAGTTCTGGGCTTTGTGAGTCATAGAACTGACCGCCTTTGCCTTGGTACCAGAAGGCACGAGCTAAGACTGTGACCCACTTCTCACCATTGAAGGGACTTGAAGGGGGTTATTTTGCACACTGTGTTCTGATTCTGTACCTTTTGTTTTCCACTTGCCTCATCCGTCTCACGTATTTTGAATGTATATTTTCTTGCTCTATAAGTGAAACTGAAAGTCTCGCAGTCGTGTCCGACTCTTTGCGACCCCATAGACTATACAGTGCATGGAATTCTCCAGGCCACAATACTGGAGTGGGTAGCCTTTCCCTCTCCAGGGGAGCTCCCCAGCCCACGGATTGAACCCAGGTCTCCAGCATTGCAGGCGGATTCTTACCAGCTGAGCTTATAGTTTGTTTTATTTTTATTTTTTTAAGCTTGTACACAAGTCACTGTGTGCTGGATGCTATTCTAAGCCCTTTACAAATATTAACTCACTTCTTTCTTGTAATTATGCATGCACTATCCATTTACAGATCATTAAAAGCTGGCACTGAGAGATTCCCTATCATGCTGCTGCTGCTACTAAATCGCTTCAGTCGTATCAGACTGTGTGACTTCATAGACAGCAGCCCACCAGGCTCCACCATCCCTGGGATTCTCCAGGCAAGAACACTGGAGTAGGTTGCCATTTCTTTCTCCAATGCATGAAAATGAAAAGTGAAAGGGAAGTCTCTCAGTCATGCCTGACTCTTAGTGACCCCATGGACTGCAGCCTACCAGGCTCCTCCACCCATGGGATTTTCCAGGCAAGAGTACTGGAGTGGAGGGAGTGCCATCCCTTTCTCCAGATTGTTTATGGATTGCAATATATTTTCTTATTTTCCATAAAGACCTTCTATAGATTAAGAGATAAGAAAATATATTGCAATCCATAAACAATTAGCTTGTAAAGTTAACTGGAACATTTACTTAAATGCTCATCTTTATTTCCCAGCAGGGTCAGATACACCAGACATAGAAATGGATATACTTATGTTATGCCCAAGTCGTGAAATCTCCCAGTGACCACCAGGGAGCTGGTATCCGATGCAAAAGCAAGAGAGTCTTTATTACCAAGCTCGAGCTGGGGCTCCGACCATTACTGACTCAGCGGCTATAGGGAGGAGCCCCGAACTCTAGGTTTCATTGCTTATATAGGGTATTCTTGCGCGAAAAATTCGAAAAACGGGAGTTTCTGGGTTGGGAGACATCTAATTAGTTACTTTCTATGGAAGAGTTAGGTGTTGGGTTCTAATTGGTTTTCATTTCCCGGGCTGGCCACGAGTTCTGATTGGTTCCCATTTCCCAGGCTTAATTCGAATTTCTGGGGCAGGTCATAAGTCTTGAACATAATGGCCTGCAGGTGGTGGGGTGAGGTCAGGGGATTTCCAAAGACTCTTTCCTCAGAATTCTAAAATGGAGTCTTTTTTAACAAAATGGAGTGGCTTAGGTTCTTCACTTACATTCAAGTGATTTGAAAGTTTTTATGATATTCTTCAGGTTCTTAAGACACACTGTGATCCAACCGGGCCACTGACAGCTAAACCTGGGTGGGAAATCACTGGTGATCTGATGCTCCCTGGCACACCTTCCTCCTGGCCTTCTGGGGGACGTGTTTCCCACCTCTTTATTTAGCAGACTGTAGTTCATGCCAGCCCTGGTGAATGGCCTCAGTCATACATCTTATTGGTTAACAGTGCTGTGAGCTGCCTGAGAATAAGTAACCCAAGTCTCCAAAGGTCCTAAGAACTGAGAAAGGGCTTTTCCATGATTGTTTCAGGGTTTCTTTTTGAGGTGTTTAGTGCAGTGTGCTGTAAATTGTTTCTTGAATTATTGAAAATCATAGGCATCCGGGTTGACTAGCCGAATAAACCTGAGTGAGTCCTTTACTCCCCAAGGGCAGTGCTGGGTTTGGCTCTGCTTTGGCTCTGGACCGTGTAGAGGCTGAAAGAGGCTTTATCATCTCAGACAAGATTAATCTCATTCCCAGGTACAAAATGGCAAAAAAAAAAAAAACCTTTCTGTTATCCACCTTAAAATCCACTTGTAAAGCCCAAAAATGAGAACAGAAAAGAAACAGAAGCTCAGTTCTTAATGATACTAAGATAAATCTATTTCTTCTAAACCTAGCAAACCCAGGTCTCCTGTGTCTTCTGCATTGCAGGCACATTCTTTACTGCTGAGCCCTCTGGGAAGCCCAAGTCATCAGTGAATAGAGGGACTGTCACCTACCAGAGTGAAGAGACACCCAGTGGAGATAAAGATAAAGGCGGATATCAGTGGGAAGCTCGTTGGTTAGACCAGCAGCAGGTCTGAAAGGTTCAGGAATAGAGAAACCAGGTACCGAGAAAGGCCTGGGGGATCCTAAGCTGTCCCTCTGAGCCAGTTTTTGAGTGGAGACCTGGAATCTTATTGGTATCTGGGTTCATTATCTTCAGATTGTTAAGGTTCCACTTCTCTAAAACACAGTCCAACTGTTTACGTATATTTTATAAATTTGAAATGTAAATATTAATCATAATTTTTGCTAAAATCTCATTATGTTCTAATGATTTCTAAACTTTGACAGGTTGTACGTATGCTATTTGGACTCTTTGATCAAAAACTCTTGCTTGACATTCAGAGAAACTGAAATATTATCTCAGGGCTCACAGTGGTTTCAAGTCAATTAAGGATCACTACTTAAATTTGTATTTTTCATTGCTGTTACTCTAACTCAAAAAAAGTATATCCATAGCTTAAAAACAGTTCATTAAAAAAGAGCGATGAAAATGTAGTGTGCACACTGCCGCTAAGAGTGAAAGTGGAAATATAGACCGGGAGCAGAACGCCAGGGTAAACATAGGATATGAATCTGCATGGGTCAGAGTAAGGGGAATTAAACGCGTGGTGACTTTGCACAAGCATCCAATTAAGGAGTGTGTGATTACGTATGATGATGAATATAAGATAAATGAACTTTATTGGAAAATCGATCCACTGCCTCCAACCCCAGTGCATTATCTGTTAAAACACTTGTCTACAGTGACATATAGCCCTAGAGGTTTTCTGGCACAATGACTGTGCTTGTAAAATCAATCACAGTTTTACAGAGATTTACAGAATACCATTCATTGCATAAACTGCTGATTTTTTTTTCCTAAGAGCAAATAAATGACCAATGTGACCAACTGATATTTGTTCATGTTTTATATCTCCTTCCCATTATTGCTACGAAGACTTTAGAACCAAAAAAAAAAGGTCAGTGTTGTGTGGTTTATTGGAGAGAAAGCAGAATAATTTTGAAGAAAAATATGTTCAAACAGCCTGATCACTAGGTATCTATAATTATATAACACTAAACAAAACAGTGTGAAACTGCCTCAGAATGAGAAAAATAAGCTAGGAAAGCAGAACAGAGGCCAGAAATTGACCCAAGCATAAACAGGAAGTTGATATATAGTGGACTTTATTATTCAAATCAGTGGGAAAGGAATGAAATATTTAATAAAGTGTGTTGGAACTACTGCTTATTCATATGCAAAAGAAGACACTGTAATCTTATCTAATTCTTTGTTCTTGTTTACCGCTAAATCGTGTCTGACTCTTTTGCACCTCCATGGAGTGCAGCCCACCAGGCTCTTCTGTCCATGGACTTTCCCAGGCAAGAACACTGGAGTAGGTTGCCCTTTGCTTCTCTAGGGGATTGAACCATGTCTCCTGTGTGGGCAGGCAGATTCTTTACCACTGCCACCAGAAAAGCCCTCGTTCTGGAATTTATTTTCATCTACCTCATTCTAGATGAAAGTAAATTCCAGATGATTTAAAGACATAAATGTCAAAAGAAAAACCTTTTTAAATTTGAGAAGAAAATATAGATTCATTCATGACCTTAAGTTAAGAATTTCTTAAACCATATACTAAAAGCACAAGAAGCAAACTACACCAAAAAAAGATGGATACATCTGAACTATTTAATTTTGTTAGAAAATTTTAGAGCATATTTGTGTACAACAATATTTAAAAATGAATCATTATTAACTTGGGAGAGGAATGAAGGGAAAGATTCTGGGAAAGTATTCAGGAGATTTCAATTATAGCTATAATATTTTGTCTTTCAATATAGATAACTTAAGCATGTATGGCAAAATGCTATGGTCTGACAAAATTGACTTACTGGTTTAAGTTATATTGTTTTCTATAATTTCTCTATTTTATGCTTAAAATAGTTTATAGTAAAAAAAATAGATTAAAGAATGCTTAAGAGGCACGGCTGATAGACTGTGAGGTCCATCATATGTAAAACCCAGTTCCAGAGGAAATGTTTGATATATTCAAAGAGATAATGGCTGAAGATTTTCTACAACTGACGAAAGAAGTGAATCAAGACTTAAATCAAAACACACCCTCTCCTGAATTCTCATGAATACACACTTTTCTTAAAGAGCAGTTACGTTGGAGCTGAGATCTTTTTGGCTGTAATTTGTTCCAAAAGAATAAAAGTGTGTGGGCTGAAGTAGAATAAATGTATTATGAAACCTGAATACGAACAACTGAATGTTTTTAAGTGCCCGCCGGTGAACAAATGTCTGCTGGTAAGGTTCCGTCCTCTGATGACGCTGGCGGATGTTATGTAATATAAATGGGGTACAACGCGGGAGAGCAGTCGTTTTCTTCTGTGCGCTAGCCGATCACTTGCTTCGGTGTTAATCGCCAGTGGTCAAAATATGGTTCCGATGTTGGCATCTATGCAGAACTTATAAGGTAGAAGTATTTGATGATTCACTGTTTATTTGCTTTTTTACTGAAAACCCAGGCTACGGAAGACCTGACTTTTTGTTTCGTTAATTGGTTTCTCTTTGAGCTGTGATATGGACCAGGGGTTGGCATACTATGAGGCCAAGTCTGACTCATCTTCACCTGTTAGCCTCCAGCCAACAGTAGCATTTATGTTTTCACATGGGAAAATAGAAACTTAAGAGTAAATTTCCTGATATGTGAAATGAAAACAAAAACTTAAGAGTAAATTTCCTGATATGAAAATTATGTGAAATGGAAATTTCAGTGTTCATAAATAGAACTTTTTTTTTTTTTAACACAGGCACTTTCATCTTTATATCGTGAATGTTACTTTGCCGCTACATTTAGGCCTGCAAAACCTAAAATATTTTCTCTCTGGACATTTATAGGAAAAGGTTGCCGTACATTGACTATAAATGCATGTCAGAACACTCCAACTGATATGCAGGAGGGAAGACACATAAATCACAAATAATTTATATAATGCCAATTTACACACTGCTTCATTCATAGAGAACAGTTATATAGAAAATACAACATGCAGTCATGATTCAACACTAAATGAACTTGTGAAAATTGTTAATGTAGTTAAATTGTGGTAATGAGTATAACTTGGAGAAGGCAATGGCACCCCACTCCAGAACTCTTGCCTGGAAAATCCCATGGATGGAGGAGCCTGGTAGGGTGCAGTCCATGGGGTCGCTGAGAGCTGGACATGACTGAGCGACTTTGCTTTCACTTTTCACTTTCATGCATTGGAGAAGGCAATGGCTACCCACTCCAGTGTTCTTGCCTGGAGAATCCCAGGGACGGGGGAGCCTGGTGGGCTGCCATCTACAGGGTAGCACAGAGTCGGACACGACTGAAGCGACTTAGCAGCAGCAGCAGCAGCAATGAGTATAATTCCTTTCCTTGCATTATGTGACGAAATAATAAGTAGATGACTCAGCTTTTACATATCACGGTAAACTGGCTTTTGAAAGAAAAGTTGCTCTCATGAGTTTTTTAAAGAAGACATGAAGTAAGACACTTCATTGTGATCATGAAAATACCCGTAACGGTAGTATTTTTATTTTCATGTTGTATTTTTACTGTAGTGAAGAGCCAGAATCTAATAAATCAAGACCAAAATTGCACAAGTTTTAAAGTTGAAATAAGCATTTGAATGAAAATAATGTTGAAGATAAATTTTCCTAAGACAAAATTTTTGTTCAGATCACTGCTTTGCTGAATTTGACTATTTGCAAGCACTTGACTATTTTTTCATCCTTCAGAGAATGAAATTAATGAGCTATTATAGTGTAAACCTTGTTTCCACCTAAATGCCAAGACAGTGCTTGAAGAAATGTCCCAGAGCTGAAGGAAAGCCGCGAGTTCACCTTCTTGTATTGAAGCAGTCAGCTTTACAGGGTTTCATTGTTGCTATTGTTGTTTTCTGTGTAATAACTCACTTACTGTGAGTTATTACAAACACAAACCTGGAAGTGTTTGTGTTTGTGTTATATACAAACACAAACATGGAAACCTGATTATTATCAAATAGTTTCTCCCATTCTTAATGATACATGAAGGTGGTTTTCTAATTCAATTAAAACAGAGATCAAGAGAAAAAACACCCTGGATATGGAGCCTCACTGCGCTACTTTGTGAAGACTGCACATACTGTTATTGTCCTCCATGGTTTGAAGCAATGATAATTAATGTTTTCAGTATTGTTCCCCTTTTATAAAGGGTGACAAATTCTTGTCTTTTGATCTGCCTAAAAATTAGTGGCTAAACTTTGCATATAAAGTGGCCCACCACCACTGTTAGGTTGCATAAAATGTTCGACATGGAATAAGTATTTTTTTTTTAAGAAATAAATGGTGAAAATGTCACAAAGAAAATCAGAAATAAAGTGAGAACTGAAGGACAAGTAAAACTGCTAATAAGTATATTTCAGGGCCCAGAAAATACACATGCAAAGGTATGGAAAATGACCTAAGTTTGGGGATGGTGAGTAGACCAGTTTCTGAGAGTGAAAAATTAGTGTACGGGAGATGGAAAATGACTGCAAAGGCAATTCACAGGGAGATTCTTTGTCTCCTCAGTGATGACTTAGAACATTCCATTTATTTTTGAAGTTTTTGAGCTTTTTCTCATTCCAAAAGTAGACGCATATATGACCTTAAAGAATTTCCAGGTCAGATTGTAAGTGTCTGGCACAAGAAGAAGATGTTCCAGATATGGATAAGGATTGGAAAGCAACATATTCTACTAAACCGCTGGTTTGAAAAAAGAAAAAATAAGTTGTAACTGAAATTTTGAAAGCCTTCTCTGGTATCAATTACATTGCAGATTTGGAAAAAGAAAAAAAATTTTTTTTAGAAATACATTCTCAAAAACGTAATTATTATTTATTTTTTTTTCTCAGAATGCTACTGGAGAATATGCTCCACCCGAATAAGGGGATTGACCCAGGAGGAACTCGTGGTTCCAGGAGCCAGGGGATCTATCGCAGGAATGAAGCCAGCAGAATTCATAAATGAGGCCACGGCCACGCAGCAGGCTAGAGGCAGCCCCACCCCAAATGGGAAAGGTGAGAAGGCTTTGGAAGAGACTTCTTCAAGACGATGAAATTGTTTCAAACCTAACACGTCCGAACATATTAACTGAGGATTTATATAATTCAGGGAGTTTGGAACTGAATTGAGTAGGTAGAAAGCTATTAAAAATTCTGAGGAAAATAAAATGTGCAGGCCAGGGTCATCACAGCATACTGCCGATGTGACTCAGACTGTTTACGTGATTCTCATAACGTGGGAACTGAACGTGTTGCCCTTTAAAGCTGTATCTACTCAGGAATGGTTGGGAACTCTGCGGAGCACAGATGGAAGCAAAATCAAACTGAATTCTCATCTTTCATAATGGAAAATTATGATGGTTAATGCCTACAGCTGTAAGATTGAGCAGTAGCAATATCCACGGTGTATTTTAGTATATGTCAGCTAGAATCATAAGATGGACCAAGAGTTTAAAAAGGGAGCTAAACGGTGCTGGAGGGAAGTGGGTAAGACCCAGACTGTTCTTTATAAAAGCTTTGTGGAGGTATCTCTGTGTTTGTAGCCTGAGTTTTTAGTTTTAATAAAGTATCTTTCAAGCAGTTAAAATGCAGAATGCAAAGTCATATCTATGATGATAGGAACAAGAGTTAGAAGAAGGTATAGACTAATAAAACAGTTTGATTTGGAAAAAAAAGTTTCTTCATTGGGCTTTAAAAGAATATGTTTACTTAGATAAAAATCAGATTTTGTGTGTGCTTCTCAGTTTTCATCACATTCTCTCAACTGATTGCAAATATCCAGAGGTGAGAAAAGTTCTGTTTTTATTTTGCCTTAAGTTAGTAAGGACAATAATCTTCCAGCTGATGTATGTGACTTTCTAAGACATACATACACATGATTTCCAGGTCCCCTTGTTTCATAGGTAATATTTCTTGCAACTGTTCTGACTGAAACCGTTCCTTAAGCTGAAAATCATGTTGTTTTTCCTTGCCCGCTGCCTCTTCGTAATCAGTCTTCTCACAGTTAACATGTGACATGCATATCCCTCAACTATCATCTGTCTTACCATGCAACAATACTCTGATTTGACAAACTTCTGGAGTGTCAAGCTCAGGCTGAGTTCAAAATATTACTTAAGCAGGTGAGCAACTCTAATGAATAGGTAACAGTCATTTTGCAAATCAAATAGTTTATTTTTGTTATGGGACTTTAATATTTTAATCTTATTGGAGTATAGTGGATATACAATGTTATATTAGTTTCAGGTATACAACAAAGTGCTTCAGTGATAGGTATACTCATTCTTTTTTTGATTCTTTTCTTGTATAGGTTACCGCAGACCATGGACAGGTTTCTGTGTGTTCTGCGGTGGGTCCTTGTAGGTCTCTGTCTTACATATGGTAGTGTATGTGTGTTCATCCCAAGCTCCTGATTTACTGCTCTCACCACCTTTCCCCTTTGGTAACCATACGTTTTGTTTTGGGTATTTATAAGTCTGCTTCTGTTTTGTAAATAAGTTCCTTTGTATCTTTTCATTTAAATTAGAGTCCACATCTGAGTGTGTATGCCAAGTCTGAGTGACTTTACCTACTTTGATAATCTCGGGGTCCATCCATGTGGCTGCACATGGCGTGATTTCATCTTTTCTACGGCTGAGTGATGGTCCACTGCACGTATATGAGCCTCGTCTCCCTTGTCTAGTCCTCTGTTGACGATGGCTTCCCTGTCTTGGCCGCTGCAAGTAGTGCTGCTGAATTCACCATTAGGGTGCAGGTATCCTTTTAGACTATGGTTTTCTCTAGCGATGGCCCAGGAGTGGGGTCGCTGGATCACCTGGTAGTTCTATTTTAAGGTTTTTAAGGAACTGCCATACTGTTCTTACCAGCAGCTGTACCGATTTTCATCTCCACCAACAGTGTAGGAATGTTCTCTTTTCTCCACACTTTCCCCGATATTTATTATGTGTAGACTTTTTGTAACCATTCTGACTGGTGTGAGGTAATACCTTATTGTAGCTTTGATTTGCATTTGAACTGTGGTGTTGGAGAAGACTCTTGAGAGTCCCTTGGACTGCAAGGAGGTCCAACCAATCCACTCTAAAGGAGATCAGTCCTGGGTGTTCCTTTGAAGGACTGATGCTGAGGCTGAAACTCCAATACTTTGGCCACCTGATGTGAAGAGTTGACTCACTGGAAAAGACCCTGATGCTGGGAGGGATTGGGGGCAGGAGGAGAAGGGGACGACAGAGGATGAGATGGCTGTATAGCATCACCGACTTGATGGACATGAGTTTGAGTGAACTCCGGGAGTTGGTGATGGACAGTGAGGCCTGGCATGCTGCGATTCATGGGGTCGCAAAGAGCTGCACATGACTGAGCGACTGAACTGAACTGAATAATTAGGCTGAGAATCTTTCCATGTGATTTTTGGCCATCTATATGTCTTCTGTGAAGAACTGTCTCTTTAGATCTTCTGTCCATCTGGTGATTGAGTTGTTTCCTTTTTTGACATAGAGCTGCACCAGCTGTTTGTACATTTTGGAGATTAATCCCTTGTTAGTTGCACCATTTGCAAAAAGCAAATAAAATAATTTTCAATTCTTTCTTACCACAAATTAGGAAGATCTAAATCAGTCATCAACTATTAGATCAGTAAAACATTTCTGATGATCAGTAACTATGTGACTTTCCTCACATTACCTGAGGGGATTCAAATAACTCTGTGACATTGCCAAAGCAAAAATCCTTCCTTTTCCATCTACTACTTAATGATGTACCCGAGTTTGTCAGTCGAATAAAAGTAAAACTGATGCCGAATTCATTGTATTCTAAAATGGATATATCCTCATCCTTCTCATTAACATCTACATTTAAAATATGTTTTTACTTTTTAGTTTTAATAGTTATCAACATTTATACCATACACTACTATGATCAATTGTATGTTAGTAATAACTATAATTATGGTCACTTAAAATTTTTAAAAACTGTATTTCAATTGATTTATGATTTTTGTTGCAGAGGAGTGAGGATGATGAAGAAAATCCTACAAGTATATATATATTCTGATGGAAGTGAAATTTATATACAAGTTAAGAAGAAAATAGAAAAATACATATTTTCTAATTGCTTAAGAAAGCAGTTTCCAAGTAAACTTTTTAGGGGTTAAAAAGAGATTGTTTAATTGATTAAGTACAAGGATAAGACCAGGTTGGGCAGGGGTAGGGGGGAACCACCTGGGGCCCTCCCTTCCCCTCCAGTCACTATTTTTAAATGGATGATGACGTGTATCAAATTGCCATGGTATTTTATTGCCTTTGGATATATGCAAAAGGTGATATAAATTTTTATCGATATTTCAAATATACCTGAAATTATATCCTGTATTATAACATACAAAAATTATGTCCTTATTTTGAAATTTATTAAATATAACTTAAGCTTTTTGAAGAGGCTCTTAATTTAAAAAATATTTTTAAAGAATCTCCAAGCAAAATTTTTCAGAACGCCTGTCGACTTCTTTTCTTTGATTCCGTTTATTGGGTGGGTTCATACTGCCCTCTGGTGGCTAATGGTTGGAACACATGAAGTACATATTACGACATATGGCATTTTAGAAACAATTCCATTTACTTTTTGCTGAACAAATAGCCATTTGTTGTAGAGATGACTACGTCTCACATATTCTCACAATCTTTTTAAATGAAATGTGGCTCTTGTGACAGGATTCTGAAAATTAGGATTTGCAAAAAGAAAAATCAGCTTACCCACCAAGCAAGATATTTTGCTTTCCAGAGACATCCAGATAATATTCAAGGGTCCCTAGATGTGATACAGACACTCCATCAGCTGAATGTAAAATCAGCCCATAAGTTTGGGGTTAAAAAAGAAATATTGTTTAACTAATTCAATGCAAATGGGGAGTTTTACCTTTAAGTCTCCCTGTAGCGTCCTCTCTGCTTGACAGTCTGTGCCCCGGGAGACTCCATACCCTCAGGCTGTCAGTAAAAGACATGCACATTATCAAGAAAGTGTGGCACCTGGAAAGAGCAGGGCACAGTGAAATCTGAGAGAACTGTATCTGGATTTTATCCCCCGCCATCCCTAGCTGTGATCTTGAGAGAATTAACTTCTCTCGCTCAGTTTCTACAACAGGAAAATAGTTAAACTACTGGCCTCATAGGTGCCATGAAAAACTAAAAGCATATATGTAAAGTGCTCAATAAAAGCGATCAACTGTTCTTATTCCTGTTCTGTGCATTTGAAAGATACGCAGGTCTGTCCATTTCAGGGATAAAAAAAATATAGTCACAGGGAGTCACTTGTTGGGGTATCTCGGTCATTTTTAGTTAGTTAACAGCAGTGCCATTACACGTATCTTCCTTACCTGTTTTCTTTTTTGGGCGGGGGGGAGTGAAATAGACATAGCTTTATTTTTTTTAATTTTTATTTTTTAGTTTGTTTTGCTTTACAATACTGTATTCGTTTTGCTATACACTGACATGAATCAGCCACGAGTATACATGAGCTCCCAATCCTGACCGCCCCCCCCTCTCCCCACACCATCTCTTTGGATCATCCCCGTGCATCAGTCCCAAGCATCCTGCATCCTGCATTGAACCTAGACCGGCGATTCATTTCACTTATGATATCATACATGTTACAATGNTGCACCCTCCCTCCCCCCTCCCACCCCACACCATCTCTCTGGATCATCCCTGTGCATCAGTCCCAAGCATCCTGCATCCTGCATTGAACCTAGACCGGTGATTCATTTCACTTATGATATCATACATGTTACAATGCCACTCTCCCAAATCATCCCACCCTCTCCCTCTCCCACAGAGTCCAAAAGGCTGTCCTATACATCTGTGTCTCTTTTGCTGTCTCACATACAGGTTTAACATTACCATCTTTCTAAATTCCACATATATGTATTAGTATACTGTATTGGTGTTTTTCTTTCTGGCTTACTTCACTTAAATAGATTTTATCTAAAAATTTAATATATAATAGTTTAACAAATTACTTTCCATTGTGCTCCTGGAAACTCGCTGTTTTTTCCAACACTAAGAAAGTGGTTAAGAATAACCTAGTTTGGCAAAGAAAAAATCTTAATGGGTTAAACGGAAAGAAATTACAAAGGAAAGGCAAAATAATGAAAAGACAAGAATATGAATGCCACTGAATCCCAAGATAATTTGGCCTATTGTCAAAATTGGACCAAAAGTATTTATATATTTTAAATCTCTGTCTTAATTTAATTAAGACAAGAAAGAAAGGGAGAGAAGGAGAGAGGAAGTTGGGAGGAAAAGGGAAGAGAGAGAAAGAGAAAAAGAGAGAGATGGACAAAGACAGGAATGCAGGAAGGAAAGAAGAAAGGGAGGGAAGAAGAGGAAAGGGAGAAAACTACAATCATTGGTTTAAAAAACTAAAAACCCAAACATATTTGTTCACTTGGAACATCTGAGTGAAGTGCGTGAGCTAGGTTGAAGGGTCATTGCCTCTGCCAGGACATTACTCTTCCATTAAGCATGGCAGAAAGTTAATTGCTAAGTAAAGTTGCTCATTACCTTTCACAGAACCTGATTTCACTGACTTCATAAAAGTATATAAAGGCATTAACAGAAACGGTCCCTAGGAACTTCTTTAAAAAAGAGTAACTCCCTTTAGAGCTCAACAAAATCCTAGCTTTATCCCTCAGTGATGACACAGATTAGATGCACATTGTCTCATTCATTCCCAAATCCCTATCTTACAAAAAGCATTCATTTTTTAATATTCTTCCTTGTCGCACAGAGTCGGACACGACTGAAGCGACTTAGCAGCAGCAGCAGCCCAAAACTCATATTTTTCATAGGAAGAAATTGAGGTTTGAAGAGAATACATCATTTGACCAACTCACATAGTGATTGACCTGGGTCATGCCCATGTGACTGTCAACTATATGCATTTTCCATAGACAGAAAAATTTCACACTCCAAATATCAGGCCAAGTATTTAGTTTCTATCAAATGGATGGTGATTGCCAATAAAAGTATAAAAGCATAGATGTTACACTCCTGTGAAGATAAAGTAAATATATAGGGAAGTCGTCAAGATTCTGTAAATGTTTGAATCTAGATTTGCAGTTTGACCATATCTGTCTGATAAACTGGTGGTTCATAACCTCACTTTCCTGATTTTAAGTGTCTCTTTATGTGAGTTTATATGCATAGAATAACGGGGCTTGTCAAGAGTAAGGTTATCATGGAGGGGGAGCTTTGGGGGCTTTTGTATTTTCTTTCATTTGTTTTTAACATTTGTCTTAGTTTTTGTTTTACACCAGCCAAATGAGTCAATGAGTCAAGGATGAGAAGAACAAGATAATGACGAGAGAGCGTTCTCTAGACCAGTCCCATGGATTCAATATTGAACACTGGGATAAATCCCGCTCTTTTAAAATAAATTGACAAAGCTTGGTCCAATTGAGACAATGAGACAGATTGAGGAGCAAGTGAAACCTACTTTGGACGAAGTCAGCTGCAGACTTAGGTAGAGTGTTCTTTTCAGTTTCAGCAAGGAATATGGTTTTTAAAAAAGTGACGATTAAAAAGGACGCACTTCTATATGCAGCCTCAAAGTTTTTGTGGTGCAGAAGCTTCAAAACAACTGAAACCTACATAGGGAGGACCATTCTCAGAGGGAAAAGAAGTTCCAAGAACAGGGATGGATCACATCTGCCACCCAAAATAGTTTCTATTTTCTTTTCTGAAAATATTTATTCATTTATTTATTTGGCTAGACCAGGTCTTGTGGCACATGGAATCTTAATTGTGGCAGATGGAATCTAGTGCCTCAACCAAGGATTGAACCTGGGCATCCTACATTGGCAGCACAAAGTTCTAGCCATTGGACCACCAGGGAAGTCTTCAAAATAGTTTCTAAACAGCAGGGGGAAAAAAAAAGTCAGACTGGAAGCATAAAGTGGATCCTATCTGATCACGTTTCACAGTAGAAACTCCCAGTAATAATGCCCCAGGCTTTAAGTATAGACCCTACAAGAATGTAGATAGGAAAAGCATAGCACCAAAGTGTGGTTATTAGTGAGGTTGTCCAAAGCTAGTGAGTCCCAAGCAAATTCAAATTAATTTGTATTCGCCTTTGATTAACTAATTACAAACAGATGTATATTCACAGCTTCCATAGGAAGAGAAAATTAGTAATAGAATCAGACATTTCACAGAAAGAATTGAACAACTGAGAAGCAATTAGAATGTACTGGAAGACAAGAATTTCTTTTCGTAATAAGCTATATGTAAATTTGGGCTTCCCTGGTGACTCAGATGGTAAAGAATCCATCTGCAATGTGGGAGATCTGGGTTCTATCCAGAAGATCCTCTGGAGGAGGGTATGGCAACCCACTTCAATATTCTTGTCTGGAGAATCCCCATGGACAAAGGAGCCTGGAGGGCTGCAGTCCATGGGTTCACAAAGCATTGGACACAATTGAGAGACTAAGCAGCATACACTGATAAGCATAAACAGGTTACTTATCTATTGTTAGTAACTGGAAATCACAGCCTGTGTTTGCTTAACATATCTTTCATGGATAGAAATTTTACTTTCCTGATAGTATTACACTTAGCAAAAAATTGTGATTTGATTAAAAAATGCTGACACTCTCTCAAACATCAGACAACTCATCTTCTGAAGTTAGTTACATCACAGACATAAATTCAGACAAAAAAATAAAATACCAACTCAGATATGTCTTGAGGTTTTTAGCATCTTACTCATGTCTTTCAATATGTTCATCCTCAAAGTGAATTTCATTTTCAACCTTCATGGTTAAAGTCAAGTTTCCAAAAATACTGGGCTTGTGAAACAATTGACACTAAATGTGAATCATTTCTTGAGAAACTTGTGTTAAATCAGGAAATAACATTCTAGGGTTAAAAAGGAAACTTAAGCCCACGTATTTGATTCTCTCCTCCCAAAGGCAGTAGTCAGTCCAAGGCTTTTCTTGTGTTGTCAAGCCTGGCCAGTAGTGAAGATAAAGACATGAGTCAGTAGCCAGGAGTCCTTTAAGCTTCAGAACTATTTTGCATGAACTATAAAACTAGTGCATATGACAAGCTGGATTAAGTCATTGGGGCAAAGGACTGTGAGATATCCGTATGTCTCTCTAAATTCCCTTTCCTAATTTTAGTCCAGGTGTCAAATATATAGGCTATCTTATACATAATTGATACGGGCTTTCTATTAAAATTTGAGGCATTTGGGGTTAAAAGCATTCAAACATCTCCTACTAAGCAATAAATAAGAGCTGACATTTTACTTTACTTTCAGCAAGACTATACAGAATAAACAGTAACCAACATGGTCTGTGTGTGCGCTTACTCAGTCAGATCCAACTCTGCTATCCCACAGACTGTAGTCCACCAGGCTCTTCTGTCCATGGGATTTCCCAGCCAAGAATACTGGAGTGGGTTGCCATTTCCTTCTCCAAAGGCTCTTCCTGACCCAGGTATGACGTTTCCTGCACTGCAGGGGGATTCTTACCATCTGAGCCATCAGGGAAGCCCCAACATGGTCTAAGAACAGAGAAAGAAGTTATAGAGAAAAAACAAAAGTACCCGTTGGAAACCAGGACAGAGTGAGAAAGAGGCTGTAGCTTTTAATGGGTTGTATTCCAGAAACATAGAGTACCCATGTGTGCCTAAGTGCCTAGTTGCTCAGTCCTGTCTGACTCTTTGTGACCACATGGACTGTAGCTGCCAGGCCTCTCTGTCCTTGCAATTTCCCAGGCAAGAATACTGCAGTGGGCTGCCATTCCTCTCTCCAGGGGATGTTCCCAACCCAGGGATCAAACCCAGTTCCCTTGAATTGCAAGTGGATTTTTTACCATCTGAACCACCAGGGAAGCCCATAGGACCCATGTTTCTTTGTAAGAACTGTCTTCTAACTAAATTGAAAAACAGTCTGAACTTGTTCTACTTTCAAGTAGAAAGGACTAGAAATTTTGCAAAACATGCCTGAGAATAAGCAGAAAGTAAGGAAAAAATTATATAGAAACATATTTGAGTGTATCAAAGAGTTAGCAACAGAAAGAATTATGATCAAGAGAACAATGCAAACTAGCACAGTGAATCCAGATTTAGGGCTAGTTCTTCCATAATGGCATCTGGCAATTCCAACAGAGATGGCTGAGAAGCTGAGAAGACCTTACAGTTGAGAAGGTGAGAAGAGCTTTCAGCAGGTCACAGGGATAGGAAAATGAGAACTGGATGTGTGGACAGGCTCACGTGAGAGAGAGCCAGGTCACATTCAGATTAATTACTTATTAAAATAATATTAACATGAGTTTATAGTATTATGTTAAAATCTTTGATAACTATTATCTGAATATCCTATTCATTTGTTCATAGAGTTTTGTTTTTGCTTTTTTTATTTTCTTATTTCAAATATTATAAACAAAAATTATAAAGATAATTTAAGGTATGCGGTAGCAAAACCATTACCAAGCCAAAGATTTAATAACCACTACAAATCAGAAGCATGATAAATGCAATGCAGACAGTTTTTAGAGTAAGACCACTGAAAGCTAATGACAATAAAAATTTTTAAAGCCAGAAAAAAAAGAAAATGCATAACAGTATTAATTTTGTATGAACCTACTAATATCCTCATGAAACAAGATTTACAGAGCTGAAATTGCAGGCAATTTTAACATACTTTTCTCACCTTTCACAAAGTCAATAGATATAAAAATCAGTAAAATATAGAAGCTCTGAATAACATGGTGAAACAATTAGATCTAGTGATTATTATTCTGCATCATAATTCACTGAAAAGGTCTTATTATTTACATTTCTTTTATATAGATGCAAAAAAAGAGAAGGTTTAAAGAAGTTAATGCACTAGATTGCTCAGTTATCTATGAGTAATTATCCCATGAATAAGCAGGGAAGCCAATCGAAAGTCTTTCTGAGTCTTTATTTATCTATTTTGCTTTTTTTGCTGGAGCAATTGCTAAAGATGCTCTCTTTTTCTGGAACTAGAGGCTATAGATACACTGAAGTTGGCACTCCCTATGCCATCTTCCCAGCCAGATGAACAGAGCCTTCTGCAGAAGCAAGAACCAGGCCAGGGATTTCCCTCATGGTCCTGTGATTAACAATCTGCCTTGAAATGCAGAGGTCAAATGTTTCATCCCTGGTCAGAGAACTAAGATCCCACATGCCTTGGAGCAACTACTGAGCCTGCCTGCCTGCCATAACTAGAGAGTCAGTCTACCGCAACAAAAGATCCCACATGCTGCAACTAAGACCAGACGCAACCAAATAAATATATATTAAACACAAATATAGAAAGAACCAGACCAGTGAAGAGGAGAAAAGCAGGATCTAAAGAAGGTAAGAGAAAGGCCTAAAGTGAAGTTTTAGGCCTCTAGATTCAGCCATTGTTTAGAAAGCCCTACCTTGTCCAGTCAAGGCTGTGGTTTTTCCAGTAGTCATGTATGGATGTGAGAGGTGGACTGTGAAGAAAGCTGAACACCAAAGAATTGATGCTTTTGAACTGTGGTGTTGCAGAAGACTCTTGAGAGTCCCTTGAATTGCAAGGAGATCCAACCAGTCCATCCTAAAGGAAATCAGTCCTGAATATTCATTGGAAGGACTGATGTTGTAGCTGAAACTCCAATACTTTGGCCACCTGATAGGAAGAGCTGACTCATCTGAAAAGACACTGATGATGGGAAAGATTGAAGGCAGGAGGAGAAGGGGATGACAGAGGATGATTTGGTTGGATGGCATCACTGACTCAGTGGACATGGGTTTGAGTGGACTTCAGGAGGTGGTGATGGACAGAGAGACCTGGTGTGCTGCGGTTCATGGGGTGGCAAAGAGTTGGACACGACTGAGTGACTGAACTGAACTGAACCTTGTCTATGTTTGTGACACCCTCTTACAAACATGTATTAAGCATATTATTTCTCTAGTATACAGGCAAGGTTTGATGTGCTTGCAGACGATGGCCACTTTGGAAAAAACATATTACCCTCTGGCATTAGAACTCTGTGGGGTGGAAATAAAGCTCCAGGCAATGGAAAGGATGGGAAGATAATAGCATTATAGAACAAAGATACATAAAATGGTTACTATCAATTTCTGAGGCCAATACATATTTCAATAAAATAATTATGGTTCTTTTATTCAAATTCATTATTACTGGACTTCATTTCTTTCCTCTCAATTTTTGTCTAAATGATATCTATATATTGAACATCTGTTGGCATGGAGTAACAAAAGATATTTGGCATTGTTTCCAGTTAGTTTATCACGTCAAAAAAAAGGGCTGAATTAGTTGAACTGCATAGACAGACATATTAGTACAAATATTTCCAGTTATGTTTAAAATTAAGAAGCACCTTCACTTTTTTAAAAAAGCTGGAATCTAAAGGAATGTAGTTGTAATTTAGGCTTCCCTTTTGGCTCAGTGGTGAAGAACACACCTGCCAATGCAGGAGACACGGATTTGATCCCTGGGTCAGGAACATCTCCTGGAGGAGAAAATGGCAACACACTCCAGTATTCTTGTCTGGAATATCCCATGGACAGACGAGCCTGGAGGGCTACAGTCCATGGGATCGCAGAGTCAGACGCAACTTATCAACTAAATGATAATAAGTTATAATTCACACAGGCCCTTGCAAAAATCATCTGTTTGCTAAGGTATTGTTTCTTCTCCTTGCTATTCTAAATAAGTGTAACTTTTTTAAAATTCAAAATTAACATTCTGTCAAATTATTCATTTCGAGAATCAAAAGTCATCCTTTGTCAGATACTTGATTTCTGGGGAAATAATCTTGGGTTTTTTGATGTCACTTTTAATTTTCTAAAGTGCAATTTATAATTCTCTAGCTATTATACATACGTTTACATGTAGCCATCCTTTCTAAAAACAAACTTCCAGAAATATCTGTCCTCATGTGAAAGCAAACAAACAAACTATATCACTCTTTCCATAACTGCTAGGCATAAGCACTATGATGAAACTTTCATGACAGGAAATGTGTTTAAATAAAGATTGAGCTTATTTGTTGCTTTTGTTATGATTAGTTGGAGATTGTTGCTCTAAATAATCAGTTATGGTATCAAAGGGGTGATTCTCAGTGTTCTACGTTATTTATAAGAAATCCTTGAAGGCAATAGACAAGTTGGCAAAGCATACAAAATCAAGTCTCTGAGGGATCTGCTTCTTCAGATACATCATCTGTCACCAAGCGTTGTTACCTTTTGGACACTATTCACAACATCCCTTTCATTTTTTTGCTCCCCATCTGACTGTCCTGTCGCCCCATAGGTGGTTATGCTGCTGCCTTTCTCTGTTGTCACAGCCACTGCATCCTCTTCACTCCCCCAGCCTCTCTTCTTGACTTGATCCAGTTACCCTGAATCTTGCAGTTGGAGTCTGGAGAAGGCAATGGCACCCCATTCCAGTACTCTCGCCTGGAAAATCCCATGGACAGAGGAGCCTGGTGGGCTACAGTCCATGGGGTCGCTAAGAGTCGGACCTGACTGAGCGACTTCACTTTCCCTTTTCACTTTCATGCACTGGAGAAGGAAATGGCAACTCACTCCAGTGTTTTTGCCTGGAGAATCCCAGGGGTGGAGGAGCCTGGAGGGCTGCCGTCTATGGGGTTGCACAGAGCTTGACACGCCTGAAGTGACTTAGCGGCAGCAGCAGTTGGAGTCATCTTCCCAAATACCATATTAATCGAGTCAACTTTTGCCACCACATGCTATATTTTTAAAACTATGAAATACAGCTAATTTACAAAACCTGACACAATGCTTTCAAAATTCTCCTCCTACCTCCTTAGTTGAAGTCTTCCTTTGAAACATGTCCTTTTGTCACTTCTAAAAGATATTTGTCCTGGTCTAGTGTTTCCTTCTTCCTTAGTCTCTCCTTCTGTCGTTCATCTGCTGTCCACATTTTACACATTTACCCATCCTTCAGAGTTTATAAAAGTACTAATTTTCTGCAGCTTTCCAGCTAGTATTAGCCATACCTTTCTCATCACAGACATTTTAATATTTGACAAATATTTGCACAAATATCTCTCATTATATGATAAGATTTTGAATAACATTATAATTCCCATTGGGCTATCATTTGTGTTTTATAAATATATCAAACTTTTGAAAGAGATAAGAAAATATATGATCTTTTAGTCCATGTATTTAATTGGTGGGGAAAAGAAATATAAAATTTCCAAGCTAAATGTCACAATTTGTATCCTAGTTATCTTGAATATTCTGCTTTTTGTAATTTCAAGAGTACACATGTGGAATTTATCTTTTTAACTAAGACAAATTCTGATGTTTTCTTCATGGAACAAACTACACTACCATACATCCCATTGATAGTTGCTTTAATTGTGCACAGAAAAAAAGAGAGAGAGAGAGAGAGAGAGAGAATAAGAATAAATAGTCTTTGGCAGATATGCCAGACAAAATACTTTTGATTGTCATAGCCACATGTAATGTCTTGGAATATTTTATTCCATTTATATGTGCCCACTTCAACTCTATAATTCAAAAAATTTGTTTAATCAGCTAGGCATTTCTTTCAGTTTCTTTAATTCAGATATAAGTTGTCAGCTACTGTATAAGAGCCTGAACAGTATTATCAAAATAATGTAAAATAGGAAATGTGAATTGCATAGTTAGAAACTACAGTTTAGACCCCAACTCAATTTTAGCTCCACTCACCTCATTTACTTGGAATTTAGTTTTCCATTTTTAGAAATTCCTTTAATTTACCCATCACTGCAGACCTGGCATCTGGCTGCAATAAAGGAACACTGGTTACACTGATGAAAAATGACTTCCAACAGTTAATAATAAAGGCATAGTAGAAGAGATCCTTTTTAAGTCATTATAAAGCTGTCCTAATCCTTTCTGGAACAAGGTAGGATATAAATGAAGTCATCTTTTTTTCTTTCCTTAGAGAAGGAATACATGCGGCTCATTTTCTCACAGTTTGGAAAAGAAATGTCTTCATTAGTTTTTCATGAAGGACTTATATCTTTCTTTGCTTACAAAAACAGTTGGCGGTACAACTTTCTCTGCAGCATCCAAAATTTTAAATCCTTCCTGCTTCCTACAGACAGTAAAATATGCCTTGGTATCACCATAGCACAAAGATAAAAATACAAGCCATTGAGATGTTGGGGAATGTGAAATTGAAATTCCCAGAAAGGTGCTAACAGCTTCCAAACACCTCAGACCCAAATGACCAAGCCCTCCTTCCAATTCCACCAATTTTTCCTCCAAAACTGATTATGATGACTCCATGCAGTTGTGGCCCCAGCAGTACTCACCCCAACCCTCGTCAATGGATCCAGGCTAGAATGTAGACCTATCTTTCTTCAATACTATGCAGAGAAAAATCTGTCTTCTCAATCAGTTTCTCAAACCAGAAAAGGTGGGGAAAGACACGAGCCTTGGGCTGAGGAAAGACTTCTATAGGATTCAGAGAGCAACACATATGAAATGAAAACTAAAATAATAATAATAACCTTTTTTTTTCAGTTTTCATTTTAATAAGGAAATAGGCCAATACCCGAAGCTCATCACCATTATTCAACCTCAGTTAAAACATTTAATACCCTAGAATCCAACAGTCTAACAGGAATTTATAACCATTTACTCTTTCATTAAATGTTTATTGAATACCCAAAATGCTTCGGGCAATATTCTGTGAGTAAAGCAGANCTTATTGCCAAATTCAGACTTAAATTGAAGAAAGTAGGGAAAACCACTAGACCATTCCAATCCCAAAGAAAAGCAATGCCAAAGAATGCTCAAACTACAGCACAATTGCACTCATCTCACACACTAGCAAAGTAATGCTCAAAATTCTCCAAGCCAGGCTTCAAAAGTAGGTGAACTGTGAATTTTCTTATGTTGAAGTTGGATTTAGAAAAGGCAGAGAAACCAGAGATTACATTGCCAACATCTGTTGGATCATCGACAAAGCAAGAAAGTTCCAGAAAAACATCTATTTTTGCTTTATTGTCTATGCCAAAGCCTTTGACTGTGTGGATCACAACAAGCTGTGGAGAATTCTTCAAGAGATGGGAACACCAGATCCCTTTACCTGCCTTCTGAGAAATATGTATGCAGGTCAAGTAGCAACAGTTAGAACTGGACATGGAACAACAGACTGGTTGAATTCAGGAAAGGAGTACATCAAGGCTGTATATTGTCACCCTGCTTATTTAACTTATATGCAGAGTACATCATGCAAAATGCTGGACTAGATGAAGCACAAACTGGAATCAAGATTGCTGGGAGAAATATCAGTAACCTCAGATATGCAGATGACACCACCCTTATGGGAGAAGTTAAGAGGAACTAAAGAGGCTCTTGATGAAAATGAAAGAGGAGAGTGAAAAAGTTGGCTTAAATCTCAACATTCAGAAAATGAAGATCTTGGCATCTGGTTCCACCACTTCATGGCAAATAGATGGGGAAACACTGGAAACAGTGTCAGACTTTATTTTTTGGGGTTCCAAAATCACTGCAGATGGTGATTGCAGCCATGAAATTAAAAGATGCTTGCTCCTTGGAAGAAAAGCTATGATGAACCTAGACAGCATATTCAAATGCAGAGACATTACTTTGCCAACAAAGTTCTGTCTAGTCAAAGCTACGGTTTTTCCAGTAGTCATGTATGGATGTGAAAGGGGGGCTATAAAGAAAATTGAGCACTGAAGAATTGATGCTTTTGAACTGTGGTGTTGGAGAAGACTCTTAAGAGTCCCTTGGACTGCAAGAGCCAACCAGTCCATCCCAAAGGAAATCAGTCCTGAATATTTGTTGGAAGGACTGATGCTAAAGCTCCAATACTTTGGCCACCTGATGCAAAGAGCTCACTCATTTTAAAAGACCTTGATGCTGGGCAAGATCGAAGGCAGGAGGAAAAGGGGATGACANAGCCAACCAGTCCATCCCAAAGGAAATCAGTCCTGAATATTTGTTGGAAGGACTGATGCTAAAGCTCCAATACTTTGGCCACCTGATGCAAAGAGCTCACTCATTTTAAAAGACCTTGATGCTGGGCAAGATCGAAGGCAGGAGGAAAAGGGGATGACAGAAGATGAGATGGTTGGTTGGCGTCACCAACTTGATGGACATGAGTTTGAGCAAGCTTCAGGAATTGGTGATGTACAGTGAAGCCTGGCATCCTGCAGTCCACGGGGTTTCAAAGAGTTGGACATGACTGAGCAACTAAACTGAATAGTTTTACTTTTCTAGAATGTCATATGATTGGAATCACACACTTTTTAACCTTTATGGATTGTCTTCACTAGTAATATGTACCTAAACTTCTCTACTTCTTTTCATAGCTTGATAGCTTAATTTGTTGTTATTTAATCACTTAGTCATGTTCAACTCTTTTTCAGCCCCATGGATTATAGCCCTCTAGACTCCTCTGACCATGGGATTTTCCAGACAAGATTACTGGAGTGGGTTGCCATTTCCTCCTCCAGGGGATCTTCCCTATCCAGGGATTGAACATGATTCTCTTGTATCTCTTGCACTGCAGGTGAATTCTTTACCAGAAAGCCACCGGGGAAGCCTAGCTTAATTCATCCTAGCATTAATAATAACTTTTCCAGATTTATCAGTTTTTTTTTATTTACCTACTGAAGTACACCTTGCTTACATCTAAGATTTGACATATGTAGATAAAGATACTATAACCACCTGCAGATTTTTTTACTTTTTTGGTATAAATATAAGTTTTCAACTCATGTAGGTAAATACCAAGGACTTCAGTTGCTGGATCATACATTAATAGTGTATTTAGTTTAAAAATTGTGAACTAATTTCCAAGGTGATTATGACACATTTTACTCCCACCAGCAGTGTATGAGAGTTTCTGTTATCCCATGTCCAGGAGTATATGATGTCAGTGTTTCAGATTTTAGCCATCCTAACAGGAGTGTAGTACTTTTCATTGTTGTTTTAATTTACATTTCCCTGATGATATATGATGTAGAGCTTCTCTTCATAGGCTTATCCATCATCTGTATATCTTCTTTAAAGAGGTGTTCATTAAGGTCTTTGTCCCTTTTTGAAATTGGGTTGAATCTTACTGTTGGCTTTTAAGAGTTCTTTGTATATTTGGAATACATCCTTTATTAAATGTGTCTTTCTTATAACTATTTTCTCCCATTCTGTGGCTTGTCTTCTTCTCTTGACATTGTCTTCTGAAGAGCAAACATTTTTAATTTTAATTAAGTTTAGCTTCTTACTTATTTCCTTCATGGTTTGTGTCTTTAGTGTTATATGTAAAAAGTTATCACCCTACCTAAGGTCATATAGATTTGCTACTAAGTTACCCTTTAGGGTTTTATAGTTTGTATTCTACATATCAATCTGTAATCCAATTTTTTGGTTAATTTTTGGAAGACTATAATATCTGTATCTAGATTCTTTTTTTTTTTTTTTTGCATAGATGTCCAGTTGTTCCAGCAATGTGTGCTGAAGAAGCTATCTCTGTTCTGTTTTGCTGCCTTTTGTTCTTTGTCAAAGATCATCAGTGTAATGTTTTTATGGGGTACATTTTTGAGTTCTCGATTCCATTTCTCTATTTGCATATTCTTATACCCACTTACCAGCTGACTCAGTGGTAAAGAATCTGCGTACCAAGGCAGGAGACACAGAAGATGGGGTTCAGTCCCTGGGTTATCCCCTGGAAGAAGAAAGACAGCCCACTCCAGTATCCTTGCTTGGACGATCTCATTTGCAGAGGAGCTAAACAGGCAAAGTCCATGGGGTTGCAGTGTCATACACAACTGAGTGACTGGGCACGCACATGTGTACATACAGTCTTGTAACCATAGCACACTCTTTCGAGTACTGTAGCTTTACAGTAAAGTTCAAAGTCAGGTAGCATACATTCTCAAACTTTGTTCTCCTTCAATATTGTCTGTGCTATCGTGATTCTTTTGATTCTCTAAATAACCTTTAGAATCAGTAGATTAAGTTGAAAAGAACTGACATATTGACAGCATTGAATCTTTCCACGAACGTGGAATATCTCTCCATTTACTTAGTTCTTCCTCAACTTTCATCAGAGTTTTCCTCATGTGTCTTGTATGAATTTTGTTGGATTTGAACCTAAGTATTTCTTTGTTTGGGTGTTGATTTAAATGATAATGTACGTTTTTTAATTTAAAATTTCACTTGTTCATTCCCAGTAGATAAGAAAGCAATTAACTTTTGTATACTAACTTTATATCATGCAAAATTGCTTATTACCTACAAGATATTTTTCTGTTACTTCTTTCAAATTTTCTACATAGATGATCATGTCATGAGTAAATAAAGGTAGCTTGTTTCTTTTTCTTTTCCATTGATCTTTTGTATCCTTTGCTTATTGATAAATTCCTCTAGCTCAGAGATTATTTCCTCACCTTCATTCACTCTATAAATGAGTCAGTCAGAGGCATTTTTCATTTCTGTTACAGTGTTTTTAAACTCTAGCTTTTTTTTTTTTTTTTTT
>SJYA01001171.1:619402-687960 GCA_006410615.1 Neotragus moschatus | reverse complement strand
CTCAGCTTTCTTCACAGTCCAACTCTCACATCCATACATGACCACTGGAAAAACCATAGCCTTGATTAGACAGACCTTAGTCAGCAAAGTAATATCTCTGCTTTTGAATATGCTATCTAAGTTGGTCATAACTTTCCTTCCAGGGAGTAAGCGTCTTTTAATTTCATGGCTGCAGTCACCATCTGCAGTGATTTTGGAGCCCAAAGAAATAAAGTCTGACACTGTTTCCACTGTTTCCCCATCTATTTCCCATGAAGTGATGGGACCGGATGCCATGATCTTCGTTTTCTGAATGTTGAGCTTTAAGGCAACTTTTTCACTCTCCTCTTTCACTTTCATCAAGAGGCTCTTTATTTCCTCTTCACTTTCAGCCCTAAGGGTGGTGTCATCTGCATATCTGAGGTTATTGATATTTCTCCCGGCAATCTTGATTCCAGCTTCTGTTTCTTCCAGTCCAGCGTTTCTCATGATGTACTTGAGATAGCCAATTCCTTTAATTGATTTACTAAAACTTATACTAAACATTGAATGAGAATAAGTCTAGCTTTGTAAAATTAATCAGAATGCTTATATCCATAATTTTTAAAAAATACTATATCTGTAAAAAATTTGATTCATAAAATAAATAACCATGAAGTAGATAATTTACTTTTTATATCTTTCAGGATATCTGCAGACACACATATATGCACTTATACACAAAGTAACAAATTTGGGTATCAGAATCCTTCTTCTAGGGCTACTGGAAATAGTTTTTTTTTTTCCCAATGGTAGGGCAGGATAGTATTAATATTCAATAGAAATTCAACCAAGAACTTGCTGAGCAAAAATCAACAAATAAACATCTGAATAAATAAAAGAATTAATGAGTCCATTCTTTAATGACTCATTTAACTGATGTTTTTGGTAAATTTGTACTATGTATAATGTATAATGATCACTCGAACTGCACAGACTGCAAATAAGGGAGGGGTGGTCATTCAGAGAAACATGTATTTTGTATTTGTTCTGTTGGCAGAAGTAGGGAAAATGGACAACAAAATACAAATGTCTGCTAATGTAAACATAAATTTGTGATAAGGATTGAATGGAAAATTAATTTCAGTACAGGGAGAGGTGAAATCAATCAATGGTCAACTTTGTGGCAGGACATGTTACAGACTGGTTACCATGGACCTTGGGCTTCTCTTATGGCTCAGTTAGTATAGAATCTGCCTGAAATGCAAGCAGTTCAATTCTTGGGTTGGGAAGATCCCCTGGAGGTGGGCATGGCAACCCACTCCAGTATTCTTGCCTGGGAAATCCCATGGACAGACATCCCCACTACATGGGGTTGCAAGAGTCGGACATGACTTAATGACTGAACCACCACCACCAGGGACCTTGCTGAAGCAGCAGTAGTGTCTGACCTTGTTCTCAAAATATTTTATTAAGATGGTGACCAGAGTTCAAATAGAAGTAAAGAAATTGAAGCCATATAGCTCAGTTAAGGGTTTCCAAGATACAGAGAGCATTCCATTTCTGTTGTTATACAGTAGTGCCATATGCATTTTGCATCTGTGAAAGTCTTACTTACTTAGTGTATTTTATTATGCCACATTATAAGGCGAGACTAGGCTAAGTCACTTCAGTTGTGTCTGATTCTTTACAACCCTATTGGACCATATCCTGCCCAGGCTCCTCTGTCCATGGGGTTCTCCAGGCAAGAATACTGGAGTAAGTTGCTGTGCCCTCCTCCAGGGGATCTTCCCAATCTAGGGATCAGATCTAACCCCCATCTCTTTATCTCCTACACTGGAGGGAGGTTTCTTTACAACTAGTGTCACCTGGGAAACCCCAATATATACCTTAGTGTGCTATTTATATAAGGCCAGAAACTAAAAGTAGTATAGTTATTCCTGGTGAGTTAACTGCCATCAAATGCGTAGTGGTGTTAAGACAATTTGAGTGAACATTTATCTGTTATAAATGTTTTTTAAAATGCTGGTCCTATTAAACACCATGATCCACTAGTCAAGATTAAATATTTAGTATTAACTTATTTTTTATAAATGTTGGGTTTTTTTCCCCCCCCCTCAATCTGGGTCATTCTACTTCAGAATAATCTTATTTAAATAAGTAGTCTTGTGCTATCATGAAATGGCAGTCTCCAAGCATTTCTCATGGTTCCTTGGTGGGATGGTCACTTAATGATCAAATTAGAGCTCACTCAACCAGATCCATGGTAACAACAGTTACTAGACTGCAGTTAGTTGTTCTTTTCAGATTTACAGAGCATCCAGGTGGAGTTCATTACTGTGAATCACCCAGCATGCTCCCCTGGCAGCAGATTAAGAAAACAGTCTAAATTAGCGATGGCTGCACTGCTAAACTTATTCCTTGTTCAAAATAAAGGCCCCCTGCGCTTAGCCACATACATCTTATCTGTAGCAGCCTTCTATCCAGGGAGGTCTCTATTACTATTATGCCGCTATAGTTGTACAATGCCTAAAATATTTATGAAGCTGAAAGCTGAAAAATTACAGATCTGCGGCTAATACATTCCGCAGCTGCATGTTCTTGTTTGCAAATTTATAACTGGGAATTTACTCTTAACAAACTCCAGCTTTTGAACAATTGGATATATTTCTCCAGCTCTCTCTGTTGCCCAATCTCTGTTGCTCTCACTCCCTGGGCTGGGATGGCTGCAATGGTGGTGCAGCCTCTGGGGAGGGAGAGAGAAGAAATGGATAGAACTACATGCCATCAGTCACCAGCAGCCCCTCTGGCTGATTAAGTAGCAGGTGTTAATAGGAACCCAGGGGAGTGCTCTCGGGTTCCCTTTAGCTGGAATGATAGTGACATGATTCAAGGCCTGAAGGGTTTGGGGCCCTTATAGGGTGGGGGAAGGGAAGTAGACTTATAAAGTGGAAAATAATAGAAGAGAATCTTTTTTGATAGACTTCTCCTAGTGCTTGAAAATTTGCAGTTTTTGAAGATTCGAACAATGAAAATTCTGATACAAATGTGCCAGGCATTTAAAAGCAAATGAACAGATGTACTAAAAGCACTGCTTGCTCTCTATAATTTTGGTTTTATTGGAGCTTTATCATAAATGATTTTAATTTTAATTTTGAACAGATACTTAGGTAAATATACAAGGGATTTGGTGTTATAAAAACATGAAAAGATGTCACAGGCCTTTTAAATTGCAAAGCATATGCTTTTACATAAAATGTGCAAAGTTCAGTAGACATGATTGATAATCCAAATCAATCCAATAGATTATTGAACTATAAAAAAACTCCAAAATTTATCTGTAAATTAATTTGAATTTTCTGTCTGTCTCAGAAGAGTTGTTTAAAACTTGTTTTAATTTTGATNCATGAAAAGATGTCACAGGCCTTTTAAATTGCAAAGCATATGCTTTTACATAAAATGTGCAAAGTTCAGTAGACATGATTGATAATCCAAATCAATCCAATAGATTATTGAACTATAAAAAAACTCCAAAATTTATCTGTAAATTAATTTGAATTTTCTGTCTGTCTCAGAAGAGTTGTTTAAAACTTGTTTTAATTTTGATATCAGTCAGTTCAGTTCAGTCGCTCAGTCGTGTCCAACTCTTTGCGACCCCATGAATCGCAGCATGCCAGGCCTCCCTGTCCATCGACAACTCCCGGAGTTCACTCAGACTCATGCCCATCGAGTCAGTGATGCCATCCAGCCATCTCATCCTCTGTCGTCCCCTTCTCCTCAGTATCAAAATATTTTAATTCTCCAAATGCTATCATGTTTCCTTCTGTTCACTAAATCCCTTGACTACTAACACCATTGATTATCTTTATACTTTAATAAGTAAAATTTACATTATAATTACATTTTGTACTTGATATAATACACTATATATTTTGGGGGTTTAGTTTACTTAACATGTTTGTGATATTCATGGATATTTCTGTATGCAGTTATATTTTATTCAATATTATTTTGTGTAGTATATAACTGGGTGAATATACTATATATTACTGGGTGAATATACCATAATTTTGGAGAAGGAAATGGTAGCCTATCCCAGGAATCTTGCCTGGGAAATCCCATGGACAGAGGAACCTATAAGGGGTGGGGTCCATGATGTCACACAGATTCAGACACGACTGAGCAACTAAGCAGCGTGATGTAATTATACAATGTAAATCTGATGGTTATTGAATCCTTCCAAAATAGACATTAAACATAATGTTTGTGAGAGCATTCCAACCCATGTCTTTTGGTGAGGATAGGTACACATTTCTGTTTGGTATAAACATGGGAGTTAATTTCTGGATCATAGGGTATTTAGATGTTCACCTTCAGTAGATGTTGACAATTCTTTACTCTCACTGCTGGAAATAAGGTCCTGATTGTGTGTGTGTGTTGAAAGTGGGGAGAGAGAGAAAGAGAGAGCTATTTTTTAGTGTATATACGACTATTCATGTTTACTGTCTTTTCTCTTTATAATTATTATAAGGGGAATTTTCTTCAGAATTTTTTTTCCCAATTTATACAAATTATGAAATTTACTTGCATGAGGTAGTAGATAACACATTCTATCCCTTGATTTTTTTTTTCATTCTTGATATAGACAGTTTTTTCTCTTTTATTAGTTGAAACGAACTTTTATGAACTTTTTAAAAGAAAATTTTGATTTTATTTTTTTCTCTTTCATTGCAAGGCTGCTGGCAACAGCTTTTCTCAGTTTGTCTTAAAATTAGTTTAAAACTTTATTTCAAGAGTTTTTAGAATTTTTTGAGTAGAGAATTCTGAGTTGCTGTTCATCTTAACACTCTATTTGTCCATTGACTTCCAAGTACCATGATTATTAGTGACAATTCAGATGTCACTGTTTTACTCTCTCCCCCGACATAGGCTTTTCCTCCCTACCTCCCTTTGAAGGCAACATGTCCTTTCTTTGATTTTCTTAAAAAACTAATTTTTATTGGAGATGGCACTAGTGGTTAAAAAAACAAAACAAAAAAAACCTGCCTGCCAATACAGATATAAGAGATATGGGTTCGAAAACTGGTTTGGAAGATCCACTGGAGAAGGGCATGCCAACCCACTCCAGTGTTATTGCCTGGAGAATCCCATGTACAGAGAAACCTGGCAGGCTACAGTCCATAGTTTCTCACAGAGTAGGACACAACTGAAGCAACTTAGCATATATCACACATATTTCATTTACAGTATTGTGTTACTTTCTGTTCTATATTGAACTGAATTAGCCATACATGTAAACACACTTACAGAAAAGGCAATGGCAGGCCACTCCAGTACTCTTGCCTAGAAACTCCCATGGATGGAGGAGCCTGGTAGGCTGCAGTCCATGGGGTTGCTATGAGTCAGACACGACTGAGCGACTTCACTTTCACTTTTCACTTTCACACACTGGAGAAGGAAATGGCCACCCACTCCAGTGTTCTTGCCTGGAGAATCCCAGGGATGGGGGAGCCTGGGGGGCTGCCATCTATGGGGTTGCACAGAGTCGGACATGACTGAAGCTACTTAGCAGCAGCATAAACACACTTTTTCAGAATGCATTCCTGTCTAGCTCATTGTAGAGTGTTGAGTAGACTTCCCTGTGCTCTACAGCAGGTTCTGTTAGTTAGCTATTTTATAAAGAATTGTGTGTATATGTCAGTCCTAATCTCCCAACTTATCACCCCCCCTACACTCCTTTCCCCATTAGTAACCTAAGTTTGTTTTCTACATATGACACTTTCTGTTTTTAAGATGCATTCCCTTGTACCAATTTTTTAGATTCCACATTTAAGTAATATCATCTAATATTTGTCTTTCTCTGTCTTACTTCATTCAGTATGACAATTTCTAGGTCCATTCATATCACTGCAAGTGGCATGACATCGTTCTTTTTATCAGTTCAGTCACTCAATCATGTCCTACTCTTTGGAACCCCATGGACTGCAACACACCAGTCTTCCCTGTCCTCCATCAACTCCTGGAGCTTGTCCAAACTCAAGTCCATCGAGTCAGTGATGCCATCCAACTGTCTCATCATCTGTTATACCCTTCTCCTCTTGCCTTCAATCTTGCCCAGCATCAGGGTCCTTTCCAATGAGTCATCTCTTTGCATGAGGTGGCCAAAGTATTGGAGCTTCAGCTTCAGCATCAGTCCTTCCAATGAATATTCAGGACTGATTTCCTTTAGGATGGTTTGGTTTGATATCCTTACATTCCAAGGGTCTCTTGAGTCTTCTCCGAGACCACAGTTCAAAAGCATCAATTCTTTAGCATTCAGCTTTCTTTATAGTCCAACTCTCATATCCACACATGACTACTGGGAAAAAACATAGCTCTAACTAGATGGACCTTTGTTGGCAGTGTAATGTCTCTGCTTTTTAATATACTGCCTAGATTGGTCATAGCTTTTCTTCGAGGAGCAAGTGTCTTTTAATTTCATGGTTGCAATCGAAATCTGCAGCGATTTTGAAGCCCAAGAAAATAGTCTGTCATTGTTTCCATTGTTTCCCCATCTATTTACCATGAAGTGATGGGATTGGATGCCATGATCTTAGTTTTTTGAATGCTGAGTTTTAAGCCAACTTTTTCATTCTCCTCTTTCACTTTCATCAAGAGGCTCTTTAGTTCCTCTACACTTTATGCCATAAGGGTGGTGTCATCTGCATATTCTGAGGTTATTGATATATCTCCCAGCAACCTTGATTCCAGCTTGTTTCATCCAACCTGGCATTTCACACGATGTACTCTGTATATAAGTTAAATAAGCAGGGTGACAATATACAGCCTTGATGTACTCCTTTCCTAAAATCTTACCATATTACCATAAATGTGAAAAATAAAGAAAATTTGTTATTAAAGTGAAAAAAAGGAGAACAGAAATACATCCCTTAGATGACTGAGATATTAAAGATAGCAGAAAAGACTTTGAAATATCTATCAGTAGTGTATTAAATACAGGAAAAGATAAAGTAGAAAACAATGATAAAGTATATCCTGATAGAGTTTTTTTTATGGCTGAGTAATATTTCAGTGTGTGTGTGTGTGTGTGTGTGTGTGTGTGTGTATCACCATATCTTTTTTTTCTTTTATAAATTTATTTTAATTGGAGGCTAATTACTTTCCAATATTGTAGTGGTTTTGGCATACATTGACGTGAATCTGCCATGGGTGTACATGTGTNATAGTCCATTGTGTGTGTGTGTGTGTGTGTGTGTGTGTGTGTGTGTGTGTATCACCATATCTTTTTTTTCTTTTATAAATTTATTTTAATTGGAGGCTAATTACTTTCCAATATTGTAGTGGTTTTGGCATACATTGACGTGAATCTGCCATGGGTGTACATGTGTTCCCCATCCTGATCCCCCCTCCCATCTCCCTCCCCATCTCATCCCTCTGGGTCATCCCAATGCACCAGTCCCGAGCACCCTGTCTCATGCATCGAACCTAGACTGGTGATTCATTTCACATATGATTATATACATGTTTCAGTGCCATTCTCCCAAATCATCCCACCCTCACCCTCTCCCACAGAGTCCAAAAGACTGTTCTATACATCTGTGTCTCTTTTGCTGTCTTGCATACAGGGTTATCCTCACCATCTTTCTAAATTCCATATATATGCATTAGTATACTGTATTGGTGTTTTTCTTTCTGGGTTACTTCACTCTGTATAATAGGCTCCAGTTTCATCCACCTCATTAGAACTGATTCAAATGTATTCTTTTTAATGGCTGAGTAATATTCCATTGAGTATATGTACCACAGCTTTCTTATCCATTCATCTGCTGATGGACATCTGGGTTGCTTCCATGTCCTGGCTATTATAAACAGTGCTGCAATGAACATTGGGGTACACGTGTCTCTTTCAATTCTGGTTTCCTTGGTATGTATGTCCAGCAGTGGGATTGCTGGGTCATATGGCAGTTCTATTTCCAGTTTTTTAAGAAATCTCCACACAGTTCTCCATAGTGCCTGTACTAGTTTTCATTCCCAATGGTGTAAGAGGGTTCCCTTTTCTCCACACCTTCTCCAGCATTTATTGCTTGCAGACTTTTGGATAGCAGCCATTCTGACTGGCATGAAATGGTACCTCACNGGTACACATGTCTCTTTCAATTCTGGTTTCCTCGGTGTGTATGCCCAGCAGTGGGATTGCTGGGTCATAACTTTCCCTTTAAGAGAAACATTTCACCATTTTTCATCATTATTAAACTTCTCTCTTTTCCATTTCTTAGGTGGATGAACTTGGTTTGTAGTAGTGAGAAAATAAATGCAGCCTCCAGAATTACCAGCCTGTGGGCAACCCCAGCCACACATGGCTTCCTTTACTGTGGAAAGTAACTCTTAGGGACCACCTCCTTCCCCTGTGCTCTGAAGTTCTCTCTTCATAAACTCCCACCTCTATCAAGGCATGATCTTTGCAGTTATCCCCTCTCCTCTGCGTCATATTTTTTCTTTCTACTGGGTCATTTCCATAAATGAAAAATATCCTTAAGTGTCTGCCTCCCTTTCAAGCAACCTCTGCTCCTAGGAAAAAAATCTTCCTCACATTTCACATAACCCTGTAAATAGTGGCCTATTTCTCTGTTCCCCTTCACCATTGAATTTCTTGAAAATATCTGTGCATCACAGTTTCTGTTTCCACACCTCACATGCTTTCTCCATTTGCATTAATATCCTTCCACTTGGCTGAGATTTGTCGTCAGGAATTTCTCTATTACCAAATCAAATAAAAACTTCTCTAAACTTAACAGCTATTGACAGTTGACCACAGAAATGAGAAAAAACACAGTATGTAAAAATGGTATCTTAGGGATGAAGGCTTCCCTGGTGGCTCAGAGGTTGAAGCGTCTGCCTCCAATGCGGGAGACCCGGGTTCGATCCCTGGGTCGGAAAGACCCCCTGGAGAAGGAAATGGCAACCCACTCCAGTATTCTTGCCTGGAGAATCCCATGAACAGAAGAAGAGCCTGGTAGGCTACAGTCCACGGCGTCACAAAGAGTTGGACACGACAGAGCGACTTCACTTAGGGATGACTTTGTGGTAAAGAATGTAAACTCAGTCAAATGTAATAAAAATAGATTTGTTTGGAAAAAGACCTAACATTGTCTTACAAAATAAGAGCAATAAATACAGCTGAAGCCCCATAAGATAATACACTAGGCTGATCTAGTGTCCCATCTTTGCTGCTCTCTGCGTGTCTGTTTCATTCTTTTGCTCCTTTGAAGGCAACCAGTGTATACCTTTCTAGGTCAAGGGATCAGCAAAGACCCACAAGAGTCTCCGAGTCCTTCATGATGAATTCCCATGAGAGAAACTTGATCAGTCCTGCTTAAACGCCCTGCATCTTCTCTCAGCCATGGCCAAGGAACAGCAGGATCATGGGGATGGTTAATTTTCTGTGTCAGCTGTGCTAGGCTACCACACTCAGTTGTTTGGTCAAACAGCAGTCTAGATGTTGCTGTGAAGGTATTTTTTAGATGTGGTGGTGATGGTGGCTTAGTCGCTAAGTCATGTATGACACTTGCAACCCCATGGGCTGTAGCCTGCCAGGCTCCTCTGTCCATGGGATTTTCCAGGCAAGAATACTGGAGTGGGGTTGCCATTTCCTTCTCCAGGGGGTCTTCCTGACCCAGGGATCAAACCTACGTCTCCTGCATTACAGGCAGCTTCTTTACCAACTGAGCCATCAGGGAAGCCATGCTTTTAGATATGATTAACATTTGAATCAATAGACTTTGAGGAAAGCCGATGACCCGCCCTCCACCAACCCCATAATGTGGGTGGGCCTCTTTCAGTCTGCTGTAGGCCTTAAGAGCAAAGACTGAGGTTTCCAAAATAAGAAAGAATTTCGCCTCCGGACTGCAACAGAGAAACCCAAACTCATTTACAGGCTATGGGCCTGCCATAGGAATTTTAGACTTGCCAGCCCCTCAATCACATCAGCCAATGCCTTAAAATAAACCAATCTCTGAGAGAGAGGGAGAGAGACAGAGAAGATATATCTTTTTTCCTCTGGAGAACCCTAACAATCACAAAGTACAAACTTGACCATAGCAGTCTCTGCTATGGTTGGAGAGCAGGTTTAGAACACAAGATAAAGGCAGAGTGACCCAGCTGTATAATATTATAATTACCATATAATCTCAGATTTATTTGTAACCAGTTATGTTTGCTCAAGTAGAAACTGACCAACAATAATGTTAAAATGGGGCTTCCTTAGTAGCTCAGCTGGTAAAGAATCCACCTGCAATGTGGGAGACCTGGGCTTCATCCCTGGATTGGGACGATCCCTGGAGGAGGGCGTGGCAACCCACTCCAGTATTCTTGCCCGGAGAATTCCATGGACAGAGGAGCCTGGTGGGCTACAGTCCATGGGGTCAAGGAGTCGGACACGACTGAGCAACTAAGCAGCAACAGCAGCAATGTTAAATATTAGCATGTGTTCTTTGCTATTTATTGTGTCATCAACTCAAATAAATACAATTATTAGTTACATAATTTAATTTCAATCTCTAAAGAATTTGCCTATCAGTGTTGACATGTTATCAGTTCAGTTCAGTTCAGTCGCTCAGTAGTGTCCAACTCTTTGTGAACCCATGACATGTTATAGCTACAAATAAAATGGGAAAAATACTTCGGAACCCTCTGCATTCTTGGAGCAGGGAAGAGGGGACAGTTTCAAGAGATATTCTATGTATAAGAAAAGTTCACTGTAATGGAGTCAAGAGGTTAGAAGCTCAAGGAAAGGAATAGGGAGGAATCCGACCTAACTTTCTGACAGCAGCTCGTCACTAGTAAACCACTCCTTGCCCTCTTCCTTCCAGAATGGGAAAAGACTATCTCAAATTCCATACTAAATGTAAAATATTTATACAGAAGCTAAAATGACTGAAAAAATATAGGTGAGGTGGTGTTTTGTTTTTGTCTGTCTTTTCATATCATTTATAATTAGAGTAAAACTTTTGTTAACTAGAGTTCTACTGACCAGAAAATAAATTACGCAGGAGCTGAGGTGTGGGGAAATGGTGCGAGGAAGGAACTCAGGTTGTTAAATTAAACAGAGTCCAGAGTGCTAGACGACAGCTGCTCAGTTCAGTCCAGTTGCTCAGTCGTGTCCGACTCTTTGTGACCCCATGGACTGCAGTGCGCCAGGCCTCCCTGTCCTTCACCAACTCCCAGAGTTTACTCAAACTCATGTCCACTGAGTCGGTGATGCCATCCAACCATCTCATCCTCTGTCGTCCCCTTCTCTTCCTGCCCTCAATCTTTCCCAGCATCAGGGTCTTTTCCAGTGAATCAGCCCTTCTTATCTGGTGGCCAAAGTACTAGAGTTTCAGCTTCAACATTAGTCCTTCCAATGAACACTCAGAAGTGATCTCCTCTAGGATGGACTGGTTGGATCTCCTTGCAGTCCAAGGGACTTTCAAGTCTTATCCAACACCCTAGTTCAAAAGCATCAATTCTTTAGCACTCAGCTTTCTTTATCCAACTCTCACATCCATACCTGACTATTGGAAAAACCATAGCCTTGACCAAATGGACCTTTGTTGACAAAGTAGTCTCTGCTTTTTAATATGCTGTCCAGGTTGGTCATAACTTTCCTTCCAAGGAGTCTTTTAATTTCATGACTGCAATCACCATCTGCAGCAATTTTGGAGCCCAGAAAAATAAAGTCACCCACTGTTTCCCCATCTATTTCCCATGAAGTGATGGGCCCAGATGCCATGATCTTCGTTTTCTGAATGTTGAGCTTTAAGCCAACTTTTTCACTCTCCTCTTTCACTTTCATCAAGAGGCTTTTTAGTTCCTCTTCACTTTCTGCCATAAGGGTGGTGTCATCTGCATATCTGAGGTTATTGATATTTCTCCCGGCAATCTAGATTCTGGCTTGTGCTTCCTCCAGCCCAGCATTTCTCATGATGTACATATAAGTTAAATAAGCAGGGTGACAACATACAGCCTTGATGTACTCCTTTCCCTATTTGGAACCAGTCTGTGTTCCATGTATTAGCCAAACACTGGAAACTCATTTGTGAGCTGATCAATACAGCCATACAGCAGAATTTTACAAAGCAGCAAGAAGGAACCATGGATACATACAACAACATGAGTTAATCTAAAAAACACTAAATGGAACAGACAAAAGCGACAAAAGTCAGACAAAAAAGAGTGGGTAAATAAATAAAAATGTAATCACCACTGGGTGATTTTATTCATTTTAAGTATTAAACTCTAGCTGTTTCTTAGTCTCTAACTTGCATCCAACTCTTTGTGAGCCCATGGACTTCAGCATGATAGGCTTCTCTCTCCTCCATCATCTCTGAGTTTGCTCAAATTCATGTCCATTGCATCAGTGATGCCATCCAGCCATCTCATCCTCTGTCACCCACTTCTCCTTCCGCCTTCAATCTTTCGCAGCGTCAACATCTTTTCCATTGAGTCAGCTCTTCACATCAGCTGGCCAAAGTATTGGAGCTTCAGCATCAGTCCTTCCAATGAATATCCAGGGTCTATTTCCTTTGGGATGGACTGGTTGGATCTCCTTGCTGTCCAAGGGATTCTCAAGAGTCTTCTCCAGCATCACAGTTTGAAAGCATCAATTCTTTGGTGCTCAGCCTTCTTTATGGCCCAACTCTCACATCTGTACATGACTACTGGAAAACCCAAAGCTTTGACTATACAGACCTTTGTCAGCAAAGTGATGTCTCTGCTTTCTGATATGCTGTCTAGTTTTGTTATAGCTTTCCTTCCAAGGAGCAAGCAACTTTTAATTTCACGGCTGCAGTCACCCTCCACAATGATTTTGGAGGTCAAGAAAATAAAATCTATCACTGCTCCCACTTTTTCCAATCTATTTTCAGTGAAGTGGTGGGAGCAGATACCATGATCTTAGCTTTTTTTTTTGTTGTTGTTAATCTTAGTTTTCTGAATGTTGAATTTCAAGCTAGCTTTTTCAGTCTCCTCTTTCACCCCCCATCAAGACATTCTTTAGTTCCTCTTCACTTTCTGCCATTAGAGTGGCATCATCTACATATCAAAGGTTGTTGATATTTCTCCTGGCAACCTTGACTCCAGCTTGTGATTAACCCAGCCTGACATTTCATATGATGTACTTTGCATATAGAGGGCTTCCCCGGTGGCTCAGAGGGTAAAGCGTCTGCCTCCAATGTGGGAGACCTGGGTTCAATCCCTGGGTCAGGAAGATCCCCTGGAGAAGGAAATGGTAACCTACTCCAGTATTCTTGGCTGGAGAATCCCATGCACGGAGAAGCCTGGTAGGCTACAGTCCATGGGGTCACAAAGAGTCGGACACGACTGAGTGACTTCACTCACGCAGGATATAAGTTAGATAAAGAGTGTGACAATATACAACCATGTCATATTCCTTTCTCAATTTTGAACCAGTCAGTTGTTCCATGTTGGGATCTGGCTGTTGCTTCTTGACCAACATACAGGTTTCTCAGAGGGCAGGGAAGGTGGTCTGGTAGTCCCATCTCTTTAAGAATTTTCCACAGTTCGCTGTGATCCCCACAGTCAAAGATGCAGAAGCAGGTGTTTTTCTGGCATTCCCTTGCTTTCTCCATGATCCAGATAATGTTGGAAATTTGATCTCTGGTTCCTCTGCCTTTTCTAAACCCATCTTGCACATCTGGAGTTCTTAGTTCACACACTGTTGACGCCTCACTTAAAGGATTTTCAGCATAACCTTCCCAGCATGTGAAATGAGCACAGTTGTACAGTAGTTTGAGCATTCTTTGGCACTGTCCTTCTTTGGGATTGGAATGAGAACTGACCTTTTCCAGTCCTTTGGCTAATGCTAAGTTTTCCAAATTTGCTGACATATTGAGTGCAGCACCATCTTTTGGTATTTGAAATAGCTCAGCTGGAATTCCATCAGCTCCACTAGCTTTGTTCATAGTAATACTTCCTAAGGCCCACTTGACTTCGCATTCTAGGATGTCTTGCTGTAGGTGACTGACTATACATCCTAGTTTTCTGGGTCGTTAAGATTTTTTTTGTATAGTTCTGTGTATTCTTGCCACCTCTTCTTAATCTGCTTCTGTTAGATCCTTATCATTTCTCTCTTTTATCATGCCCATCATTGCATGAAATATTCCCTTGGTATCTCCAATTTTCTTGAAGTGATCTCGAGTCTTTCCCATTCTATTGTTTTCCTCTATTTATTTGTATTGTCCATTTAAGAAGGCCTTTTTAGCTCTCCTTGCTGTTCTCTGGAACTCTGCACTCAGGTAGGTATGCTTGCATGTGTGCTAAGTTCCTTTAGTCGCGTCCGACTCTGCAACCCTATGGGCTGTAGTCCATCAGGCTCCTCTGTTCACGGGGTCCTTCTGACAAGAATACTGGAGTGGGTTGCCATTTCCTCCTCCAGGGGATCTTCCCAACTCAGGGATCAAACCAGCATCTCTTAGGTCTCCTAAGTTGGCAGGCATGTTCTTTACCACTAGCATCACTTGGGAAGCCCTCAGTTGGATATATCTTTTCCTTTCTCCCTTGCCTTTCACTTCTCTTCTTTTCTTCAGTTCAGTTCAGTCACTCAGTCATGTCCAACTCTTTGCAACCCCATGAATCACAGCACGCCAGGCCTCCCTGTCCATCACCAACTCCCGGAGTTCACTCATACTCGCGTCCATCGAGTCAGTGACGCCATCCAGCCATCTCATCCTCAGTCATCCTCTTCTCTTCCTGCCCCCAATCCCTCTCAGAATCAGAGTCTTTTCCAATGAGTCAACTCTTCGCATGAGGTGGCCAAAGTACTGGAGTTTCAGCTTCAGCATCAGTCCTTCCAAAGAAATCCCAGGGCCGATCTCCTTCAGAATGGACTGGCTGGATCTCCTTGCAGCCCAAGGGACTCTCAAGAGTCTTCTCCAACACCACAGTTCAAAAGCATCAATTCTTCGGCACTCAGCCTTCTTCACAGTCCAACTCTCACATCCATACATGACTACTGGAAAAACCATAGCCTTGACTAGATGGACTTTAGTCGGCAAAGTAATGTCTCTGCTTTTGAATATGCTGTCTTGGTTGCTCATAACTTTTCTTCCAAGGACTAAGTGTCTTCTAATTTCATGGCTGCAATCACCATCTACAGCTATTTGTAAAGCCACCTCAGATAACCTCTTTGCCTTCTTGCATTTCTTTTTCTTTGTGACGGTTTTGATCCTTCCTCCTGTACAATGTTACACACCTCTGCTGATAATTCTTCAGGCGCTCTATCTAATCCCTTGAATCTGTTTGTAGCCTCCACTGTATAATCATAGGGGTTTGATTAGGTCATACCTGCATGGCTTCATGGCTTTCCCTACTTTCTTCAATTTAAGTCTGAATTTTGCAATATGGAGCTTATGATCTGAGCCACAGTCAGCTCCTGGTCATCATTTTGCTGACTGTATAGAACTTATCCATCTTAGACTGCAATGAACATAATCAATCTGATTTGGTATTGGCCATCAGGCGATGTCCATGTGTGGAGTCGTCTCATGGGTTGTTGGAAAAGGGGGTTTGCTCTGATTAGCGTGTTCACTTGACTAAACTCTTAGCCTTTGCCCTGTTCTATTTGTATTCATAGGCCAAACTTTCCTATTATTCCAGGTATCTCCTGACTTCCTACTTCTGCATTCCAATCCTCTATGATAAAAAGGACTTCTCTTTTTTGATGTTAGTTCTAGGTGTTGCAGGTCTTCCTAGAACTAGTCAGCTTGAGCTTCTTCAGTGTCAGTGGCTGGAGCATAGACTTGGCTTACTGTGATGTTGAATAATTTGCCCTGGAAATGAACCAAGATCATTCTGTTGTTTTTGAGGTTGCACCCAAGTATTGCATTTCAGACTCTCTTGTTGACTGTGAAGGCTACTCCATTTCTTTTAAGGGATTACTTCCTATTGTAGTAGATACAATGGTCATCTGAAATAAATTCTCCTATTGCCATCCATTTTAGTTCGCTGAATTCTCAAATGTCAATGTTCAATCTTTCCATCTCTTGCTTGACCACTTCCAATTTACCTTAATTCATGGACCTAACATTCCAGGTTCCTATGAAATATTGTTCTTTACAGCATCGGACTTTACTTTCACCACCAGACACATCACAGCTGAGCATTGTTTCTGCTTTGGATCAGCCACTTCATTTTTTCTGGAGCTATTAGTAATTGCCCCCTGCTCTTTCTCAGTAGCATGTGAAAGTGAAATTGAAGTTGCTCAGTTGGGTCCAACTCTTTGTGACCGCCCCCCCTGGACTGTAGCCCACCAGGCTCCTCTGTCCATGGGATTTTCCAGACAAGAATACTGGAGTGGGTTGCCATTTCCTTCTCCAGGGGATCTTCCTGACCCAGGGATTGAATTCAGGTCTCCCGCATTGTAGGCAGACTCTGTACTGTCTGAGCTACCAGGGAAGCCCCCTCAGTAGCATACTGGACATCTTCCAACCTCTGAGGCTCATCTTCCAGTGTCATATCTTTCTGGCTTTTCATGCTGTTCATGGGGTTTTTGTGGCAAGAAGACTGGAGTGCTTTGCTGTTCCCTCCTCCAGTGGACCACGTTTTGTCACAACTCTTCACTATGACCTGTCTGTCTTGGGTGGTCCTGCAAGGCATAGCTACACTGCTTCAGTGAGTTATGCAAACCCCTTCCTCATGACTAGGCTGTGATCCATGAAGGAGGGCAAGGTCACAGAGTAAAGGTTAAATCCCCCAAACAATGAACACTTAAAAACTGAAATTAAAACATAATTGAAGAAAAATATGAGTTGCTAAGGGGTAAATTTAACTATATATTTCTCCACTGAAAAATCACAGCACCTGATGAAATTAAAACCTAACAAAGGAGATACATCAAGTGTAAATAAGAAGTCTCAATTATTGTTAAATGGTCAGTATTCTCCAAATTGATTATAGATTCAATATAATCTCAATAAAGACCCTAGAAGGCTTCCTGGTAGAAATTAACAAATTAATCCTAAAATATACATAAAAAAGCAAAGGAATTTAGAATGTCAAAATGACTTTGAAAAAGAACAAAATTTAAAGTTCATACTACTTGATTTCATGATTTGCTATAAAGTCATCCTGGTAGTATGGTGTTAGCATAGAAATATGAACCAATAGACCAGTATAGGGAACCCAGAAACAGACCCACACGTAGAGGGCAGTCTTTTTAACAGGTGGTACTAGAAAAATGGGATATACATATTCCAAAAACAAAGAATGAGAAAACTTACCCCTACACATAATTTTGATCCATACTCATACTATAATACATATAAAAATCAACTTGAAATGAATCATAGACTTAAAAGTATAATCCTCCTAGAAGAAAACATAGAAAAATCTTTGTGACCTCAAGTTAGGCAAAGATTTCTATACACAATTAATGAACCATAAAAGAAAAAAAAGTGGGTAAAATGGACTTTATGAGAATTTTTTTTAAGTCTGCATTTCAAAAGAGATCATTAAGAAATGAAAACACAAGTCATACACTTGGAGAAAACTTTTGCAACTTACCTAATAGATGACTTGTATCAACAGGTGTTTTATAAAATAGGAACAAAAACATGAACAGATACTTTACCAAAGAGATAAGGATGGCAAATAAAGACACTAAAAGCTGTTACCACTCATCATCAGGGAAATGCAAATTATCACTGCACACTTGTCAGAATGGCTAAAATGAAAAAAAAAAACAAAACCTACACTACAAAATACTAACATGAATAGAGTAATAAGCACTCTCATCTGGTGGAAATATACAATGGTATATCCACTCTGAAAAATGATTTGGCAGTTTTTTATAAAGTAAAATATATGTTTTACCATACCACCAAGCAGTCCCACTCCAAAGTATTTACCAAAGAAAGAAAAGAATATGTCTATCAGAAACCCTTATATGAAATGTTTATAGCACCGTAATTCATAATAACCCAAAGACTGAAAATCCAGTTGGTGAATGGATAGAAACAAACTGTAGTACATCCAATACAAGAAATGTTACACAGTAATAAACAGGGGATTTTTGTATTTCACTTTAAAAATACTGCAAATGCAACCTATTTCTCTTGCATTATAGCGTCTTTACAAGTTGTTCTTGTCAGTAGGAAAAGATATGGCATGCCATGTAAACATATTTCCTTTCAGAAATATACATTAAAATGTCTTATATTTTCCTGTTACATACCACATCTCTAAACATTTCTTCACAAAATATCATTAGATTTCCTAAGGAGCCATAAGTTACAGAAACCAATTTTTCATTTATTTGTAAGCATATGCATGCTTATTTGTAACAGTGGGATTACCCTGTTATTCACAACAATAAAATAAATATTAAAATCCCTATAAATATTACTTGGGCCCTTCACTACCAACTTTAATTAACAGAAAATGAGATTTAGTTGTTTCTATATTTCTCAAGTGTCTCAGATGCTTTTTATTAGGTTTAAAAACTGAAAGATAGTAAGCAGACTAGTAAGAGAGATGCTGGTAACACACCCAAGTTTCCATTAATACTAACCTATCGGGCAAGAAAGAAAAGTTTGATAAGGCTGGCATATATGGAACATAGCATTTCTGGGAGACATCAAAATAATGAAGAAAAAATAGAACTGATATGTGAGGTACTGTTTCAGGTGTGGATACAGCAGTGAACAAAATAAAGTAAAACTACATTTTAGTGAAGGGACAGCCAATAACAAATAAAAAAAATAAAGTCAAATAATAGTTCAGCATTAGAAGATAAAGCAAGATAAGGAATGTAAAAATAAGGGCAGGGTACTTTATATAATAGAGACCTGAGATGATACTTAAGCTGAGACTTCAATTAGGTGAGGGAACATGTTTCTTGCAAATCAGGGATGAAAACACTCTTAATCCAAAGACCCAAGATTATTCTTGGGTGTATTCGAAAAACAATGGGAGTAACATGAGGAAGGCAAAACAAACAGAAGTAGCTAGAGGGAAAGTGTCATAGATTAGAGAACTGTGAATGCTGAGTATATTCATCAAAAATTATGGAACATTTGGAAGGTTTTTTTTTAAACCGTCATTGGTGTAGAGTTGAATCACGTTTTACTATTTTAAAATTAGGCATCTATTAGATGCCTTTGGAATTGACCTGCCAATGCAGGAGACGCAGGTTCTATCCTGGAGCTGGGAACATCCCCTCGAAGAGGAAATGGCAGTCCACTCCAGTATTCTTGCCTGGAAAATTCCATTGACAGGGGCGCCTGGTAGGTTTCAGTCCATAAGGTGGCAAAAAGTTGGATATGACTGAGCACACACACATTAGATATCTAAGTGGAGAGGACTTTATGGGGAGTGGTTAAGTTGAAGATACTTAACACAGAAATGGAAAGAGAAGGAAAAACAGTAAAGCTGTTGAGACAGGGAACTGAAGTTCAAAAATCATAGGCTAGAATACCATAGGAATTCCAGAAAGCAAAACTAACTGGGCAGAGAGGCAAGACCTGAGCAAATACATTAAAAAAAAAACCACACCTAGACTTAGCACAGTGCAACTACACCATTAGAGGCAAAGTTCAACTCCACAGCTCATTCTACAGACTGGAAGTCTAACGGCAGCCTACAGTATGGAATTACAAGGCAATGCACATTTCTGCATGTGAAGTGTTATTATGTATGTCATCAATGCAGGCAATGATCATTTAATAGGACCATTATAAGCTAGGGAATGCCTTGAGACTGTTTATACCTCTTCAATTTAATATTTAGATCAAAACTCAAATGTAGAGTAGAACATGAAATTAAAATTAAACATTCATTTGGGAGTTTGACTTACCAATCCCATTTCAAGTAAAGGTTGGGTAAATTATTTTGTTTAACTGAAGGACAGAGTGGCTATTGGCCTTTTACAATAGAAAATCTGGCGCATGAAGTCCCCTTGGAGACCTTGTATAGGGACTTGAAAACAATCTGAAAACTATTTTTTAAAATCTACTTTACCAAGTAATCTCATCTTTGATTATTTAACATAAGTACTATTTCCTAAATCTAGGTCTTTCTTTATAAGGAGTCCAAAGATTATCTGTAATAAAATCAACCTATTGCTGCTAGGTTGCTTCAGTCATGTCCGACTCTGTGCAAACCCATAGACGGCAGCCCACCAGTCTCCCCCGTCCTTGAGATTCTCCGGGCAAGAACACTGGAGTGGGTTGCCATTTCCTTCTCCAATGCATGAAAGTGAAAAGTGAAAGGGAAGTCACTCAGTCGTGTCAGGCTCTTTGCGACCCCATGGACTGCAGCCCACCAGGCTCCTCTGCCCATGGGATTCTCCAGGCGAGAATACTGGAGTGGGGTGCCACTGCCCCTATTAGGTAGGTGCTAAAATAAGTAAAAAATTAGCATAAAGCATCCTGCAAAATCACTATCAACATAGAGTCTTTTTCAGGATAAAACAGAATTTTAATTGAACTTTAAATGTCTAAATGTCTTAAGAATTTTAACACAGAAGTTTTGCCACTTTCTCCAGATATTTTGTTGAACTATTACCTAGTTGCTTCCTTTTAAATGTGTCCCATCCATCAGTCTTGCATAAAGTGCCACAATAATATGTAATAGTTTGCATTTTTCAATTGAGCCCTGAATGTAAATAATGTTTAATAGAAGTATCTATGTTAATATGCTTAAATATATCAGTTCAGAAACTTTTAACAGTACAGTCATATTTACCAATTTATAGTTTCAGATGAGGCTGGGAAAATCTAGGGAAAAAAATCCTTTAAAAAATTAGTTTTTTTTTTCAAATCCCACCTTAAAAATGCTCAAAGTTATTGATAGTCCAATGATCATTTTCTAGTCAGAAACAGTATGTGGTGCATAGTATTATGCCATCTACCTTTTGTGTATATTCTGGATAAAGCTCAAAGAAATGAAATCTGGGTAAACCAACATATAATCTACACAAACCTTCCATTAGTTAACCTCAAAGACAGAGCTCAAGGGAAATTACATGTGTAGTTTACATTTTATGCAACTTCAAAGGTTCTCATTTTATTAACCCACTCACTCTGAAATTAACAAACGAATCATTCTCACTCGTTTTTCACAGCTTTCCAGTCTGGAAATTATTTTCTAACATACCCTAAACAAAGAATTTTTTCTTTATACGCAAACAGACCATTGCTTTTAATAAGAATCATTTATTGTATATTTTTAAGGTGGAGGGTTAATTAGTACAGTACTATGCATAACCTCATTCTTAAAAAATTAAACACAAATGGATAAAAATGGCAAATCAGAATGAGCATGTAAAAAGACAAAAATTAGGCATATTTTTATAGAGAATGTTTCCTGTCATACCTATGTACTGATATTTTTCTCCATTTTGTCTTTAAAAATGTATGGCTTGTTCCTTTTCTATATAATTACTGATTCTTACAAATAATGAACATATTTGCCATCAACTAATAAATGTTACATACAGCTGTAGATTTTTCATTCAGCTCAGCTGATTAGTTGCCTAAAATACTCAACTAAACATAGCACTGTTAAGAAAGTTAAGAATCCATTCCATTTGTCTCAAAAATGTAGTACTGAGTTATGAAATTTTCACAATAGGATATAATTCAAATGTCCCAGCTACAAAGTGATGAATGGAAAATGTCAACCCTGATCTGTTAGCTGTATTATGACTTTAATAAGCATTACAAATTTTTTATTAAATGTTATATTGTGGAATAAAGTAATCATTTATACTAATAGTGGAAAAAATAACTCTTACAAAAACGTATATCAGCATTAAATTGTTTTATCACTTTTATAAAAACTGAGTTATTCCACAAGTTATCTGACATACCAGGAAATGACATTCAAGATAACTATCTAAACAGGAATCACTACTGTTAAAAAAGGGTTGGGGGGATATAGAAGTTCTGTTTAGTACACATAGTGTAAATTTTAGACCTAACTGGATAAAAGGAAAATATTAAAAATATATCTATAGACAAATATCTGTACATCACTCCCATAGCTAATCTATAGACACATTTAAGAATATTATAGGAATATATCAATATACTTATATTTGTCAAAGGTTCAAATGTGTTATATCACAGCACACATCCAAGAGTGTATGCCACAAGATTAAAAAATTCCCACTGAATATAACAAAATAAAAAAAATCTGTAAATAAATATAAGGCATTCTAAAATAATATCTGCAGAAAATCAAGAGTCCAGCGAAGATTTCTATTATCTAAATTTTACTTCATCTATTCATATATTCTTCAAAATAGATTTAATTGTAGTGCCACAAATTAACAATGTTCAACTGCTTACCAAAATACTCTTTTCTGGAAACTGTTACTATTAAAAAAAAAAAAGTTAGGTGCTTGAGGGAATAAGAATGCAGCAGAAAATTACAGGAGCCCACATATCCTTTTTCTTAAATTTAATTTGTCATATATAAGGTTTTTATATACAATCAGTGTGCATTGTAACAGTTTTTATTAAAAGTCAATCAAGTTTATCTAAAATGTTACCTGGCTGCATAGCACGTTTGACATTATTGCCCACATGAAAAGGAAAACAAATGGATTTACAATAACTTTTGGCCTTTTGGATTCTGGAAGTGTTCACAGACCTACCCTTTTAAACCAATGCATCTGAAAAAAATGTTTCCAGAGCATGCAGTTTAGATTTTACAGATCATCTCACCATTCTGTTACACAATACTGACTAAAAAAGGGAAAAGGAAAGAAATAACATGTATCTAATAAAATAGTCAATATAAAAAGGACTATAATGGAATTAAGTGGCCCCTTTCCCCATTTTTTTTACATTCTAAACAATGATTCCATCAAGACAAATCATTAAAAAGTGTTATTACACTGATATATATATATATATATATATATATATATATTTAAACAATAAGAAGGCCTGAGTTGGTAGGGAAAGGAACAGTCAAAAAAAGCCTGAGAAGGGGAAGGAAGTAAGGAAAGCTCATTTAATTCATTTACAGTAATTTACAGCCATTGTTTGTGTGTGTGTAAAAAGGCATAATAATAGATCACAAACAGGAAATTCCTGGCTATTTTACAGATATAGGTACAGAATTTAAATATTCAAGCTTGTGATGAAAAGCGGCAAGGTGGTCGCAGTGTACAATGTAAACAAGTAGCTTTGGAAAGTGAATAAAGTCCTTGAGTGTGTTTTCTTTATTAAGAAAAGAACTCTCTTTCATTCCTTCCTGAAACATGATCACAGGTAAGAGTAAAGTTCATATACAAACATAATTTAAATGGACGTCAGTCTAAAATCACTGACTTAAAAACAGTTTTATCCAGCCTACATGGAAGGGCAGTGTTGAGGTCCCTGTAATAGTAAACATTTTCCATTTCTTTAAAAAAGAAAAAAAATAGTACTACAATATTTGTAGTACAGTGCAGCATAATCCTTAAATATAAAAATATTTTCTCTTCTGTTGGGATAATAGACCTTGCATCCTGGAAAGAAGTAACAATACTGCTACTGACAGAAGATCTGTTTATATCTTTCAAGTCATGTAAGGCAATTACTGTGTTGGTTTATGACATATGGCTAAAAGAAAAGTCCAGAAAGACAGTATCAGTTTTTGTTATGTTTTCCGACTACTCCAGGTATGCTCAGGTGTACTTTTGTGTTCAATTGAGTGTTCAAATGGAGATCTGGAGCCATAAGAAGACCTCTGGTCTAGTGGAGATCTGGGACCACTACTGGAAGCTCTATGGTCCATCTGCCAATCTGAGTGATACCTATAATCCCTGGAAGATTTATGGTGTGTATATTCAGAACTTGATCGATGGTCTGAATGTAACCGATGATCTGAATGAGAACGATGATCAGAATGAGTTCTGTCTTTTAAACTTCCTTCCAGATTTGATCTGTGGTCTCTACTCCTGTGATCATCCAGTTTTCTGTGTTTCTCTCTATCACTGTAATATCTAATAAAAGAGAAATCAGGAATTTTAAATTAGCAATGCCAATTAAATGTTTCCAAATAAATCTTATTAAAAATAAAACAAAAATAATGCATACTTCTAATTCAGTACAAATTCAGTGTTTCAACACAAAATTTCGTAAGCGAGTTCATTAAAAATCACTGAAAAATTATCTCTGCATGTCTTTGGAAAAACTATTCCATTCCTAAAACTAAAGTGAAACCATACAAAGCATTTCAGATGGCATCTAACTTCACATGGCCATTTAAGACTGGTTGCTACCTTTTCTTCTACGCATCGTTTGTATTAATGCATCTTTATTGGAATTAATTAATTAGAATTAAGACAAATATATCCATCTAAAATACCCTTGAAATCAGAGCCTTTTGAGTCTGCAGCAGGAAAAATAAAAACCTCTAAAACACTCTATGAAATGAGAACTTTTATTGGTTAGTGATGCCTATTGAAAGCTTCGTTAATCTGATTATTTATATAGGAAGATTTGATATACAAATCATTGTCAAATTTAATCCACACATAAGTGTGTGGCAGTCTACTCAAAATTTATGGGAGTTTAATGAAAAGTAATTTCTAAGATGTTTGCCTTTTCAAATAAAATACATCAAACATAATTTAATGTTTTTTTGTCCACAAAAGGTCCTTTTTATAAGCAATATAAACTGTCATGCAAGTCTGTGAAATTATAAACATTTATCACTACAAATATGGCTTTTCTTTCTCACTGTGTGCTTTTCTAAGTTTATATTGTGGCTGTGCGTCTCAGAAGAAATTTCAGTGAGCACAACCAAAATACAAACAAACCTATTAATTTCTTAATTTCTGATCTTTTACTCTTCTCGGTATTTTTATTTGGCTTATTAAATGAAAATATCCCCATATCAACAGGAGTAAAATGTATTCTGTTATTATATAGACTAAATAGTCTAAATAGACTAAATAGTCCTGAAATCACAAAGCTTTCTCCACTTATTGTTTTTTTAAAGTCTAAGTAGTAAACAACTGGAGTATAATAACAAAATACATTTTACTCCTTTTTTGAATGCAATGGAATGTAGAATTCACCATCACACTTCAGCCACAGTCCACCAATCTTTTATTTTACCTCACTATATTTTGAAAAGTATTTTAGCTCATATTCTCCAAACCAACAATGAATCCCATGACTAATTATATTACTCCCTACACTAAATATTTTCTTATTGTATACTCTGACCTTAAGTTTATAATTAAAAACCCATTTTTATAGAGAAATTTATTTTTTCTTACTTAACCTTTATTTTACATAAGATGTGTTTTGATTACCTGAAAACTGAATTGGTCAATAAAGTCAAACACAACAAATAAAGACATCGATATGCAAAAATTTTTAAATTGTCAAGTTTACCTGCTGTCTTGCTTGTAGTGATCCCAATCACGATGATCTTTACCGTTACTAAAAGAAGAGTAAGGCCTCTTCCTAGAGTCACTCTTCTTGTACGAATCTCCCTGATGTCGGTCTTTATGATGATCATGATATTGAGATAAGTGTCTGTCAGATGAATAACTGTCCCTGCTGCTGTCATCATGATTTGTATTCTCTTTTAATCTTTCCACATCTGTTAAGATAAAAGTGTCCAACTTCTGTTAATGACTTAAAAAAAATACATGGTAAACAAAATAATTTAACTGCTAGGTTATAAGAACTCCTGTTTCAGCTCCAACCAACAAAAGTGAGAAAGTCAAAGTGTTAGTCACTCACTCCTGTCTGACTCTTTGAGACCCCATGGACTGCAGCCAACCAGGCTCCTCTGTCCATGGGATTCTCCAGGCCAGAATACTGGAGTGGGTAGCCATTCCCTTCTCCAGGGGATTGTCCCAACACAGAGACTGAACCTGAGTTTCCTGTAATGCAGGTGGATTCTTAACTGTCCAGTTCCCAAATACAAGCAATTAAAGTATTTAGAAAATAATATAAAAAGTCATACTAAGGTTTATGAATAGTTTACTTTAATCTGAAATGTGAAGAATCACAATGAAAAATTTAAGTCCATTTCCTTCTCAGACTATACTTCTATGACTCTTACACAGAGCAATTAATTAGACTACTATAATTAATCTATTAATATTAACTAATCTGTTAATATTCCAAATAATTTTTAAAAATATGTTCAACAATTCTATATTTTCTAGAAACTGCTAATAGTGATTTATAAAAAGTTAATAAGCTAAAAAGGATTATTAAGATACTAGATTTAACATGGGCATATATCATCTAAAACACCTCACCCTCCCAGCATAAAAAAAAAGCCAGTTTTTAAACTGACTTTGCAAAACAATTAACAAGACTGACTTACCTGGATTTCTAATCACTTGCATATTCAAGCTGCTGTTCTGGTCATTATTTTGCTAAAATAAACACACATATGTAAGAATCTTTTAAGTGGCGTCAAACAACATTGTGAAACATGAAAAAGAAAACTCTGATGCTAAAAGAAGTTCTCCTCTATTAGAATGTATAAATGTAACACTAACAGATATTTTTTAAAAGCAGAAACTATGAGTCTTATGACTTTCTTTAAAAACAAAAATAATAATAATTTTAGACTTAGAGAAAAGCTGCAGAAATAATGCTGAGAGTTCCCATATGCTTTTCACCAGTTTCTCCTAATTTTAATGTTTCTTATATAACCATAGTATAATAATCAAACCTAAAAAATTTATACTTTAGTACAATACTCTTAACTGAGCTACAGACTTGATTTAGATTCACAGTTTTCCACTAAAGTTCTTTTTCTCCAGAACCCAATCTGGGACTCAGGTCCTCTTTGTTTCCTCTAATCTGGGGCAGTTTTTCTTGTCTTCCAAGACCTTGACACTTGATGAGTACTAGACAATTACAGAGTATTTCTCAGCGGGGGTTTATTTGATATTTTCTCATGATTTGACTGATGAGATTCCTTTTTGCCAAGAATTCCACAAAGTGNAATATATCCATCTAAAATACCCTTGAAATCAGAGCCTTTTGAGTCTGCAGCAGGAAAAATAAAAACCTCTAAAACACTCTATGAAATGAGAACTTTTATTGGTTAGTGATGCCTATTGAAAGCTTCGTTAATCTGATTATTTATATAGGAAGATTTGATATACAAATCATTGTCAAATTTAATCCACACATAAGTGTGTGGCAGTCTACTCAAAATTTATGGGAGTTTAATGAAAAGTAATTTCTAAGATGTTTGCCTTTTCAAATAAAATACATCAAACATAATTTAATGTTTTTTTGTCCACAAAAGGTCCTTTTTATAAGCAATATAAACTGTCATGCAAGTCTGTGAAATTATAAACATTTATCACTACAAATATGGCTTTTCTTTCTCACTGTGTGCTTTTCTAAGTTTATATTGTGGCTGTGCGTCTCAGAAGAAATTTCAGTGAGCACAACCAAAATACAAACAAACCTATTAATTTCTTAATTTCTGATCTTTTACTCTTCTCGGTATTTTTATTTGGCTTATTAAATGAAAATATCCCCATATCAACAGGAGTAAAATGTATTCTGTTATTATATAGACTAAATAGTCTAAATAGACTAAATAGTCCTGAAATCACAAAGCTTTCTCCACTTATTGTTTTTTTAAAGTCTAAGTAGTAAACAACTGGAGTATAATAACAAAATACATTTTACTCCTTTTTTGAATGCAATGGAATGTAGAATTCACCATCACACTTCAGCCACAGTCCACCAATCTTTTATTTTACCTCACTATATTTTGAAAAGTATTTTAGCTCATATTCTCCAAACCAACAATGAATCCCATGACTAATTATATTACTCCCTACACTAAATATTTTCTTATTGTATACTCTGACCTTAAGTTTATAATTAAAAACCCATTTTTATAGAGAAATTTATTTTTTCTTACTTAACCTTTATTTTACATAAGATGTGTTTTGATTACCTGAAAACTGAATTGGTCAATAAAGTCAAACACAACAAATAAAGACATCGATATGCAAAAATTTTTAAATTGTCAAGTTTACCTGCTGTCTTGCTTGTAGTGATCCCAATCACGATGATCTTTACCGTTACTAAAAGAAGAGTAAGGCCTCTTCCTAGAGTCACTCTTCTTGTACGAATCTCCCTGATGTCGGTCTTTATGATGATCATGATATTGAGATAAGTGTCTGTCAGATGAATAACTGTCCCTGCTGCTGTCATCATGATTTGTATTCTCTTTTAATCTTTCCACATCTGTTAAGATAAAAGTGTCCAACTTCTGTTAATGACTTAAAAAAAATACATGGTAAACAAAATAATTTAACTGCTAGGTTATAAGAACTCCTGTTTCAGCTCCAACCAACAAAAGTGAGAAAGTCAAAGTGTTAGTCACTCACTCCTGTCTGACTCTTTGAGACCCCATGGACTGCAGCCAACCAGGCTCCTCTGTCCATGGGATTCTCCAGGCCAGAATACTGGAGTGGGTAGCCATTCCCTTCTCCAGGGGATTGTCCCAACACAGAGACTGAACCTGAGTTTCCTGTAATGCAGGTGGATTCTTAACTGTCCAGTTCCCAAATACAAGCAATTAAAGTATTTAGAAAATAATATAAAAAGTCATACTAAGGTTTATGAATAGTTTACTTTAATCTGAAATGTGAAGAATCACAATGAAAAATTTAAGTCCATTTCCTTCTCAGACTATACTTCTATGACTCTTACACAGAGCAATTAATTAGACTACTATAATTAATCTATTAATATTAACTAATCTGTTAATATTCCAAATAATTTTTAAAAATATGTTCAACAATTCTATATTTTCTAGAAACTGCTAATAGTGATTTATAAAAAGTTAATAAGCTAAAAAGGATTATTAAGATACTAGATTTAACATGGGCATATATCATCTAAAACACCTCACCCTCCCAGCATAAAAAAAAAGCCAGTTTTTAAACTGACTTTGCAAAACAATTAACAAGACTGACTTACCTGGATTTCTAATCACTTGCATATTCAAGCTGCTGTTCTGGTCATTATTTTGCTAAAATAAACACACATATGTAAGAATCTTTTAAGTGGCGTCAAACAACATTGTGAAACATGAAAAAGAAAACTCTGATGCTAAAAGAAGTTCTCCTCTATTAGAATGTATAAATGTAACACTAACAGATATTTTTTAAAAGCAGAAACTATGAGTCTTATGACTTTCTTTAAAAACAAAAATAATAATAATTTTAGACTTAGAGAAAAGCTGCAGAAATAATGCTGAGAGTTCCCATATGCTTTTCACCAGTTTCTCCTAATTTTAATGTTTCTTATATAACCATAGTATAATAATCAAACCTAAAAAATTTATACTTTAGTACAATACTCTTAACTGAGCTACAGACTTGATTTAGATTCACAGTTTTCCACTAAAGTTCTTTTTCTCCAGAACCCAATCTGGGACTCAGGTCCTCTTTGTTTCCTCTAATCTGGGGCAGTTTTTCTTGTCTTCCAAGACCTTGACACTTGATGAGTACTAGACAATTACAGAGTATTTCTCAGCGGGGGTTTATTTGATATTTTCTCATGATTTGACTGATGAGATTCCTTTTTGCCAAGAATTCCACAAAGTGATGCACCTTTTTCATTACACAATACAGGGGGTTCATGATGTCAATATGTCTTATCACTGGTGACATTAATCTTAACTGCTTGTTTAAGGCAGCCAAGGCAGGTTTCTCGTCCACAAAGCTATGATTTTTCTTTGTAATCAATAAAGATCTTGGAGGAGATACTTTCAGACTATGCTAGTGTCTCGTTTTCTTGCCCACTAATTTCAGCTTTCCTTGGAAGCTCTCACCTGCAACAATTTTTACTGTGGTATTAATACTTAATAGAGATTTTCTATTTCCTTTATTCCTTCTACATTTATTAGCTGAATTCTTGTATAAGGAAGAATATCTGTTTTAATTACATAAAGAAAAACGATGCATTTACTTACCTGGGATTCCTGCCGTTTTTTAATAGCATGCTTATATAATTTATGTAATTTTCTTGCATCAAACTCAGTAAACTTAGATACAAAAATCCACAGGTTTCTAGAAGAATAAAAGGCAAATTAGTCTGATCGAAAATACTTAGTTTTTAATGAAATCCCTTTAGTATATACAGAAACACACACATCTTAGCCCTCTCTGGAAAAAAGTCTCAGGATGTCATTTCTAGTATTAAAAAAAAAAAGAAACCAACAAAAAAACCTTTGTAAGTGGATAGGATTCCAATAAAACTAGACAGTGTTAACTTTTACTTCTCTTCCAAATTTCTTCATTTCGGATTTGAAGATTTGAAACAAAAGAGAACTAAACTTACAAATCAGGAAGGGATTCATATAATGGTTCAGATTAGTACTTCAAGTAAAATATCATCAGAAAACATGGATTAAGCCTGTGAAAGAGAAGTCCTGACTAATGCATGAAAAGGCTACTGTCATTTTATAATTGTGATGTAATGGTCATTAGAGTAACATGATCAGACAGTATAAGCCCAGCATAGTATTCCATGTTTATGCCTCTCTTCCCATCCCAATGCTGGGATTAGGATTAGTAATTGACCATGGTATTCCTTCACAAATTCAGATGCAATCTTTGGATTAGTCTCAACACAGCTTCTTCAGAGCCACGACAAATCAGTAACATGTGAGTTGAAGTCTGTCTGCCATCACTGTAATAGTAATAATTTCATATATTTACAATTTTTCTCGCCTGTCTAGCTTTCCAGTAGGTATGTTAAAGATTTTGAATCTCGCTTACATAAACAGAGTAAAGAAATTACTAAAGAGCCAATGATGGAGGTTTAGTGGACTACCTAACATCAGTATCTTTACTGAGTTCAAGCAACAGCTTTTAAGTGATTTTTTTAACGTTTATTTTTGGCTGCGCTGTGTCTTCTGTTGCTAAGTGGGCTATTTTCTAGTTACGACGAATGGGGGCTAGTCTTTAGTTGTGATCTGTGGGCTTCCCACTGCAGTGGGTTCTCCTGTTGCAGAACCATGGGCCCTAGGTGTGGGCTTCAGCAGTTGTGACACAGGGGCTTGGGAGATGTGGTTCTCGGGCTCTAGAGCATGGGCTCAATAGCCGTGGTGCACAGGCTTAGTTGTGCCAAGGCATGCTGGATCGTCCTGGATCAGGGACTGAACTCACGTCTCCTGCACTGGCAGGTGGACTCTTTACCACTGAGGCACAAGTCCACATTTATGTGGCTTTTAAAAAAAATAATAAAACCCTGTATGTGTGAATAATGACTTCCCCAAAGAAAGTCACCTCTCAGTAACAGAAGAAAGTCTAAACAAGCAAAAATCCTGAACTAGAAAATAACTTTTCTCATTCTTTTTTATGGGAGAAATAAAATTATATAACAACAGCACTTAATTTGGGGATTTCTTAATAGCCAGGACGTATTTCTCTCAACTACCAAGCATCAATTGCCCAGGACTACAAAACATACACTGTCAGGAAGGCTTGAATGAGATAACTGTGTAAAGTACCTAACCTGTACCATCCTTCAGGTAGGCATAGTCAGATGTAGCAGAGAATTTTTAAAATAAACAAATGGGGTAATGAGACTAAATGACTAGGTAAGGCCAGAAGACAGGGTTCCTAATTCTTTTTCCACTAAGATCAAACATTCCCAGCCTTTTGATTTTGAACACAGATATGTGTGAAGAGCTGCTTGCTTGTAAACTACTAAATTGCTAAGTGTTAATAAATTCTGGAATCCGAAATCTGTGTCATGCAATAACTACAAAATTATCCCAGCATATGTGCATACAGAGATCGATAACTGGTGATTTCTAAAAGAATTCTTAGCAGTGTTGTTAAGTCAGATGTGGCTTTCTCAAGTGCTTTCTTTTTTAATTTAGTTTGGGACAGCTGTTTGCTTAACTGCAGTAAAAGATGATACCTATTCTTCATCAATATCTGGGTCTATAATTTTACAAAAACTATAAAAATGTATTGCAGTTTAAAGAGCAGTCACTCAAACTCTTGTATTTAATGTGCATATATATGTGTAATATTCTTAAAATTTGTTTCTCTAGCAATATTCATATAGCCTGTAAATTTAGGCTACTTAAGTAAAATATGCAGCATATTAACAAGGCTTATCAAGTTATCAAGACTAATATTAGCAGGCTAATTAAACTAATGGAACATTTTCATAATACACATGCATAAATATTTTAATTTTTCAACATGAAAATTTTTATACATCAAAGATACAAAAGAAGTTTACAATGATCACCCATACACTTAACACCTAGATTCTCTTATTCTCTTTTACTGTGCCTGCTTCATCACATATCATTCCATATAGCCATCCCTCTCAATCGCTCTAATTTCTGTTTGCATTTCAAAGAAAAAGTATAGGTATCAGTGTATCTCCCCCTAAACACTTCATGCATATCATTAAATAGAGTCAATATTACTTAGCCTTTTTATTTGAAACATTCTTTGGACAATACTATTCTCTGTAATCAATTATCAATGAAATGAAAGAAAGAAAAAAGCGAAAATCAAGTCATGAAAAGTATCAAATAGCGGTTGGGGAAATCAAATCATTCAACAACTTCAATACTAAATATATTAAAATCTTTGTAATCTATATACTAATTAGCCAAAGCCTATTATTATCCATTGTTTGACATTAAACTAAAACAGCTTATTTTGAAATTAAAATTTTTAAAAAAGCACCTGAGAAAAAAATGCGTGGAGAACCTGAGTATTTTTCTAAAGAAGACATATAGATGGCTGACAGGTACATGAAAAGATGCTCAATATCACTAATCTTTACGGAAAAGCAAATCAGAGCCACAATGAGATGTATCACTTCACACCTAACAGCTGTTGTAAAAAAGGAAAAACAAGTGTTGGCCAGGATGTGGAGGAAATGGGGTCCTCATGCACTGTTGCTGGGAATATAAATTGGTATGGTCACTATGGAAAACAGCATGTAGGTTCCTCAAAAAATTAAAAATAAAACTACCATATGATCCAACAATTCCACTCCTCTGTACTTCTTTGAAGGAAATGAAAAGACTAATTCAGAAAGATATATGCACCCCCAAGTTCACTGTGGCATTATTTTACAAAAGCCAAGACAAAGAAGCAACCTAAGTGTCCATCCATAGATGGATGACTAGATAAAGAATTATCTCGCTCACACACACACACATACAAACAAAGAAATATTATGCAGACATAAAAAGGAATACAACCTTAACGTCTGAGATAACATGGACGGACTCCAGTTGGGGAGAACATACAACAGAAACAGACTCACAGCAAACAAACTAGTGGCTGCCAGAGGGCACATGCACAAGTGCAGAGTGAGACAGACAGGTGAAGGGTACTAAGAGCACAAACTACCAGTTACAAAATCAATATGTCACTGGGATGCAACATACAGCACAAGCAATAGAGTCAATAGTATAAAACTGTATGGTACCACCTAATCTGTAAAACTATTGAATCATGATGCTGTATACCTGAAACTAACAGTGGAAGTTACCTATACTTTAATAAAGTAAAATGCAAGTTTTGTCTTGTTTAAAAATAAATGAAATTAAAATTGTGACTGTTATTGGGTTCTATTAATATATAACGTACTTGAGTTATTCATTAAAGATAATAAGCACATTCTAGTTTTCATTTTGTTGTTTATTACAACAAAACACTAAAAAGAATCAGTATGTCTTTATGTCCCCCCTCCCCACAGCATGTCTTTAAATTTTTAAGAACACTGTGTTAGGGAAATGGTCATCAGAAGATGTTAAAATGTTCACTATGACATTAACCTTGAAATAAATTTATAAGCAAACTTCAGTTCAGTTCAGTTTGGTCGCTCAGTTATGTCTGACTCTTTGCAACCCCATAGACTACAGCACACCAGCCTTGCCTGTCCACCACAGGGACAAACTTGAAGTGAAGTGAAATCCACAGCAGCTGAGAAAATTCAACTAGCCCTTAAATGAATTTATCAACTATGGCCATTCTAGAGTTGAAAGAGTAAAGAGATAGGGAATTAATAAACTGTGTTTTTGTTAGTAATTTCTCTTTAAAAATACTTTTTCTGTAGAAAACAGTCTAGTTGAAATTAGATTCTGGCCCTAATTGTATCACCTGCTAAACTGTGTGATCTTGGGCAAAACTCCGAACCTGGAACTAGCACAAGAGTGCGTGCTGCATGCCTCCTCTGCCACGCCCCAGGTCCTAGCCTTCAAGGTCGTTTACCTGAGTCCATTTTTTTTTCCTTCTGTAAAGTCGAACTAATAACTGTTAAGACTTCCTAAACAGAGGATTTTTAAAAGGATCTTAGAATGAAGCATAGGTAAGTACAAGTGAAACACAAACATGCATTATTAAGGTTATCACCAGATTACAAGTGATTTTTAAATAAAAAACTAGTGTTGGATTTCCTCATCAACTATCCATGTTTATATACAAGCCAAAATATTTGTATATAAACATCTGTAAGAAATAAAGCAGGTTATAAAATTATGGTTATTATAAAAATTTGCTTAAAGTATAATCATGGATCAAGTCTCTATCTTTACAATTGCAGGCAAGGTCTTGAAAGTTCTTTTTTGTAGAATCAGTAACCGTAGCTGTGTTCTGTGGGGTGGAGTTGGGGCAGGATCAGGTGATCAGAAGTTCAACCTTTAATACAAGGGACTCTTTCCCTTGCTTCTACATTTTCCCTCAATTTTTCTCCAAGACAGCAGAGTAAAAACTAATTTGCTCTTGAAATATTTCTTAGTTAGGGTCTTTCTGTTCTCCTTTACCTTTTAAGGGAATCTGGTATTATCAGAGACAGTGGCAGCAGGACTAAGTACCAAGGAATATCAAATCAAGGTAGATGAGAGTGGGAGGAAAAACAAAAGGTAAGTTGCCCAGCTGTGCAGAAAGAGGAATAAAGCCTTGGAAGTTAAGGGCGAACACAAAAGTCTCTTGGCTATTTGGTCTCTCTTCTTTTAGAGGTTTTTTCCTCCCCCTTTCCTAGTAACTAAACCTGAAATAACTACTTTTATTAGTCAACACATAATTTCAACAAGATGCTACTGATTTCTAATCTAAAAAGCCAGTAAAATCGATACTCTGCTTTCTTCATAAACTCAAAAATCTAACTCTAATTACATGAAGGTTTAAAAACTGGTATGTAGTACACAAGTATTTTCAGAGAGAAAGTAAACTCCTGTTACACTAAAGGCAGGAAATAATTTTAATATAATCCTTTAATTAAATTCAGCTTTAAAGATAACTCACTGCATTTCTTTTATTTTCTAATTTTATCTCAGACAAACAACAATGAAGATATCAATATGTTCAGGAGTCAGTGACACAGAAAACTTAACTTTGGCTCTTAAATATGAAAAGACAGAGAATGTGGCTATATTCTCACTTAATCCTGGTATATATAGTTGAAAGTATATATAAAGTATATATAAAGTACAGAACTACCTATCCTGTAGTTCTGTACTTTAGAGGTCACTGTGTGAGTAGATAAGGCTTTGAGAAAAATGGAATAATCTCTTTTATGGTATTTAGGAAAGCATTAAGCTCCAGTATATATACTCCAACCATAAATAAAATATTAAACTAGACACTATGAATATAGTACTTGAGAATTACTGCCTCTCATTCCTCGTTAAAGGGCTTCCCTGGTAGCTCATGTGGTAAAGAATCTGCCTGAAATGCAGAAGACCTGGATTCGATATATGGGTCGGGAAGACCCATGGGAAGGGATAGGCTACCCACTGCAATATTCTTGCCTGAAGAATTCCATGGGCAGGGGAGCCTGGAAGGACACAGTCCATGGGGTCGCAAAGAGTCAGACATGACTGAGCGACTAACACACACACACTCTTCATAAAAATCTTTCATTAATCTTCAGTAACTGAAAAATATGCAGTCTTAGCATTTTACAGGTGATAATATTGGGGGCTCATACAGTTAGTGGTAACTGTTCAAGGTCATAAAGTCAAAAATTAGGCAAGTTGCAACTAAGTATGCATGTCTTGTGGAGATGGCAATGGCACCCCACTCCAGTACTCTTGCCTGGAAAATCCCATGGATGGAGGAGCCTGGTAGGCTGCAGTCCATGGGGTCGCTAAGAGTCAGACATGACTGAGCGACTTCACTTTCACTTTTCACTTTCATGCATTGGAGAAGGAAATGGCAACCCACTCCAGTGTTCTTGCCTGGAGAATCCCAGGGACAGGGGAGCCTGGTGAGCTGCCATCTATGGGGTCGCACAGAGTCGGACACGACTGAAGTGACTTAGTAGTAGTAGTATGCATGTCTTGTGACCTAACCTCAGTGACCACTCGTCATTACAGGCACATGGCTTTAGACTCTTCTTACGTCCACGCAAGGCTTCAGTTTTTTAGACATAAGCTCAGCTTCATCTGTTTACAAAAGCCTAGTGATCACAATCGACTTCCTGAGATCTCCTCTTTCTAATGAGTCCTGGTTGAGTTTAAGAAGAGGATAAGGATAGTTTTCTTTCTTTTTTTTAATTTAGTGAAATCATAATGTCTCTTGCAGAAATGTGTCATGAAAATGTTTTATTTTGATATGCAGCGGCACTGCATGTAGCAAAAAAATCAGTAGGTTAATAAACAGTTGTCAATAACTAGTTTATGCTCATTTTATTGTTTTCCTAGCCTGTCTAGTAGTCTGGCTTAACAGTGACCTGGATTTGGTAATCATTAAGTGATTAATACCACTTATCACATTACAGTATCACTTATCACATCATATCATAGTTCAGATTTACAATTTTAAGATCAAATGTGTTGCTGCTAGTTCTAAAATAAAAGGGAAAATAGAGTGTGCATTTTACACTGCTTGAGGACATTTACTTTTACAAGACTTTACAGTCATACTGAGAAGATGAACTGCTAAATTTATGTAACAAATTGGCACACCAACATTTGAAGTATTACTGAGAATAATTTGGTAAATTAGGGAAATTTTTAAGAATAAAATGCAATTTTAATGTTAATGAAACACCTTTCACTATTTACTTAAAGGCAGAGATGCCACCTGTGGTTTTTCATTATGCATAATTAAGGAATCACTTATTTATAAAACATTTTAAAGGAAAAAAATGAAAACAACCAGCCTCCCTCTGTAAACATTCTGTGACCTAAACTTCAGGAGGTGAAAAAGAAACTGAAATACAAGAGACAAACAGTGAAGTGAGTCATGTCCGACTCTTTGGAATTCTCCAGTCCAAAATACTGGAGTGGGTAGCCTTTCCCTTCTCCAGGGTGTCTTCCCGACCCAGAGATCGAACCCAGGCCTCCCACATTACAGGAGGATTCTTAACCAGCTGAGTCACAAGGGAAGCCCAAGAATACTGAAGTGGGTAGCCTATCCCTTCTCCAGCAGATCTTCCTGACCCAGGAATTGAACCAGGGTCTCCTGCGTTGCAGGCAGATTCCTTACCAGCTGAGCTATCAGGGAAGCCCTAAACACAAGTAAGAGACAAACAGATGGTTACACAATTACAGATTTAACAGGTCCTGAAAAATCCGTCACTTACTTTCTCCACTGCTTGATTTGTTCAGGATTTGTATACTCTTTCAGACACTCTGTGATATGGTCTCCGATTTTTATCAAGCACTGTCTAGTATGTTCCAGTTGTTCTCTTTCCGAAAGGCCTCTCTCAGGCCTATCAAGCTGCTTCAATGCTGCTTTGACAGGCCTCATCCTCTCTTTACACTTAAATAGGAAAAGAAGACCAGAACTACGTATTAAAGGCATGAATTCAACACAGAGCTACTTCTTCCAGTGATACTTACGTGAGTAAATGTAGCATGAAATGAGCATTAAACCTCACCTCACAGCTCTTAAAAGGCAAGTTTTCCCCTCAGACTTTATTCAAAAAGCAAGGTTTTCATCATTTAAAAATCAATCTTTGTGTAAATAAAAGCCTTGCATTTTACTTACTTACACCATTCTAAACAGTTTTAATGTTAAAAGATAAAATATTTCAGAGTGCAACTTAATATTCTATATTCTATTCTGGCTCTAATACAGAATAAAATGTAAAAGAAACTTTATATAATAAACTGGCAAAGCTATAACTTCAATATAGCTACAAGTATAAACTGTCTATTCTCCTAATTCCTTAGGATAAAACAAAGTAGCTCATGATGACTTTTGCTGCTATCCTATTGCAGGAAGTCAGGGATGTCAGGGTGTTTGATAGAAACCAATCTTTTCCTTGGCCTACATATGACTAGAATACTAGTAAAAGGACAACATACCAAAAACTGTACCATTCAATACAGTCCAATTTATGTAATAAAAACTATCAACCTTATACCAAAACCAGACTAAGAATATTGCTAGAAAATCAAACTATAGATAAATTTTATTGTATATAAATGCAAAAACAACTTTAAATTTTATAGTAGTTATATCCATGACTAGCAAGTAGGGTTACTTCTGGGTATGCAAGGATGGGTCAACTACAGATGGTGTATTTGGTTAACCTAATGCCACCATTTATTTGAAAAACAGAAATCCTCACATCCCTGCTGTGAAGGGCCTTTCTTATAATCAGGTGTCTACCTTATATGTGAAAATCTATTTCTGAGTACTTTATTGTTTTATTGACCTATTTCTTCACATCAGTTGGGAAACTTTCCATCTTTTGTCAGGCATAATTTAAATAACACTGGAAACACTGGGAATTGTGTATTCTGTAGTTAAATTTAGAACTCAGCCAAGCCTGACTTTTTTAAAAAGGGAAAACATTTGCTTTCTAATTTTTCTGTTACTCATATCTGTCCTATACATTTTCTATTTCTTGTTCAATTTTGGTAGTTTATATTCTGCTGCTCAGACTCAGTTGGGTGCATGCTCAGCTGCATCCAATTCTGCAATGCTACAGACTGTAGCCAGCCAGGCTCCTCTGTCCCTGGGATCCAGGTAAGAATACTGGAGCGGGTTGCCATTTCCTTCTTCAGGAGATCTTCCCAACCCAGGGACTGAACCTGCATCTCTTGTGTCTCCTGCATTGGCAGGCAGATTCTTTACCACTGCACCATCTGGGAAGCCCCTTGTAGGTTGAACACATACTATATTCTAGGCATTGTTCTAGACCCAGAAAATAAAGCAGTAAATAAAATGAAGACCCTGCTTTTATGGAGCTTGTACTCCAGCAGGAGAATAGAGCCAACAAATAAACAAGACAGTGGTTAAAAAGGTGACAACTATGATTAAAAAAAAAAAAAAGACACAGCAGGAAGCTTTCTATCTTATATAAGATTTCAGACAAGGGTAATGCTTGAGCAGATATCTGAAGAAAACAAGAGTTAGCCATTTCCAGCAAAGGGAAGAGCAAGTAAAAACGTCCTGTAACTTGTCTGACATGTTCAAGGGAACAGTAAGAACTCCAGTACTAAGAACTGCAGTACTATAAAACTCAAATGCATCTCTAAATTTAAAGTTTTAAAAGATGCATATAAACTCAGATGTTATAGGTATTTTTCCAATAACCAGAAACTTTACTACTTACAATGCTGAATGTCTTCTGATCCAGCTCTTCAGATTCTTCCGCTATAGGCACTGGTTCACCACTTGCGGTGATGTGAACTGGAGCATCCGACACTGAAGATTTCTTAGATCTTTCCTTGCTTTCAGACTTGGATTCACTCAGCTGGTGAAAGGAGAAAACAAATACACAACAACAACAAAGGCAAAAATGATTAACACCTCCAGAAGACAATTTACTACTCTCACTGCAGTCTATCAAGTTTATTCACATTTAACATTCTTATGTATTTTATCTTTTCCCCACTTGGGAAACCAAAAATAAAGCTATCCTATGATGTTAATTACTAGGTAAGGCATCTAAAAAAGGATTTAAGCCTGTTTTCTACTCTACATATGCATATATATTTTTAAAGAACTCAGTTATTGAGATTAACTGGGCTGACAGGCAGTTTATTCTCCTAAAATGTAAATATGCTGCTTGTGTCACTTTCTAAATTTTATATTATGATTCGCATACCTTTTCTTCTTTTATGTCTTTTTCTTTCTGTATAGCTTCTTTTACTTTGTTTTCTCCTTTCTCTTTAAGATCTTTTTCCTTCATATCTTTCTTATCCTCTTTTTCTTTTATCTCCCTTTTAAGTTCTCTTTTATTTTCCTTTTCTTTTGCTTCCCTCTTTTCTTCTGGTTCCTTCTTTATACAAACATCTGGCTCAGTTTTTTCTTCACTGTCTCTTTCTGTTTTAATTTTTTTGTTTGGATGTTTCACAGAAGTGATTTCATCCTGAAAAGTGCAAGTATGGCCAATGTATTACTAACTAAATCTTGACAAAGACTAATTTCTTTTCTTTGCATGGCTCCTGATTGCATGTATGTGGATTCTGAGAGAAATAATCCAGAATTCTGTTAGTAATGATACATGCAATAAAAACTAAGATAAGCCAATCCCATTCAAAATTCGTAACAAAATGAGACAATGTCTTCAAATGGCAAATGTTTGAAAAGGAAGGACCTTTGCTCTCTCCCTTTAGTGACATATGATATTCTACTGGATGGCAAAATTCTATTCTATAAATGAGACTACACAACAAACTATAAAAAAGGACTTCAGTATTTAAAAGTAAAATTTTAAGCCTAAGTTCAAATTTCAAATGTAAAGCATACTGAAAACATGCCATGTGCCCTTTTCTATATATAACAGGTTGCTTTTCTAAAACACATTCTTACCTTATCATCATCTTCATCAGACTTCTCTGAGGGCAAGGGAGAAGAATCACTCTTTATTTCCTCTTTCACTTTTATAGACTTCACTGCTTTATTCTTCTTAGCTCTCGCTTTTCGCCTTTTTGAACCTCCCTAAAAATAATTATTTTTACTCACCAACCCCATAGATTCCATTAAAAAATCTTAAATACTAAATCTATGAATCTAAAAGAATAGACATCCTACCCAATCCTTAGTCTGTTGGTACACCAATCTTAGAAATTATCAACAAAAGTGATATAGCTTAATCAAATGCAAATTAATCTGAATAAATGCTAACCAACTGTAACTATTACTTAAAAAAAAAAAAAAAAGAGTAGAGAGAAGTAGGAGGGCAGTTCACAATCCTAAATTATTATCTTCAGTTAAATAATGCCACCAGAGATAGCATTAGAAATTATTTTAAATAGTACAGAGGTAGTTATTGACACTGTGGTACACTGTGGTCACAGGTAAACTTTCAAAGGTTGCTTTAGTTTCCAATCACCTCCTTTTACTGCCTTTTTTCTTCTTTTGTGGAGCACAATCAATAAATAAGCTTAGTGATCTTCAATACTTCCTATTCCTTAAGCTGCCCAATGTCTCCAAATCTAATTACTGCCCTGTCTCCAGTAATGGAGGCTTGACCTCTCAAAAAACACCCCATTTCACTCCAAAAGTTGCTCCCATACTAAATTCTAGGAAAAAAGAGATTCTTTTTCTGAAAGACATGACTCACTGGAGTTTGAACATAAATGCTGAGATCAGTTACGGCAAAATACCACCATATTCAAACAAAGCTACTAAATTACAGACAAACACACTGATGAGCCCATGTTAACCACAGGAATCTAGGGTGATAAGGTAAACTAGGTTTATCTTATCCAAAAGTAAAGTGCTCTTAAGCATCATATTTTAACTTACTGCACCAGAAAGCCTCTGAGCTTCTTTTTTTGCAAGATCTCTACTAAGTAATTTGATGAGGTAGTCCGCACGTGTCTGTAATTGTTTTGCTTGTGGTTTTTTATCAGGATCATCTGGAAGAATCTGAAAAGCAATTAATTTTTTCATCTTATCTTTAATAAATAACACAAGAAATAATAATCATTTAAAAATGCCTTCTCAAAAAAAACAACAAACACCTATAATGTGCTGGCAAGTTACAAATCTTAAAAGAATAAACAACATTGAATACAAAATACATTTTTTATACCTTGGCACAAAGATTTCTTTCTCTGGAAATGAATTCTAAAGAGACTACACAGTATGAGGTTAGAAATTTCTTTCAAATACATAATGGTATATTAGCAGTCAGTGTCATTAAAATCATAGTATTCTTAGATTTCCTTCCTTCTAAACAGTGTATTTATGAAGTATACAAAAATCCCTAGAATATAAAGTATCATCCACCTAGAAGAGGATACAAAGCAGACACTATGAGAAACCTTTTACAGTGAAAATATAAACTAATTTTGCTTCATAGTAGCAAATGACAAATAGCTGAAGGTTCCCACTTGTCCATGAAGAAGTAAAATATAAAAAGATAAATTATAAGAATTGGGCAAGCCTTCAGTGTTTCCCATTCCAGGCAAAGAAAGGATTCTAACAAGTGTGTGGTGTGCTATGCTGTGCTGGGCTCAGTCACTAAGTTGTGTCCGACTCTGTGACCCCATGGACTGTAGCCCACCAGGCTCCTCTGTCCATGGGGATTCTCCAGGCTAGAATACCAGAGTGGGTTACCATGCCCTCCTCCAGGGGATCTTCCCAACCCAGGGATTGAACCTGGGTCTCCCGTATCGCAGGCAGATTCTTTACCATCTGAGCCACCAAGGAAGCCCAAGAATGCTGGAGTTTGTAGCCTATCTCTTCTAGGGGAACTTCCTGACTGAAGAATTGAACCAGAGTCTCCTCAATTACAGGTGGATTCTTTACTAGCTGAGCTACCAGGGAAGCCTATAGCAAGTGTGGTAGCATCAAATCACCAAAAATCCTAAACACTGGTATTTAAATATACACACACACACTCACAAAACAACCCTTTTCTGCTCTTGATTAACATAGATGATTAATGATTAAATGAGAGGCTTACTTTTTAACCTGATACTGTGAAAATAACAGAAATGAAATTTCAGAGGTAAGGCATAATCTAGACATCATTTACATTTAATCCCTTCATGAAAACCAGATTCCAAACAAGCCAAGATCACAAAGTTAACTTTCCTGACCCTGAGTTGACTTTATTTCTAACATAATTTAAAAGCAAAAACTCAAATTAACAAGAATGGTCAATAGAATCAAGTACTGCAGTACCTTGTGTGTCAGACTGAGGTCAGGATCCATTTTAATCATTTCCCAGCTTCCGTATCCATATTCGTAGATACCAATTAACAAATTGGAATCATCTTCTTTGCCCCAGTCTATATCAAAATGAGCTGCCTTCGTGTGGCATGGGATGATATACCTATCATTAAAGTTAACAAACACTGTCAAGTTTATAACTGCCTCATTAAAAATCTTGGAAACCAAGTTTGATCATCAGAACTTCAAAATATTGCACTTTATTTTTAAAAACAGTTCATTCAAACTGGCCATAGAATAAAAACCACTTCTAACATACACTCATGTCCAAATTATTGAGTAACAAGTATTTTACAACAGAAAAAAGTAACTCACTGCTTTCTTTCTTCTGGATCTGAAGGAATGGATTTGTGCAGCGGTATTAATTCTTCTTCATGGGAGATGACCAGCTTGGCATTCACCTGTACACCTGATATTCGGAATGTCGGGCCCTTTACTTTTCCAAGTCTACCACCTATATTTGGAAAAGAATATTAAAAAGTATAAAATATATAATTCTACAAAATACAAAGCAATGTATATTATTACTTGTATAAAAAAGTAGTAGTATTTATTTACCTATATTTTTAGTTAGTTAAGTCACTCAGTCATGTCTGACTCTTTGCGACCCCATGGACTGTAGCCCACCAGGCTCCTCCGTCCATGGGATTCTCCAAGCAAGAATACTGGAGCAGGTTGCCATTTCCTTTTCTAGGGTATCTTCCCGACCCAGGGATCAAACTCAGGTCTCTCATATTAGAGGCAGACACTTTAACCTCTGAGCCATTTTTAAGTATTTTAAATAAGGGAAGCCCATTTTTAAGTATTACTTATTTGCATTAAGGGGAGATGCTTGCTGGCAAACCTTATATTTCACTCCAAGTCTTTTCCTTACATACTAACGATTATAATATAGCACAAGAGGATTCACAAAAAACATTTCATGTACTACAGCAAACACATGTACTGTGCTGTGCTCAGTTGATCAGTCATGCCCAACTCTTAGACTGTAGCCCCCATGGACTGTAGCCTGCCAGGCTCCTTTGTGCGTGAGATTTTTCAGGCAAGAATACTGGAGTGGGTTGCCATTTTCTCCTCCAGGGGATCTTTCTGACCCAGGAATCTAACCTGCACCTCCTCAGTCTGCTGCACTGGCAGGCGGGTCCTTTACCACTGCACCATCTGGGATTAATATGTCAGTCATCCTAAAGAAGAGTTCCAGTATGATTTTTTTTCAGTACATCTAATTATTGAATCTTATCTAATTATTTTTATTTAGAAAAATGAATTACAAAGTATAATGAAGTAACTATGTTAAAACCAATATCACATGTGTATACTTATAATATCTCATCTATACTATAGTAAAAATACAGTAAAGAATCCACCTGCCAATGCAGGAGACATAAGAGACATGAGTTTGACTTCTGGGTCAAGAAGGTCCCCTGAGGAGGGCGTGGCAACCCACTCCAGTATTGCCTGCAGAATCCCATGAACAGAGAAGCCTGGCGGGCTACAGTCCACAGCGTTGCAAAGAGTCGGACACAACTGAAGTGACTTTGCATATATACTAAAGATATAGTAGAACTAACAATTTCTGATGTTACCTCCCAGCAAGAAAATATACCAGGCAGACAGTTTTTATTGCCTTCAATAATACAGTTCTGTTCCCCATTTTCTATTAACTGGAAATGGCCTTACTTTGTTTTATAAAGCATCTTTTAAGACTAATATATAGGTAACTTAAGACACACTATCAACCAAACTCAATAAAAGCAGATTTCAACAATTCCATTTCTCTTTCTTTAAATCACTTTCATTTTAATATCACCTGTTCGTTCTGTTCCTGAAGAACTGTCCTTTAAAGCTTTAATGCAACCATTATGTACCAGTTCTCCTAGTCGTCTGAGGTCTGTCTCTGACTTATCAACTAATTCAGCATCTCGAGCAATTGCATCTAATCTGTAATAAAATAATACAATTTTTAGGTAAATGCAGAAAAAGAATGAAGCCATTTAACATATATGAGAGTAAAGTTCTATAATTTTTATTACTAGACACTAAGCAGATAATATGAATAATGATAAATGTTCAAAACATTTTTTTCTTCATCTAAAATCTAAGTATTCCATTGTAACTTCATATGGGTCCTCTCAAAATAAAATAGAAAATACCCCTATTTTAAGGTGGAGTTTGGGGAAGAAAAATAGAATTAAACCAATCTGAGTCTCTGCCACTCTATACTTGAGATAGTAATCACAGCAGTTATTGAGAATAGCTGATAAATCTGGTCTCTGAAGTCAGAGGCTACAACTTAGCCTCTCTATGGATGAATCTGCTATTTTTATAAGATTGTAAGGAAAATGTAAGAAAAAGCATTTGAAAAGTATAATTATAAAAATGCAAATATTTTGTAATCTATGCATTTTATAGAAAACATCTATAGATAAAATTTTAGAGACTAGAAAGAATAAAGGATAGTACTAAAACACTTTAAAAAATCTATTTGAAATTTGCTTTCTACAGGCTAATTTTGTAAAATCCTGTTGCAGAAAATTTAAGAATAGTATAAATAAAACTGACAGCAAGTGACATATTCTGTAATTCTACTGAGAATGACAAATGTATTTACCTTTCCAGAGGGCCACCAAATTTCTTGTAACTCTTGATAAACCTAACAGAAAATAATTGGTTTAAATGTGGGCTTCACTATTTGTTACAAAATAGATATATAGAAATAATACTTGTTAGTGTAAATATTATCAATAATTCAAGGCACTATTACTAACAAAAATGAATAAGCTATGCTAGAATCAAAATGTTAAAAGGTTAGATATCAATAAAGATAAGACATATTTTAACACCCAGGATGATATTTAGAAACCAATATAAATAAAACAATAGAAGCTAAATTTTATTTTAGAAATTACTTTATTATTTTCACAAGACAAAAAAGGTTCAAGCTATCAGAGGAAGTGTCTCCAGAATTCTCAATCATATTATACCACCTCACATTTCAAGTGTTGATAAAAATTTACTGAATATAGTTTTAAATCAGATATATGGCATTATACCAACAATGGAAAAATAAGTATTACTTAGGAACAAAGCTACCCAAGTGGTTGATGGATGAGGGAAAATATCCAGGAAAAGTAGAAGTTGCATTGTCTCTTCAACTAAAGACAGAAAGTCCAGCAAATCAGGTGGCCATAAAAGTACCCTAAATAAAATCTAACAATATATTTAGTTTTCTGGTAGAAAAAAATGAGGAGAACTTTATCAGACAGGTCTATGATTTAAAAGAAATGAGTTACAATAGTTTGGAAGAAACAACAAACTCTGAAAATACAACAATGAACAACCTTTCACAAATTTCATACACAAAAATATTACATAGTAAACAAAATAAGCTGTTATCCCATCCTCCATAAATAAAGCTCTGTGTGTGTGTGTACTGAAAGAAAACTACAATTTATTTGTAAGGCCAATCTTACCTCAGTTCCTATTTGGACATATCAAACACTTTTAACATGGTTATTTTCAAAAAACCAATCACCCCACCGTAAAAATATTAGAAAAATATGGAACTAAATAACTCCCACATAAAGAGTAATGTTGGGAGTCATATACAGTGAGAATTTTTAATAAATAATGTATTGAAGTATACATTCATCATTCAAAAGGACCACTATTCTGAACATTAATAAAACCAAAATAATTTAGCAGTCCAAATAGAGTAACAATAAATAACACAGCATAGATGTCAAACTCATCTTTTACTCATAAAGACTAACCAAAATCAGAACCACCCAATCCCCACACAATTATATTTGCCTCTTCTAAAATTTGACATTTTGTGGAATTTCTGTTTTAATTTCACCCCCTACTAAAACCAAGCCGAAGTAAAAATGGTCTTATGTTATCTTACCGCCTAATTTCTGCATCACTAAATCCTTTAATATTTTCCCGAGGGATAGTTCGTGGTCTTCCACGTTTCTTTGGCCTTTTTCTTTCTGATATTGAATCACTATCAGATCCAGAGTATCTCCTACTTCTACTGCGCCTCCCTTCGCTTCCATTGAAACTAATCTGGAATTTGAAAACAAATTTTGCCCACGTTTAGGTAAAGCAAGCTTCTGTTTTAAGAGTAACGAAAGCATTATGACTGACAAAATTAACATATACATATAAAAAATAATCTATAAACAAAATTAAAAAGCAAAAAAAACTCCAAAAAATACAGCAGATAAATGTCAAAGAGTTACATTAATAGTCTTAATGCTTAAAACATTCTCATAAACCAGCAAGAAAATGTCCATCGTCCTTTTGTAAAAATATGTGAAAGGTTATTAACAGTGATTAATCAAATAACAAACAGAATTATACAACTTCCTGGTATATTTTTAAAAACCTGAATTAAAGTAACAATGCAGTGTAATTAAAGTTACTCCATCAGCTTGACCAATACTAACTAACTAATACTAGCCAATACTGGTACTGGTAATGAAAAACAGATAGTCAAACACCTCTGATGGGTATTTATACAACAGAGGGCAATTTGATATTGCATCAAACGTCTTAAAAATGGTCATTCTGCTAACCCAGCAATATCATTCCTAGGTATTTTTCCTGACAGCAGAATGAAAAGGAACACTAGCCAATAAAAGCATTTTTATCATAAAAGTAAAAAAATCTAATCTACAGAACATTAACTTCTATTAAACACATCAAATCACAAGGCAATCTAATAGGATAAAAGTAAGGAAATACAGATTATAAGAGGTGGAACTCGAACACTGGCTTACTTGTGAAGAGGATGAATGGCAGACACCAAGTACCACACAAAAAGATAAAAGTCAGATAACATTTGCTAAAGACTGAGCTGCCATGAGAAGAGAAGATTCCTGGAGACAAAAGACACAGGGAGAACCTGCACCCACCCACTTGCAGGCACTTCACAAACCTCCACCAACTTACACCAGGTGCTCATGAGAAAGACTGGAAATGGGGCTGGAGATTAGAGAAAACTTTCCTTCATGGTGAAGGCCGGAGAAAGAGAGTCACCTTTGAGGGGACAGTCAGGAAGCCTGGCCAGATCTTTCTCACCTACAGACCTGAGAACACAAAAAAACCTAATATGCTTGTAGGAAAAGAAAAACCAAATCTGGCAGGGCATAGTCTGGGGCGTGTTCATTTGCCTCAGACTCAAAATTTAAGGAGGTAACAAAAAATTCAACAATCAAGATATAATCTTGAAATACAACAGTATTCTAAAAAATCGGAAGCTAATGCAAAGACTAAAAGGTTTTCCTCTTGCCAAAGGACCCAATATAGCTTGGCATGGCACTGCTACCATTATTTAAAATTCTAACATTCTGTTCATCTTAGCCATAAAACAAACATCAACAAATTTCTAAAAATTCATATCATACAGGGTATGTTCTCTGACCATAACAGAATTAAACTAGAAATCAACAATGAAGATACCTGGAAAAATCCCCCAAATATCTGAAAACTAAACAATACACTTCTTAAAAAAACCTATGGATTACAGAGGAAGTCACAAAAGATATTAGAAAGTATTTTGAAATAAATGAAAATGAGATCATAACAAATTCAAAATTTAGGAAATTCAGAAAAGGCAGTGGTTAATGGAAGTTTTGCAGCATCAAATGCTAATGTTGGGACTTTTGGTGGTCCAGAGTTTATGTCTATCAATGCAGGGGGCACAGGTTTGATTCCTGGTCCAAGAAGATTCCACATGCAATGGGCCAAGTAGCACAACTCCTGAAGCCCACGTACCCTAGAGCCTGTGGTCCACAAGAGAAGCCACCACAATGAGAAGCCCGTGCACTGTAACAAAGGGGGGAAAAAAGCCTGAGCAGCAACAAAGACTCAGCACAGCCATAAATAAATTTATAAACTCACAAGGTACAGAAAAAGCAGGACCTTTAAAAAAAAAAAAAAAAAGCTATTAGAAAAGGAAAGTCTTAATGATCTAAGCTTTTATCTTTAGACACTTAAAAGGAGAGCAAAAGAAAGAAGAAAGAAAAAAAAAATGAAACACAGAAATCAGAAAAATAAAAAATAAAACCAAAAGGTGACTCTTTGGAAAGATGAATAAAATTAACCTCTAGCTAGAAAGATCAAGAAAAAAAATACCAATCAGTTCAGTTCATTTGCTCAGTTGTATCCAACTCTTTGCAACACATGGACCACAGGATGCCAGGCCTCCCTGTCCTTCACCAACTCCCGGAGTTCACTCAAACTCATGTCCATCGAGTCAGTGATGCCATCCAGCCATCTCATCCTCTGTCATCCCCTTCTCCTCCCGCCTTCAATCTTTCCCAGCTTCAGGGCCTTTTCAAATGAGTCAGTTCTCATCAGGTGGCCAAAGTACTGGAGTTTCAGCTTCAACATCAGTCCTTCCAATGAACACTCAGAACTAATCTCCTTGCAGTCCAAGGGACTCTCAAGAGTCTTCTCCAACACCACAGTTCAGTAGCATCAATGCTTCAGCACTCAAGCTTTCTTGACAGCTCAGCTCCCACATCCATACACGACTACTGGAAAAACCATAGCCTTGACTAGACAGACATTTGTTGGCAAAGTAACGTCTCTGCTTTTTAATATGCTGTCTAGGTTGCTCATAACTTTTCTTCCAAGGAGTAAGTGTCTTTTAATTTCATTAACAGAATGAAAAAAAGGGAAACCACAAAATATCCTATAAACACTAAAAGGATAGTAAGGGGGTATTATTATGAATAACTTTATGCTCATAAACGCAACAACATGGATAAAATGAACAAATTTCTTATAACAACCAACCACACTCATTTGAAAAATATATTGATAGTTGTATATTTATTAAATTTAGGTTATAGTTAAGATGGAACACTTTTCAACTAATTTTATGAGGTAAGCATTATTAAATCTGATGAAGTCATTACAATAAAAGCACCAATATTTCTCATAAAAAAGGTAGTCCAAGAGTAAATACTCTTTATAATACAGAAACAGCTTTTAAATGAAAAAGTCACCTGTTTTGCACAGTTTCTCATTCTAGGGAGCATATAAATTTCTTCAAGTTCCTTTTGTCTTTCCTCTTCTTCTAATCGTCGTCTTTGATCTTCAGGAATGATTTCTTCCCAGTTCTTTGAATTTCTTTCAGGCTCCAATTCAATATCATCCTCATCCATATTTGAAAAGTTGGCAACCTGATAAATTCCAGAATTTTAGCAGAATAAAATTAAAGAACTATTCATCCTTACATTTTTTCTTTCTTAGCAGGAAGGACTAAACATATCAGAATAAGATAACAAATAGCCCTAGGATAATGAATATGACAATGGGTTAAACCAAATATGATTGCTAAGCTAAGTTTATTTCTTTATGAGGTCAAAGTAGATCAAACCAAATGACTTCTAAGAATTATCTTCCAGGAATGGTTCTCTTTTGCCCTGCTGATCAACAAAATTATTACTATAACAGAACTACAGGAAGTTAACAGAATAACAACAAATTTATGTATTATCACACTAAATCACTTTCTGTAATTATCACACCAGTCCATTAAACACAAAGTGTTGTAAAACAACCCAATATTCCTATTTTTATGATTATAAAAAGTACGTGAAGAGTTGATGACAAGACACGAGGAGCTTGGAGACCATAGATAAATTTATTTAGGTTCCCTAAGTGCTAGTTTCTTCATTTCTAAAAAAGGAAAGTGAGTAACAGCATACTAACTTTTGTGAGGATTAAATAACAATACATTTAAAGAAGTGTGCAAAGTTTGGTATACAGAAAGCACTCTTTAGGGTTAACTGCCAATACTGGGACATTAAAGTTTACAGGTAATTGGAAAGACAAGAAAACTATGCTCTGTGTGTGTGGCACATTGTAGGTACTCAGTATTTGTTGAATGAAGGAATGACATTAATTGATCCTTAAAAATCTCATCTTGTGGAAAATGGCTAGGATGCAGAGAAATCTGCTTTTTCATGCTAAACAACTGGCACACACTTTACTCTGGGGCTGGTTGACTTATGTTGCTTTAGGACTCCCTGCAATCTTTTTAGCCCACACCTAACTTGGGGTGGGCTTCACTGGTGACTCAGTTGGTAAAGAAGCTGCCTGCAATACAGGAGACCCACGTTCGATTCTAGGGTTGGGAAGATCCCCTCAAGAAGGGAATGGAATGAATACCCACTCTAGTCTTCTTGCCAGTTAATCCATAGACAGAGAAGCCTGCCAGGCTACAGTCCATGGGGTTGCAACAGTCAGATATGAGTTAGCAACTAAACCACCTAACCCCTTACTCTTGTCTGATTTACTTGTGTTTTCTTAGTTGGGATAATGCTTAAATTAATCTAATGTCAAAAACTGCTGCAATAAAAGTCAGCTAAAAGTCTTGAGTCATGAAAATGATTCGGTACCTTTCAAATCATGTCACTGCTGGTTTGTCAGAGGCAAAGAAAGAAAAATTTTTATACATCATTGCAAATTTTAAGACAAAGATGTTTTTTGCATTTTTTAAGATTACCCTGCTGATCCTGCCTAAAAAAAGATTAATAAAACACTAAATGACAAAAGACAGATCCCACCTTCTCCATTTATATATTATGAAGAAAAATTCAAAAAGAAAATCTACCTTGAACTGAGAAAGTAATTCATCTCCTACAGTTAAAGGTCCTGCTTCGTTTTCATGAGTTTCAGCCCTCTTCAAGATTTCATCTATATCCATTTCCTAGAAAAAGAAATCTTTACTTTAAATATGCTTTATTATGTTTTAAGATATATACATTTTATACTTATAGTTTTAAAAATGACACATTTTGAGACAAGGTCTTTTTTTTTAACCTGGGGCTCTTGTTCTTCTCCTTCAGGCTCCTTAAAAAGTTCCTCAGCACCAAACTTTAAAATGGCTGATAACTCTTCTTTATTGAAAGGAGTAGAACTAAAATTAGAAAAAAACAAAAATTACTTAATACTAACAGTCACAATTTTAACATTTACATAGCACTTTCATGAATTACTGGCATAGTCACTTTTGTAACAGTTAATATGATATAGTTAGAAAAGTGAAAGAGTACTAGTATACTTATTATAATACTAAAGAACTTCAAGCCTAGGGCTTTCCCTCAAGATTACAAAATTAGAATGGTGAAACCATGCACTGACTGAATGTATGCCACTGACCAGGAATTAGCTCAGTGCTTTGAAACATAAAACAACTACACTAAATACAGTACTCAGTGATCTGCTCAAACATTTTGGAAAAAGGAGCATAGTATGATTATGTAACAATTTTTTTTTTTTTAGAGAAAAGTAACTACCTTGAAGGGGCAGAACCTGTGTGTAGTACTGTCTTCCCAGTTGTGTCCATTCTTTGAATCACAAGATGATCTAAAACCATCTTCTTTTTGGCCCTTTCAAGAATATCCTCTTCAACTGATCCCTTTGTAACCAGACGATAAATATTCACCTGTAAAGATACACACAATGGAATTTAAAGCACAGTAATGATTCATTCTGCTAATGTTAAATGCCCAAATACTCGTTACAGTCTGAAATTCATTCAATGTGAAATTTTCACTGGTAAAAAGCAAAAAAGCTTCCTCAATTTAAAGATTATTTGAGACTATGTCCTTCCTTATACTTTGGTCAGTTTGCTTTTTCTTTTTTTAAAGGAATGACAGTAATTTTTAAAATTATATTTCAGCTGGGAAAGGGGGTGGCGGTAAACTTATGACAAGCTTATACCCGTTCCTTTAATTTTGATTGTTTCATCATTCTATACAATCTAACACTCCACAAATTACTTTTTAAGTTAATGATGAAGCTCTGCCATTAACAACAAAAAGCTGTGCAAAAGACAAAACTCAATGTGTAGTGATTTTGCCCCGCTTCTCAAAGTCAGTGGTTCTATATCACACAATACCCCCATTCAGGGACCACTGTCAGTTTTCACAGTGATGGGGCTCACCAGCATTTAGGGCACTGGGACCTGGAATATCAGGCATTCTTCATTAAACTGGACATTTTGGCACAATGACAAATTATCCTGTGCCCTTTAAGCCTTCCAAATGATTTCTTAAAACTGTTTTAAATTATCCTGAGTCTAAATAGTTCCAAAGAGGGAAAGAAGTATATCAAGGCTGTATACTGTCACCCTGCTTATTTAACTTCTATGCAGAGTACATCATGAGAAACGCTAGGATGGAGGAAGCACAAGCTGGAATCAAGACTGCAGGGAGAAATATCAATAACCTCAGATATGCAGATGACACCACCCTTATGGCAGAAAATGAAGAGGAACTAAAAAGCCTCTTGATGAAAGTGAAAGTGGAGAGTGAAAAAGTTGGCTTAAAGCTCAACATTCAGAAAACGAAGATCATGGCATCTGGTCCCATCATTTCATGGCAAATAGATAGGGAAACAGTGGAAACAGTGTCAGACTTTATGTTTTGGGCTCCAAATCACTGCAGATAGTGATTGCAGCCATGAAATTAAAAGATGCTTACTCCTTGGAAGGAAAGTTATGATCAGCCTAGATAGCATATTCAAAAGCAGACACATTACTTTGCCAACAAAGGTCCGTCTAGTCAAGGCTATGGTTTTTCCAGTGGTCATATATGGATGTGAGAGTTGGACTGTGAAGAAGGCTGAGCGCCAAAGAATTGATGCTTTTGAACTGTGGTGTTGGAGAAGACTCTTGAGAGTCCCTTGGACTGCAAGGAGGTCCAACCAGTCCATCCTAAAGGAGATCAGCCCTGGGTGTTTATTGGAAGGACTGATGCTGAAGCTGAAACTCCAGTACTTTGGCCACCTCATGCGAAGAGTTGACTCATTGGAAGACTCTGATGCTGGGAGGGATTGGGGGCAGGAGGAAAAGGGGACAACAGAGGATGAGATGGCTGGATGGCATCACCAACTTGATGGACATGAGTTTGAGTGAACTCCGGGAGTTGGTGACGGACAGGGAGGCCTGGCGTGCTGCAATTCATGGGGTCGCAAAGAGTTGGACACGACTGAGCGACTGAACTGACTGACTACTAAAATAGCAAGTACATGAATCACAGGAATCTTACATGTCATCAATAATGAAATAATAAAGAACCTATCTTATTAATAAGAAAATACACTTCACACATATACTTACATTAAAAAAAAGAATTTTAACACAATGAAAAGAAAGATAATTTCATTATTTTGTGACTGCATTCAGGTATTTATCCCAGAGGTCTACCACACAGCTTTCTATAGTATTTTGTCTTAGTGGTTCTTTTCCTAATATTTCCTCTTTCTTCTACCCTGTATTAGAGGATGTGGTGGTAAAAGTCTTTAAGTAGCACAAGTGGAATGTTTTGTCTAGCCATGTGTTGAGGATTTCAATGTAGGAGGTATCTATCAGTGCAATTAATCACTTTTCCCCATTTCATTCATAACACAGAAATATGTTGTCTCTTCACAAATACATTAGGCCCAGTTCACCTCTAAGAATATCCTGTCTCCTCACTTTCTCGTTTTTCAACAGTCTATAATCTGTCTTGGCTTGTTGTCATCCCTGTTTCAAGTTTCCCTCTCTTTTATGAGAATTATTTGGGTAAAACATTTTTTTCATTTTATATTATGAATTTACTTCTCAGTAGAAAATATGAATGTTTACAAAGTAAATAAAATGTACTAAGCCTTTTTGTGCTACTTGTTCATCACCTCCTGCTCTGAAGAAGTTTCAGGCACTATCCTAGACGGAGGTAAATGTAATTAAAATACAAGGACCAAGATATCAAAAAGATGACAGATGGTTTTTCTCAAGGGCTATAACAACTGTTCCAGAGAGTTATACAAAAATTATGAGAATGGCTATTTTGCAAGGAAAGTCCCATGGGTACACGGCTAACAAAAAAGGAACAATGTACGAAGCAAAATCCCTTTCAATAGTTAAGTATATGAAGATATTTTAAAATATATATATTTATATACTGAATGAAACATATTATATTCTACAGCTGTGAACAGAATTATAGTCAAAAAAAGAGTACATGATCCTATTCAGGCATAGTTTTCTCAGTTCTGTCAATTTCCAGATGATTCTGATAAATCCAAGCTCCTCAGCACTCTATCTGTTTTCAATAACAATATGCATGTTTCAACAAGAAGGATAAACCAAAATAAATTCTAAACACTGATGATAAAAAAGACTCTGAAACAGTAAAATAAGGAGGATAAAAAATACCTGTTTCTTTTGCCCAATTCGATGAGCTCTAGCCTGTGCCTGAAGATCATTTTGTGGATTCCAATCAGAATCAAATATAACAACAGTGTCAGCTGAGGCTAAGTTAATTCCTAAACCTCCAGCTCTTGTGGAAAGCAAAAAGCAGAAATCCTATAAGGCAATATAAAAGGCAAATTTTAAATTCTTAACTGTGACTGTGAATAATCAATGTGAGAATTTTATAACTGAATTCCTGAATTTAAAAGTATTTTACCAGGTTCTCCTGTTGACTCAGTAGTAAAAAAAAAAAAAAATCCACCTCCCAATGCAGGAGACATGGGTTTGATCCCTGGAGAGGGAAGATCCCTCATGCTGTGGGACCACTAATCCTGTGTGCCGCAACCACTGAGCTGGTGCTCAAGAGCCTGTGAGCCACAACTCCTGAGCTCTTGTGCTGCGGCTAATGAACCCTGCGCACACCTAGAGCCCCAGTTCCAACAGCAAGACAAACCACTGCAAGGAGAAGCCTGCGAGCTGCAAGGAGAAGCCTGCAAGCTGCAACAAGAGAGCAGCCCATGCTTCCTGCAACTGAAGACAGCCCATGTGGAGCAAGGAAGACCCAGCACTGCCTAAATTAACACAGTTCTTTAAAAGGTATTTTACCCATAAAAGTGAAACATAGTTTTAAAATTACTAATAAAATGTATCTAGCAAAGCCAGTAAATAAGACTCCCCAATACAAATATATATGGAGATAATAAATAACAATTCATAAAGAATTCTAAATCAAAACGGGCTAGTTTATTTAGGAGCAAAGTAACTGTCCTATATTGAAATAGGGTAAAATTCCTCATATTTAACAGATAATATGGATTTTAAAACCTCACTTGTAAATCAAAACCGGCTACCACCAATAACACTTTTCTTAAAAAACTGTAACTAAAATAATGACTGAAACAATTTATTTACAATTTTAAAAGCATTCATACCTCTGATCCTTCAGCATTAAAATGATCTAGAGCTTGTTTCCTCAACTCCCCTTTGATTGATCCATCTAATCTCTGGAATAAAACATTAAAATACTACATTGTAACAGAATCAAAACTTTAAAAAGCAATTAAAACCAAGTATGAAAAAGCAGTACTGCTTTTGATGAGACCAGAAGGTACTTACAGGTAGGAAAGCAATGCCTAAGCAATCTGTCTCCAAAGTCTGCATTCTTAACCACTGGAACTACTTTTGCTAATAGTAAATAATAGCACTGACCGTCATTTTACCTAAGACCCACTATAAGAATATGTTTTACATGTGAATGAGTACACAGTATACACTCAAAGCAAGTTTCATGACACAGTGTACTGTGAAATACCCTCGTTATTTTATCTATTTCATTAAAAAAATGTTAGTACAATATTTGAACAACCCATTAAACTGATCCTCAGATCCATTAATGGGTTAGAGCCCACAGTTTTAAAAAAAAGCACTGATTGAGTCCAGTGTGGTTATGGACCCACACATCAGTGCCACTTAAGAACTTAGAAATGTAAATTACTGAGACCCACTTCAGACTTACTGAGTCAGAAACTGTAAAAGGAAATCAGCAAAAGCCCACTGTTTTAAATGAGAATCACTGATTCAGGGTCCCACGGGCTCTAGCTGAACAGCCCACATCTGAGAGTCTCTACTGCTCACCAGTGCCTTGAGCAAGTGATTTGCCTTTTTTCCTTGTCAGTTTCTTCCTCAGTAAATGAACACAGGAAGTACTACTTGCTTCAGACAGCAAGAGAACAGAGTAAAACACTGTGCACAGTGTCTGATATATTCTATGTTGAGTGTTTAGTAAACAAGCAAGAGAAGTCCAAAATCAAAAGCTTTTTTAAAGTACTAAGTTTGTTTTTCATGAAAAATTACAACTAGTAAAACTTTTCATTCTTTTTACTTTTCCCCCTAAATGACTAGATGTATCTCAATCATGTTGGTATCACCCAACATCTGTTCTTCATAGCACTCTCCAGAGTCATAACATTACATTTATTTCTCATCACCTGTTTAATGTCTGTCTCCTACACGGGACTATAAGCTCCAACAGAGCAGGGATTATGTGTGATGAGGTTCGTTGTAATTCTACATCTACTTTACTGTCTGCACTAAATACACATCATTTATTAGCTGCATATGCTAGTTGCTATGTTTCAGGTATTATTCATAAAATTGCTCTAAGGATTAAATAAATTAGATGTAAACTACTAAGACTGACTCTATTATAAATTCATCATATTTGCTGTTGTTTAGTCAGAGTCATGTGCAACTCTTTGCGACCCCATGGACTGCAGCCTGCTAGGTTCCTCTGTCCATGGGATTTCCCTGGCAAGAATACTGAAGTGACTTGCCATTTCCTTCTCTAGGGGATCTTCCCAACCCAGGGTTTGGATCAGCATCTCCTGCACTGACAGGAGGATTCTTTACCACTGAGCCATCAGGGAAGCCCAAACATTCTTATTAGCTGTAATTATATTGAATAGATGGAATATAAGCCCTTTCTGCTCTTTGGTATATTCTCTAAAGTCATGTATTTTTATTCAGCAAACTATGCACTAGAATAACTATGAGCATACAATCTTCAGAATCTGCAACAGCTCAGGTAACACCAGAAGTACTGTTCTCTCCTATCCTTATTCAGACTAAAGCCTAATACATAAGGCTGCTTCTTTAATTTGAACATAGAAGAGAAACACAAAGAAAAACTGTTTTGCTGTTAAATGTAAAATCAAGAAGAAAAAGAAAATAATGACAAAAATTTTTAAACAGATCTATTTTCTTAAAAAAGAGCATAGGTTATATAAAATCTACTCTTTATGTACAGAAGAATTTCAAACATGCCCAGGGATTAGACAAAATTTAAATCAACAAAAAAGACAACATGAAATGCTTACTTGAAAGGGGAACTGACGATACTTCAAATATTCTGCAAGTATATCTAACATCCGCACCATTTGAGAAAAAATAAGAACTCTGTTGCCTCGCTCTCTTAGGCGAATTAACAGCTTGTCAAGAAGAATTAGTTTTCCGCTACTACGGATTAAGTGCTATAAGGAAACAAATTATAATTGTTATACATGTTAAAAAGAACTGTATCGAATGAAACAAATGTCTCACAACACTTCAGTTTTTTCATTTTAAATTAAAATTTTTAATTTTCATAATGTTGAAATAGTTTATGTTTTCAAAATTTTTTAGAACCTTGATCAATTTGTTCGATGACTTAAGCTACATTTTCCTTGCCATTTAGCACCTAGGTTTTGCTGCATTTTCTGGAGATCGAAAAAAAAAAGCATGTTTCACTCTATTTGTTAGATATCACACCATTTCTCCAAAAATCTTAGCTGAAACAACTAAGTGACAACTAATACACTGAAAGAAGAAACAACTAAGTAATCAAAGGTTTTTAAAGAGTGAGAAATGTCTTCTAATTTATATGTCACTGACAGCACTTCAAAGCAATACTACAGCTGGATGACAACTGTGTCTTCTTCACACTCTTCACTTGTCTTCCAGAAGTGATAGGAAAAGGAAGATCTAAGGTCTAGATGCCCTTAAGACTACCATTTGCCATGTCACAAATTCAGCACAATCACTATTAGTGAAAATTTTTTCACAACAAAAAATACACTAAGGAGTTTTTGCTGGATAAAGCATGACAGACCATGGTTAGATCAGCTTTTTAAAAAAATTATCAAAATGACTAAATGGATAAATTATAACTTTAAAATATTTTTATAAACACTAAAAAATAAGCAGCACCATTATTTAAATACATCTTTAACCAAAAGGAACATCTAAGCAATATATTAAAGCATTGTGATATTTTAACTTAAAGCTGANTAATTATATTGAATAGATGGAATATAAGCCCTTTCTGCTCTTTGGTATATTCTCTAAAGTCATGTATTTTTATTCAGCAAACTATGCACTAGAATAACTATGAGCATACAATCTTCAGAATCTGCAACAGCTCAGGTAACACCAGAAGTACTGTTCTCTCCTATCCTTATTCAGACTAAAGCCTAATACATAAGGCTGCTTCTTTAATTTGAACATAGAAGAGAAACACAAAGAAAAACTGTTTTGCTGTTAAATGTAAAATCAAGAAGAAAAAGAAAATAATGACAAAAATTTTTAAACAGATCTATTTTCTTAAAAAAGAGCATAGGTTATATAAAATCTACTCTTTATGTACAGAAGAATTTCAAACATGCCCAGGGATTAGACAAAATTTAAATCAACAAAAAAGACAACATGAAATGCTTACTTGAAAGGGGAACTGACGATACTTCAAATATTCTGCAAGTATATCTAACATCCGCACCATTTGAGAAAAAATAAGAACTCTGTTGCCTCGCTCTCTTAGGCGAATTAACAGCTTGTCAAGAAGAATTAGTTTTCCGCTACTACGGATTAAGTGCTATAAGGAAACAAATTATAATTGTTATACATGTTAAAAAGAACTGTATCGAATGAAACAAATGTCTCACAACACTTCAGTTTTTTCATTTTAAATTAAAATTTTTAATTTTCATAATGTTGAAATAGTTTATGTTTTCAAAATTTTTTAGAACCTTGATCAATTTGTTCGATGACTTAAGCTACATTTTCCTTGCCATTTAGCACCTAGGTTTTGCTGCATTTTCTGGAGATCGAAAAAAAAAAGCATGTTTCACTCTATTTGTTAGATATCACACCATTTCTCCAAAAATCTTAGCTGAAACAACTAAGTGACAACTAATACACTGAAAGAAGAAACAACTAAGTAATCAAAGGTTTTTAAAGAGTGAGAAATGTCTTCTAATTTATATGTCACTGACAGCACTTCAAAGCAATACTACAGCTGGATGACAACTGTGTCTTCTTCACACTCTTCACTTGTCTTCCAGAAGTGATAGGAAAAGGAAGATCTAAGGTCTAGATGCCCTTAAGACTACCATTTGCCATGTCACAAATTCAGCACAATCACTATTAGTGAAAATTTTTTCACAACAAAAAATACACTAAGGAGTTTTTGCTGGATAAAGCATGACAGACCATGGTTAGATCAGCTTTTTAAAAAAATTATCAAAATGACTAAATGGATAAATTATAACTTTAAAATATTTTTATAAACACTAAAAAATAAGCAGCACCATTATTTAAATACATCTTTAACCAAAAGGAACATCTAAGCAATATATTAAAGCATTGTGATATTTTAACTTAAAGCTGAAATAAGTATTTTTAGAATTTTGCTTTACCATGAAGTAATAAAATTTTAAAATTCTTACTTGTAAGGCCTCCTGTTTATTATAGAATTCATTATTATCTGGTGGTTTAATGAGGTAGCAATGGTTACAACATTTCTTTAGCTCCATCATAATATTCAAAAAGCCTGAGGTACTGCCCTTGGAACCTTTGCTGAGGGCTTTGTAATTCCTAGTTAATATCCACCTGTTTAAAAAAAGGATTATGAAATGATGTAGCAGAATTACCACGATGAATTCTAAAATCACTAAAAAAAATTAAATTACAAAGTAAAACTGCACCATTATGAAGTTCAACTCCAAAGACAAAGGACTAAACTTTGTTCACAAAACTAAATGAACCTCATTCATAAGACCATGACAACATATAGTTATTTGAACCCTCAACTATACACAGTAAAGGCTTAGCATAACACAGTGAATTAATACTGCACAGTACATTCATCCTTTACCCCAAAATTTATTTTTAAAATGGTCAACTTTATAATCTATCTTAACTTTCCAAAAAATTTTGCTATGCTGGGCAACTAATGCAGATACCTCACACCTCATGAGGATACCTGGTTTAGCCAAACTGCCTTCTCTAAAATAGTTACACAATATACATGCAACTTAAGAGATAAATTATAAGTGGCTATTACTGCAAATTATGCATAACATTTCCTCTCATCATGATTTACCTTGTCTAACATCTTTTATTTTCTTCCTTTTTACAAGGTTAGTTTTCGAAGGAACTTCAAACAATTTTATCTGATTTGTCTCAAAACGGCAGGATAGGGGAAGTGAAGGTGGCTGCCTATGAGCTGAAGACCAAGCTTGAGTGATGATGTTTAAATATTATCCTATTTTGTATATGGTCTGAAGTTTTCATTAGAAAAATGTAAAATTTATGTAGTAAATACATTTTTAAAGTGAATGGCACTTATACATTTATCATAAAATATGTTTCTGAGAATTCAAATGCATGAAGCAGAGCTTTATGCAACTAAATGTCTTAACAGAAACTAGGATGGATACTTCTTTTTGATTCTTTTAACTGTTACTATACAGATCCAACATACATAAATTATACAAACTATGATTTATTAACATTTTTAAAAAAGCAGAGGGGCCTAAAATTTTGTTCTAAGTTTGTTTCTCTGGCTTCTACTTCCACCTGTCAATAACATAATTATCAGAATTACATAATAATACCTTGGTATCATGGCAATCCTAAAACTTAAAAAGAAACCTTCTATAATGTAACATAGTACAAAATAAAGAAACACAATTAATGATATGCTATAAGATGAATTAGTCGCATATCACCCGTGGTCTTAGACATGCCACTAAATCTCTCTCTGCCTCACTATGCCATACAATAAATCTATTCTAAAATTCAAGAACTGTTACTGCTTTCTAAGACTCAATCAGGGCTAGGGGGCACCTAAGAACATGTGCTCTGTTTACAGCTTACTTGTAATATTGTTTCTGTAAAGCACTCATTTCCATTCTTAAAATCTGTTCAACCTTGGCAGGAAGAGATTTTTCCACATCTTTCTTAACCCTCCGCAACAGAAACGGCTCAAGCTCCTTGTGGAGGCTTGCATAACCATATTCTCTGCCTTTGCCATGTTCTTCTTCAAAATCTTCCCAGGAAGAAAACCTTAAATATTTAAGCAAATGGAATAATCAGTAAAAGAAGTCAAACTGCATTTGATATTTTACTGTATAGTCAGATATAAACAAAATACAGATTTTTTGGGGGAAAAAATTAGTTAAAATTAATCACTTCTAATAACTAACCTTCCAAGAAATCTATTGTATATCTACAGATGTAAAATATAAGCTATATTATGAGAAATTGGTTACTTTCCTTGAGTTAAATAAAGATGAAATATTTTCAAGTATAGGAGTAATTATCACTAAAATATTTCTCAAAGAAAGTTATACGTCTACTGAAAGAAAATATGTATATGACCTTGGACAACTTATTTATCTTAGTCTGCTTTTCCTAAAATTATTAGAAAATGGAATTTTCTAATAATACCTTGTTATTGTTACTATTACTGTTTAAGAATGATACTATTTCCATTTGTAAGCAATGGATATTCTGTATAACAGAATCAACTGTTATAATTTATTATCCATGGCTCAAGCTTATTTTACAAAATTGAAAAATAAAAATATTATTTCAAATTCTATTCCACTCCATTTCTTTTTCTTAATAATCTCTGATCTAATGTTTGGGACAATAAACTGTTATAATTTATTATCCATGGCAAAATCAACTGTTATAATTTATTATCCATGGCTCAAGCTTATTTTACAAAATTGAAAAATAAAAATATTATTTCAAATTCTATTCCACCCCATTTCTTTTTCTTAATAATCTCTGATCTAATGTTTGGGACAATAAACTGTTATAATTTATTATCCATGGCAAAATCAACTGTTATAATTTATTATCCATGGCTCAAGCTTATTTTACAAAATTGAAAAATAAAAATATTATTTCAAATTCTATTCCACCCCATTTCTTTTTCTTAATAATCTCTGATCTAATGTTTGGGACAATAAAACCTCCTTCTGACCCTATTATCTACACTAATTATTTTCCTGCTAAACTTAGCAAATGAAACTAACATTCAAATTGTATCTTATCTTACTTTTCTGGCATAATGAAATGTAGCAAAGACCAGAGCTCTTTGAGGGAGTTTTGGAGAGGAGTTCCAGTGATAAGGAGACGGTGATTGGACTTAAAATCTATTAAAGTTTTATACAGAAGAGAGTCATCATTCTTTAATCGATGTGCTTCGTCCACACCTATAAATGCCCAATTCAGACCTCCAAGGAATGCCTTAAAATGAACAGAAGAATGTAGTTAATATTTCGAGAGAAAAATGGAATTCAAATCATTAAAATGAGGCAAATTTAAAAATAAACCTATGTCCCATATTTTAAATAAAAATTATGTACTATTCTAAAATTTATTGGAATCTTCAGATCAAGTAACTCAGAATGAAAAACAAAGTTCCCTCCACGACTAACTCAGCCATTAGATAATTATCAAGTGAAAGTTTTTACTAGCTTACATATTAAAAACAAAAACTATAGTATCATTAAAAAATTTCACAATGTTTACAGCCTAAGTCTAACAGAAACCTCATTAATGTTAATTTGGAGAAAATAAATTTGGAATAGTGTCTAATTCCAAGTGTAGTTACAATTTACTGCTATTTTTATGAATTATTTATTTACAATATATAGACAAAGGTCTCTGACTTACGGAGACGGGGCCTGATTCTGCTACTTAAAAGTTGCATGACTTGAGGCAAGTTCATCAACCTCTTTGAGACCTGACTTTTCTTCACAAAAGGGACAGAAGTATATTATAAAGTAATTATGAAGAATTAAAGAAGATAATAGCTATAAAGCATTTACCCAGTGGTAGCGACGGAATTGAACTGAACTGAGGGTGATCCTTCCTCCTCTTTAAAGACCTTACAAATCAACAGACACTATACTAAGCTGGTTTCATATCCTTTGGCTTGTATTTACAACACTTAAAAATGTAAAAATCAACCTTACTTCAAGGATCATAAAAAAATAAATGAACAGAGAAGCCGGACTTAACCCACAGACTTTGAATCTGCTGACTACTGATTTACGTTTATCTTTTTATCCTATCCACAATATAAAGGAAAAACTGATATACACCAAACAGAAAAACAGATTAATACATACCTTATCCTTCAGCAAGATTTCATAAGTTGTTAACAGTATATTAAATTTTAACCGTTTGGTCTGGGGATGCATCCATTCATGAGTTCTTATCTATCAAGAAATTTCAAAGACAATTTTAAAACAAACATTTTTTAGAAGTATACTTTTACTTGAGTATCTGAAGTAAAATCCATTCAAAAAAAAAAAAGTGTCTATATGTTTATGCATAAAAACTTTAACAATTCTTTATACAGTACAAGCTACACTGATCTTACTTAAAAGTAAAATATAAATACTCTAGCATATAAAAATCTTCTGTAAAAAAATAGCCACATTTTTTTTAATAGCCAAATTTTTAATATATGCTTTTCACTGAAGGAACTTCTCATTTGACCAAACAAAAGTGATTTCTTTTTTGTAGATGAAATATGTCTGGGGTTTGCTTCACAATAATAATTGGGAGGAAAATATCATGTAGAGCGACAGATGAAACAAAACAGGTAAGAGTTAAAACTGTGCAGCTGGACACAGGACACAGAGATTTTATTACATTCTTCTGCAGGCTTTCATGTATATTTGAAACTTATAATAAGGCAGAAAAAAATATATATAACAACACTAAAACAGAAATTAATTTTTATTAAGCCAATCAAACGTGATAAATCTTACTGTGTCACAAGTTTAATGCTGGAAACTAAGACTTTCTAAAGACCAATCAAAGACTTGTCCTCAAAGATGAGTTTGTCTAAATTTCTAAATTTGTGCCGAAACAACTTACCATGTTTCTGCTGTTGATGTCACCTAAATAAACCACAGCATTCATTTGAGAAGCCCATGTCTGAATCTCCCTTTGCCAGGAAGTGAGAGTGGAGAGTGGTACTACTAACAGAAAAGGTCCATATAATTGGTGTTCATGAAACAAATAGTTCAGAAATGAGATCGTCTGTATTGTTTTTCCAAGGCCCATTTCATCAGCAAGTATGCAACTATTACCTCTGCAAAATGAAAAATAAAATCATGTATGCAATAAAGATTCAAATTTATAAGTAACCTTTATACATAATCCATGTAAAAATTTATATGAAGTTACATCAGATTAACCTGATAGGTATTATTTACAACAAGCATTTTTATTAACTGTAATAGTTTAAGAGAGAGTTTATGATTTTAGAACATAAAAGCAGCTTAAAAATTATCAGAATTATTTACACTCAGTTATGGAGATAAGGATACAATCCATCTACAAGTGGTAGAGTCCAGATAAAACTACAGCTACGTTAAAGTTTAAAAAACAAAAAAACTGCACCCTAGTCACCTACACTGCCAAAAACAGAGTAGGAGACACAGGAGAGAGAAAGAGAAAAATAGAAGCCAAACTGGCTACTAGAAATAACTGCAAGACAGTCAGTCCAGGACACTGTGAAACAATGTATACATATTCTAATTTCAATAAAAACATACTTAAATATTGCAACAATCAAAAAGTTCTTTTTCTTAATATAAGAAGTACTGTTTATATAGGGCTTCCCTGGTGGCTCAATGCTAAAGAACCTGCTTGCCAAGACAGTAGTAGAGACAGGTTTGATCCCTGGGCAGAGAAGATCCCCTAGAGAAGCAAATGGCAACCCACTCCAGTATTCTTGTCTGGGATATCCCATGGACAGAGGAGCCTGGCAGGCTATATAGTCCATGGGGTCAAAGAATTAGACACTACTGAGCAACTAAACAACTGTTTATATAATAGGAAATTCAAAGACCTATATATAAATACCAGAGGGTCTTATCCTTTATGCTGGTGGAAATTTTTTCCAAACCTCACATTCGTAAAAATTTTATCCTCTTAAATAAACAATTCAAAATATACATACTTGCACCAAGAGTGAGCAAGCCAATTTAAACCATTCAGTTGATAATCTCTTAATTCTAATCCTTCATGTCCTCCAATATAGGATGGCTGCTTCTTTAGGGCTACAAATCTTGGCCTTTGTTTTAATACCTTTTGTAGAAATAAATATTAACATGAATTATTAAACATAAGAAATCATATTAAAAGATGAAGATCTCAGCTTTTACCAAAAATTTTTAAAATTTCATCTCAAATCATCATGCTCAGAAATTCCACAACAAAATATACATGAGGACTGAAAGAAGTCTGTTTTCTATAACAATGTACAGTGAAATAATCTGGTCTCTTTTCAGAACAAAAAATGACAGAGGTCATTGCTGAAATGAAAGTGAGTTCTTGCTGAAATACTTGGATCTCACGTTTCACAAATAAAAGCTATGTTAAATTCATTCATTTAAACACAGTTCCAGCCCTGACCTAGAAATAAAACATAAAACTGCTTAACTTTCCATTTGATTTCTCATTTCTAAATTACCCTTATGAATTTAATTAAATCTTACAATAAGAAAACAAATTCTAATAGTACACAGACCCCAAACTATCACTAGTAGTAACTTTTAAGTATTAGGCAAGGCAGTCCTTGACATTTTTTTATGGGGACATCCCCTCTTCCTTTCCTATCATCAATGATAACATTCACTACCTTTTAAATCAAGCATATACATCTAGTTTCCAAGAAATTTTCCCTTTTTGACCTCCCTAACCCAGTCCCCACAAGTGCCACCACCAATTTATTATCTTTCTGACACAAGTTTCAGTCACCAAGGCTAGAAGACAGTGCAACATCTAAAATGGCACAGCAATTACAGGAATATCATTTCCTGTAGTAGCTACCATCCAAAGAATTCTCTCCTGTAGCCTGTATGAAATCAGGATCCAACTCTCTATGTGGGCATGTAATATTTATGATGTATAAATACAGTTTCAATAATTTAAAATGGCAAACAATACTCACTTTGCAGTCTTTAAAAGGAGTGGTTTTTGATTGATTCCTGCTGAAATACTCATCTATGCATGCTTGAAACTTTTTGGAAATAAGAGCGCCATCTTCCCAGCTACACTCTGAGTATGGAAGACCCTGCCATTTGCAATAATAATCAGGATAGCCAGCAGCTGACTTCTGATTGGAATGAGCTGTGAGATAAATTAGATATATTTTACACTGAATTTTATCCAAGGAATAATTCTTGGTAAAAACTATACAAGTAAATATAAGCCATCTGGTTTACACTATTATTATTGTAAGAACAAGCTACTGTATTTGATATGCAAGCAAAGCTTTAAGTTTTCAGATAACTTCATGCATGGAAAGATAAATGTTTAATTAGAATCATTTATTAACTAACCAATTATTCGTTCCACTATTTGATACTGCTTATGGAGATCATCTGTAAGTTCTTGCTGGCAATTATAATATTCCACATCTTCTGGAGAAGCATTTTTCAACCTGAAAGATTATTAACCCAAGAACAAAGTTAAAAATCTCCCCTAAATCCCATTTGTAGCACAAAACCTCCCATCTTGTCACTTAAATGTGAATCAGTTTGAATAATGAAGAAACTGAAACAAATAAATTTGAGCATCACTAATTTTTAACTCCAACATAAAACATACCATCTTTTTGTTTCCTGATCTTTTTTCTTATAATTATCTAATTTTTTCATTCCTCTAACATTTTGCTGCTTAAGGGTTTCCTCTGTCTCCCAAGTATTGTGAATATGTGACCATCCTTTCCATTTAATTAAATACTGGATCTCTCCCGGTTCCTTGTTTCTTTCAAATCCTGCATTCGGGTCACCATCTGCTTCAATTGCATAGATGGTTGTAGTAGCACCAGTAGCTGAAAAAAAAAAAAAAAGTATAATACTTCTATGTGATTCTGTTACTGAAGTATTTCAACTCAAAATTTCAAGAATATAAACAGAAAAATATATGCTCTTTTAAATAAGTAACAAACAGGGTATGAGTTTATAGGAAAATATATTACACATTCACAAAAGAAACTGAATTCTAGAGTAGAAAGGTTAACTAAGAATCATCTTTAAAAACTACATGCTTGAAATCATTATCTGGAAGAGATAGCTGTACGCCCATGTTTACTGGTACATCACTTATAACAGGTAATACATGGAAAGACCCTAAGCGTCCACCAACAGATGACTGGATTAAAAAAACACTGTACATACATATACAATGGAATACTATTTGGCCATAAAAAGGAGGAAATCTGCTATCTGTTACAACATGGCTGGACCTCAGTAGCATCATGTTAAGTAAAATAAGTAAAGAGAAAGATAAACTGTATGTTCACACATATATGGAAAAAGGAAGTGTGTGTGTGTGGGGGGGGGTGTGGGTGTGTGT
>SJYA01001171.1:439206-617636 GCA_006410615.1 Neotragus moschatus | reverse complement strand
GGGTGTGGGTGTGTGGGGGGGGTAGGGAGGTGTGGGGGTGTGGGTGTCGGGGTGTGTGTGTGTGTGTATGTGTCTGTGTCTGTGTGTTAGTCACTCAGTCGTGTGCGACTGTGCAACCCTATGAACTGTAGCCTGCTAGGGACCTCTGCTCATGTGGTATTTTCCAGGCAAAAATACTGGAGTGGGTTGCCATTTCCTTCTCCAGAAGCAAGGTCTATTTTACAGCAAATAGGTATAAAAGTAAAAACTCCACTCTCAGCTTTCAAAGTTGTAAAGTCTTCAGGAAAAAATTCACTCCAGTAAATATTACTAAAAAATAAAACCAAAAATGAAGGTTTCTTTCCTTTTTCTTTAAATACCTCCTTTTCTTCCAATCCGACAATCCATAAACCGTTCTATTGTTTCAAACTCCTCTTCTTCAGGTTGAGGAACATCCTCTCCACAGACTTCCAGGAGGTCATCAGAATCTGTTTTCATTTCTTCATCTTCCTTATAACTAACATTGACAGTTGCTTGGCGACGAGAGCTTCTTTTATCATTATCATATTCTTCTTCATCCTCCTCCTCCTCAGATGAATCAATCTGTCTCTTTTTTTGTCCAATAATCTTTTTTCCATTTTTTGACTTAGATCTAGGGAAAAGTGAAGGAAAGAGGTATTTTACAAAAATACTGGCATAAAACAAGACTTGAGAAACTCTAAGAAAAAGAATGAATACCTTCTGTAACCAACAATTTTCAGAATCAAACCAAGAACATACTATACTTACCTATTTTGAGGTTTTCTACTTTTAACTTTATTTTTTGGCTCATAATCTGATTCTGTTTCATCACAGCTGCTTTTATCTCTTTCTTCTTCAGATTCCGAATCTGAACCAGACTGAGAGGGTGACCCCGATCCAGACATCTGCCAATCTTCACTGTATATAAAATATACATTTACTTATAGATACATAGCAAATTTTGTCTGACAAAATATAAAAATAATCAAGCTAAATTACATTTCAGCTAATATAAAAAATATCATTTTCACTCATAAAAATACTCAAATATCTGTAGAATAAGAAAATGCTGGAAAATATTCTTCATAGATTTCTCCAGAGTTTTTCATTAATCATTTAATCATACCTCAAAATGTAAGTAAAAACACAGTATGCTAATTTAGAGTCACAGTGCTTAATTTTGAAAATTCTAATTATACTTGCCATTTCAAAATAGATTCTATAATAATTCCTTTCATTCTAATTTTGTGGAGATTGTGATTTTTAAAAACATACCCTTTCAAAAATGATTTTTAAAATATTATACATTAAGAAACTTAAAATAAGGTATCAAAAAATTGAAGAAAAAATAAAAACATTCCATCTTAACCAACATTCAGTAACTACCTTAACCCTTATTACTATTTTTAGTCTATTTAATTTCAAATATCATGGGAAGAAAAAAATGCTGGATTCACTGTTAATATTTTACTATAGTATTAACTTTAAATGAAAGATATATATTAAGTTATTACATATACACTACATTCTATATAAAAGGCACTATGTCTACTCCAGTGCTCTGCACAGCTTATACCAATTACAACTATGTCATGTTAAGGATTGCATAAGCAAACCACATGATAAAATCTGGTTTATGATATTAAAAAAAAAAACATAATGGGAGAAGCTAATTTTTTATCTTGAGATTTTTTTCAGAGTTTGCACATTAGACATAGCAATAGGCAGGATCTATGGAAAAAAATCTCCATTTTATATTTTTATAGTAAGTATTATAATGATTTTTATATCCAACAAAATCTATCCATCATCCTAAATTACTCATATTTTAAAAATATTCTTTGCTTACACGCACACTAAGTTTAGAAATTACTAATTCAATGGAAAAGTTGAACAGCCGATAAGACACAGTAGCTGAAAACACACTTAGTAAAACAAAAGACAGATCTAAAGAAATCAGCCAGAATGTAGCACAGCAATAAAAGGATAAAATACATGGTAAAGTAAGACTCATGGAGGACCGGAAGGATGATCCAACAGATATATAATAGGTATGATCCAAGACAGATAAAATATACATCTGTTAACTATAGTAACAGAAACTGATAGAATGAAAAAGAGAAAATGCCAAGAGATGCAATGATTGAATTTTTAGAAATTAGTAAAACTCATGAATCTTCACATTAAAGATGCATAAAATAAAGTACATAAAGTAGGATAAATAAATAACAAATCCAAAGCTGGATGTACCAGTGTGAAAGTACAGAATATCCAAGACAGAGAGACAAAACAACGGAACAATGTTTTTGAAGAAATGAGACAGAAAACAACTCAGATCATCTAAAATATCAGAACTGAGACAAGTATTTTTTAACACTTCCTGGGTCAAGATCTTCAGGAAATTAGTGGATTGCTAAATGAGTTCTAAAGAGGAAGTCAATTTCATGTGCAGACAAATTAAGGATAGCTATTAACATCAGAACTATCTGAAATCCATCATCTTTGGTCCCAACATTCCTATATAAGTTTTTCAAGTTATTATGATCTTCTGATATTGTGACTAAGAAGATCTTTGAAGTTTAAAAAATTTACAGGAGAGGTCTTATAGGAGATAAACAAGTGGCACATACACAAAAAAAAACCCACGTTGTCACAGAAACATAAAAGAATTAACGGTTTAAATTAACCTAATAAAATGCCATGAACCAAGAAGTTCACTTCTGGCAACAATTGGTCATAAAGGAAGAAATATAAATCATTAGGATTTTCTTGATATAAAAGTAATCAGTTGAACAAAATGGCATACTCTTTATGCTTTTTCCTTTTGACCTCACTGGATGAGTCATCGGAATCTTCACTGCTAGAGGAATCCTGTACAGAAAAATATACAAAGTTAAGGCTGTTAATGATTAGAATTCAACTATAGTAACATTTTTCCTTGTCATACTATTAAACATTCACTTTACTAATAAAACTGTAAAGACTTTTTTCCATGTTACATTTATACCATAAATTAGCATATAAAGTAATTACATTTTTACTGCAAATATGTAACAGCCAGTTAAACTAAGTAAACATCACAATGTAAGCATTTTGTATAAAATCCTATAATCTACCATTTCTGGATACTACTACTGTTGCCTAGTAAGACCTCAAAAAGGAATCCTAACTGTTGGTATGTCAAATTCTCATTTAGTATTTTTCTTCCTCAATAGGCAGTTTTTGATATACAGATACCACCCCCAATCTTTGAATGCTCAATTTATACCACTAAACTTTTACAAAAGAACCTACACTAGTAACTATTTTCACTAACTGAAACAAATCTGAAGAGAATTTTCACTTTTACAAAACCCAGCTCTGAGCACTCAGCATTTGTTTCGCAGCAAGCTGTTACTGAGGTGGCAAGCATGCGGAGCGGCACCTTCAAGCTCCTTCCCTGGGACTATCCTCAGCACTGAGCTGCCAGGATTCTGAACTGTGCCTGTGAGCATCTGTGCTTTCCTCACTTTTCTCATGACAGTTACACCAAGGAAATAGCCTCTTTGCTTTTTAACACCACTTGGCTCAGGAAAAAGGATACTCCATTTTTGGACAGGAGAGGAAACCTATAGTTCTTCCTGAATGTTTTTGTGCAAAAATAAACACATGCGTGGTCATGTGTATACATGTGTACATGTATAATGTGTGTACATTATAAACACATGTGTGTTTATAATAAAAGTATGTCTACATTTCAAGGCTACTGATGCATATTTAAATATAGTTATTTTCCTATCCTTCTAATACCCTTACTGTTTCTGATAATTTTGTAAATAGCCCCCAGTTAAATAATTAGGCATCAAGTCTACTTTTCAGATAATAGTTTTCACAATGAATAGTCACCTCCTCTGATCCACTATTAGATGAAGCTTGAAGCTGCTGCTGCTGTTGCTGCTGCTGCTGCTGCTTCTTAAGCATTGCAGACCTCTGAACGGCCAAAATACTAGGGCTAGATTTCCAGAACTGTAATAGAGATATACACAAGTGAAAAACAAAGTTTTGAGAAAACTGGAAAAAGGATAATCTATTGAAAACCAATATCAACATTTTCACTGCCTCCAAATAATAAATAATAGTAAGACTATTTTCCTTACTCACATAGATGTAAAACAATATTGCTGCCATATATTTAAAATAAATGCTGAGCTTTAGATGTATATAATTTATGGTGTGTTGAGTTTCACAGATAGACGGTCTTAATCAATATATTCTTTGGTGTTAGGACTATTGTCAAAAACAACAGGATAATACATGCCACCAGTGCTATTCAAAGTGTGGCTACCTATCTTTTTAACTGGTGTGAGATGAAGATGAGGAGCTTGAGTCAAAAATGCAAATTAACTAAGCAGTTTTAGTTCAAGTGACTTTTTTGTTTCTGGTAGCAAAACTTCCTACATGAAGGAAACTATGTGTATATTCTGGACCAAACATCTTATCATGACTGGTACTCTAAGTAACACTCTGTACACCATTTTGATGTATAGACAAGTTTTACTAAATCTTATAATTGCTTTTTTTAAACAGAATGGCCCTGGGCATATTCTACCACGTATCTTCAAGGAAGCAGAATTCTATTAAATACTCCTATTGGCAATACATTATATCCTTTGAAGATCTTGAAAGTAGAGATAACACTGTAAAATTAACAAAAAGACCTCAAAAGCCTTCAATTTTTATCCATGAGACACTGAGTATTTATGCAACAATTTCTGCTTCAGAAAGACAAAGTTTCATGTGTGTTCATTTTATACTTGTCTTATACATCAATAGTTATAGACTTAGTCCACAGATGACATCAAGTTCGAGAACAATTTAAAGTGCATCTTAATACTTAAAAACAACATTTTCTAAAAGCTAGATCAAGAATGCTCTAAACCAATGCTATACATTTTCCCAAAGTAATACAGTAAATCTACCCATCATTGAATACGTTATTCATTACCTCAGCTCCATCAACTTTCGGTGGTTTTGCTTGAACTTTATTTTCTCGGGAATTGTCTGACTCAGACTCTGACTGACTGCCCGACTCGGATCCAGAGTCTGAGTCACTGCTACCTGACTGGCTACTGCTTCCATCACTACTGCTTCCAGAACTCGAACCAGATCCAGAGCCGGAAGCTGACCCAGAATCATCATCCGACTGGCTACAATTTAAAAATAAAGAGATTTCAAACAAAATTCAAAATTTAGCTTTTCTTAACTCAGCAAAAGCTCCACATCATTAAGCCTTGTTTAGTATGTCAACCTTGTATAGCCAAACAAATAGAAAAAGGAATTAATGTTAATCTACAGCAATAACTGACTTGATAAATTTAGTAGCCTGGGCTAAAACATAAGCAATTATATTGCAATCTTCCTCCAAGGGTAATGAACAAAACCTACCAAGTACAGAATCCTGGGCTAGAAACTTAGAATAACAAAATGTTTAAGACACAGTCCCTATTCTTAAAAGGCTATCTGATATAGTAAACATAAAGAAGAAATTGTGTGAAAAAAATTTTGATAAAAATTCTCATTTAGTAAAAGGCAGAAAACGAATTAAAGTGAGTTTCAACTTGTTTTCCAGTCCACATTTATGTTCTAACACCTCAGAGGAATGTAACTTGTGACAACTAAGCTATGATAAAGTACAATTTACTAAAAAATAAGATTACTAATTTCTTCTCTGAGAAAAATATTCAATTTTTTATGGTTCCCTAATAATACATCTGAAATAGTAAATTCTCACAATCTTTCCTAGCCTCTGTATATATATACACACACACACTNAACACCTCAGAGGAATGTAACTTGTGACAACTAAGCTATGATAAAGTACAATTTACTAAAAAATAAGATTACTAATTTCTTCTCTGAGAAAAATATTCAATTTTTTATGGTTCCCTAATAATACATCTGAAATAGTAAATTCTCACAATCTTTCCTAGCCTCTGTATATATATACACACACACACTTTCCAGCACTTATTTCCAGTCCAAAGTAGCCTAGAAATGGTCTGTACCTAATTGATTGTGTCAATCAATATTATCCGAAAGGCCATTTGTTAACTGATGTTTATATCTGAACTGCTGAAAACCAGGGCATTAATTTTTTTAAATAAGTGGCAGACTCAGCTTTTGATATAATTTTAACTGACTTTATGATAAACAATAGGTAATGTCACACACACGGAGCAAAAGTCAAGCTTCTTATTCTCTTGATGTAATTTTCACAAACACCACTAGATGGAGGTATTACTCTACAAAAACTACAAGATTGAACAGAACCTTTCCTAAAAGTAATTTTTGAGAGCAAGGCGTTAATAGTTTCTACATGAAACACAGACATAAAATTTTCAAGAAGATATTTGATTCTAAAAGTTTTGCTTACAATGTGAACAAACATACATCTACTTTTAAAATTTGGGAATCTACTGGAATATGTTTTTCTTCATAAAGTAAATAAAGTTATATCCTAAAGGTTATATCAAGACCATTTTTGCTAGTTTCTACCCTCCAGACACATGGTTCAAGAATAGCATAGTGCTTTTTAATTAAAAAACAAAAGTGACCATTCTGCCTTCTATTTGGGCCCTTGAAAGTTCAGTAAGAATATCAGAGAAGATATTTTTCCTGACACACAATCTCACTTTTCCTTTAACGCACTAAGTAAGCAACACTTTTTATTTATTACTTTAGCAAAAACTATTATTTGTTAGGCACTGGGAAGACTGAGATAAGACAAAAAGTCCTTACCATTATAAGAACTTCTAACGTAGTATGGAGAGATACTCATGTCAACCAATAAATACCTCTCTGGGCTATATTTAAAATAATTCAACCAGAGGGTATGAAGAACACAAACAAGTCAGGCACAGTAATTGGAGAACATTTAGAAGAAACTGAAGATGAACTAACCCTTTAGAAAGAAGAATTAAGTAGAAGGGGTATCATTTTAATTGCTTAGAAGCTTCTTGAAGGTACTGTTTCTCTCCCTCCCCGCCCCCCCGGATATCTTACATAGGTGGACACTCAGTAAATACCTGAAAAGTAAATGGATAGATAGTTGAATCTGGGAGCTATCATGGGCTTATATTCTTAATTTTATCTTGAGAAAATAGCTAGTCAAAATTCCTTCTTAATATATCAAGATCCCTTGTTAATGTATCAATATTCTTAAGTGAATGCAGGAATCTTCCTTCATGCTCTTTAGGTGAAGTAGTTCTGACTGATGAAAAGAGCCAACAGCATGAGCCCAGACTACTCTAAAGGCATATAGGCTTATTATCAGAATGTCTTCACCTTAGATATTAAAAGCATGAAGTATTTATTTCACTTAAATTGTTCATAGCAGGACTAAGAATATACACAGAATTAGAAAGGAATACCTTATATATAGAATGAGATACAGTTATGTAAAAAAAAAAAAATACAAAACTGCATTTATAGTATGCTTCCTTTGTGTATGAAGGGAGAAATGTTTACAAATATTTGCTTATGCTTTTTTCAAAAGCAATAATGGTGTATAAGGCAATTAAGTCAAAAATGGTTACATACAGAGAGAGGGGAAAGAAGAAAGCAGAAGGAACAAGCATTGAAATGAATTGTTAATTTCTGAGCCATGCAAATGTTTTACACGTTTTAAAAGGAAATTCTAATACTTGAGAGAGAAATATATATAGGTTTGGGGGAGGGGGGGAACAGTGAGACATAAAATTCTGAGGAAAAACAGGTAGAAAGCCTCTCCATAATGAAGCAGTTCTATTTCAACCCACTGTTGCATATGCCCTTTCCAAAATAAAAATCAAACCTGGCCTAACTGGGTAAGTCTTCAGTGGTTCTGTAACAAAAGTCAAACATCTATGATGTGCAGTAATCTGTCTCCGCCAACCTATCTTCAGCCAGTTTCTCATCTAAACCCTTAGTTTTAGTGATGGCATACTACTTGTAATTCTCAGAAAGTGAGTTTCTCTTTCCACTTTCTGCTTTTGCACAATTACTTCTTTTTAATTTTTTTTCACTATATAATTTCTACTTGAGCCTCACTTCATGGATACTCCTCCGACAAATCTCTCCTGACTCCAAGATTAAATCAACCCAACATTACAGCTTCCCTAGAAGGCTTCTCTAGTAGCTCAGACGGAAAAGCATCTGCCCGCAATGCGGGAGACCAGGGTTCAAATCCTAGGTCAGTAAGATGCCTTGGAGAAGGAAATGGCAACCCCCTCCAGTATTCTTGGCCTGGAGAATCCCATGGACAGAGGAGCCTGGTGGGCTACAGTCCATGGGGTCATAAAGTCGAACATGACTGAGCAACTAGCACACACACACACGCGCACGCATGCACACACGCACACGCACACACACACAACATTAAAGCAGGAATACTTACCTCAGTATTCCCACAATATCCTGTACCTATTACTATGTTAGCTATAAGCACATAATGTAATATTCACTGTAGTTTCTGTTTTATTTTTTGGTATTCTACCATATGTTCCTACAGTGCTGGAATTTTTACTTGTTCTTTGTATGCTGAGCACTAAATGAAGGACTCAATATATGTTTGGTGAGTGGATGGATATATACATAAGCAACAAATCAAAGATGCTTACGGATATAGTATCTTATATAAAATTCACAAATAGAGTTGGACTATAAAAATATTTCTCAGCTCCAATTAACATTTTATTTATTTAGGTAGTAACCAATACTACTGATTTTTTAACACAATATAAAAGTATCTGTATACCACTTACAAGTTACCCTTATGAATTATATTAAATCTCAATAGCTCAATAGTATAAGGCAGATTATTAAAAACACTTAATTCTTTCCCTTATTGTTCTCAATTTACAAAAGAAAACTCATCATATGGGTACTTAGATAAAAGAGTTCTCTTAGGGTAAATTAAATTTAAAAAATACATTTAAAAGATAAAATAGCAATTCAAATTAAAGTTTCTTTTCAAGATTGATTTTATGCTCAATTTCAAATATAAACAAGAACAATCAAATAACCATTTATCTATCAACCAGCTTCACAATTATCAACTCATAACAATTTTGTTTCAAATAATCCAGCTTTCCACACACAATCTCAAACATATTGAAATTTCATTCATAAATACTTTAGTACTTATATGTAAAAACAAAAACTCCACTATTTTTAAACATCCACAAAACTACTACCATATTTTTTTAAAAATCACTGCTTTCCAGATTTTACTAACTGCACTTCTGTGGTATTATATGACATATTTTTCTGTCCCTTGTGTTTCTTAGAAACTGTCAGACCTAGAGGATCAGATTTGGATTCAGTTTTCCTTGGCAAGAACATGTTTGAAAAGTTGCTGTGGACCTCTAGTAGAAAAAAACAATGTTTGGTTGTCTCTTTTTGTGTGAGGTTGTTTAATGTGTGTGCTCATGTTATTTTTAGCCTTATCCCGCCATTACATGGTTCCTCATAAGCCCTACACAAACTCATCCACTATTTATTTAAAGGCAGTAAAATGGTGATATTGTCATTCTTTATTTACCCATTATATCATTTTTCCACTAATAGGTAGAATACTTCTATAATGAGAAATTTTCGCTCATTATGTTTGTTAACTTTGGGGTACAGTTCATTCAGGAAAGGCATTTTCATTTATTTTCCTTCTTTTTCAGCTTTCAAAATGAGCTAAATTGCTAGCATCCTTTCAAGATAAGAAGACCAGTAATGTTCTAAATCTCACTATGAACTTATGGATTGAAATTATTTGATGAGTTTTAACAATCCATTATTATCATTAATACCCAAACTGTCCCCTCTTTGGCAAACAGGAAACCCTTTATTACTTCCTGAATCCTTTCACAAGACCTCAAGTTGTCTTTGACAGCTTCCTCTCTTTCTGGTCTGACAAGATGAACCAGGCTCAGCTTGTGTATTTCTTGCCTCAAATTGTAACTCAGGCACTTCATCAAAAAGCCTTGCTTCTGTTAATGGTGGAAATTAAACTGCAACCTGAGTGGATTGGTTATTGCTTTTAAGATTTTTTTTAATAAGATGAGTTAGGATATGTATATTTTTAGAGATAATGTATTAAGGATTAATACCAATATTTTCAATTTAAATTTGTAGGTTTTTTATTTCTTTGATTTTTCTATTTAAACCATCACTTGGGTTGAGTTTCTTCATTCCAAATGACACTAGTAAAATCATTTATTTGCTTTATCTTAGAATATATACATTAACAGTTTCAAAATAGTAATATCATTATATGATTACTAAAAGTTAACATTTCTTCACAATTCTTGGCCTTCAGGAATACTCACCCTTACTATCAAACTAATGCTTTGAAGACAACTAAAATTGTTTATTTCTATATGGTTACTAATTTTAATTAGGGTTATTTGCTTTTATTTCATTTTTAGGAACTGCTTTTACTCACTTTGATTTATTTATTTATTTATTTACTTACATTCTTTATTTATTGCTTTATTTATTTACTTACATTCAACTTGAAAGGTACAAAAGTTAAAATCCAAAATCTAGTTTTTATCTTTTGTCTTCTCTACACCATGACCTTCCTCCCACTACAGTAATTATTTTTTGTTTCATTTATTTTTCCTTTCTCAATATAAGCAAATTATAAATATGAGTATTTTACAAGTATTTTTATATCCCCCTTTCATAAATGATTATGAACATATTTATAATCTTAAACAACTGATGCCATATTGTATATATATTGTATCCTGAAGATCACTGCACAAGTATACAGTAGATATAGTCCCTTCTCCTTTATGCAACTGCATATTCTCCATTTTGTAGATAACAGCATAGTTTCAACCTGTCCCTCAAAGATGAGCCAATCTTTGATACCACAATTATATAAAAAAAACCCTATGTATCATTTTGCATTTATGAGTGTACCTTATTCGCTACTTATCAACCAATGTAAACATACCACCTTTGAAGTTTTTAAATTTATAATCAGCTAGCACTCAGATCTTGATTCCAAAATACAAATCCACACTTTAGCAAACTAGGTGTCCTTTAGGAAATGGCAGATTCTAAGGCTGGGACAGGGAAGATACCAGATGAAACTAAATAAGCTTGCTGTGCCAAAAAGCAAAATACTAAATACAAACAGAACAAAAAAAAACAGGATATAGGAGCCAACCTGAAGGGCTTCCACTGGCTAAATCTGATTTGGGGATTAAAACAAATAGTAAAAGATAATTACCTAGTAAATAAAACAAGAATCCTGAAGTCCGTGCTGACAACAGGTAGACAGGGAGAAAGACAGATGGCAAGGGAGGGCTGATAGAATTCTGAATGCCAGCTGGTAATGTGGACAGGGCAGTAGTGCTGGAAAGTTACCATGTTGCAATTATTATAGAAAACACTGATTTGGGCAAAAACCACCAAAGATGCTAAATGTAGGGGGAGTTGGGGAGGAGGCTTTGATGAGATATTTACACAGTTTCAAAGTATCTTCTTACAAATTGCTTATTAGATACATTAATGGATAAATTAGAAACTACAGTGGGGAAAAAAAAGAAGGTACTACCCTGTCCTGATGATCAAAACTAGTATTATCAATAGGGACAGACTTCATGAGCCTCCAGATATGATACCTTGTGAAAGATGTATTGTCACTCACACAGCCCTCCAGCCAGGGGATGCAAGTGTAGGGGAGGTCCAGGGTAGGGGATCCAAGTGTAGGGAATGCATAATTTGGATCAAGTCATAAGTAAACAAGTAAAATCTAAATTGTGAAATATATTCTATAAAATAACTAGCCTATATATAGCCTTCAAAATGTTTATGTCAAGAAGACAAAGAACTGTTTCAGATTAAAGGAGATTAAAGAGACATAACAATCAAATCCAATTTTAGACAGAACCCTGTACTGAAAGATGATTGGGATGACTGACAAAACTGGAATACAGATTAATCATTAAAGTATATTAACATAAATTTTCCTATATTTAATTATTATACAGGGTTTATATAAGGGAATTCCTTGGCTTTTATATATATAAAAGAGCTGCAGAAGTCAAATGCATATGAAACAGGCAAGCAAGTAAATATTCAGTGGCATGGAAAATAAAAGTATCAAAAATTCAGTCAATAAAACAGCTAAGCTATACAGGTAGAAATATAAAAACTACCTAAAGCTTTTCCTTAAGAGAGATATAAAGGTAAAAATACCAAGGAGGGGAGATTAAAAACCAACTGCCTACAACAGCTGCCTCAGAAACTGCTGATCGCCTAACTCAGCATGTCTTCTTTTCCTTAGTAACAGAAATCTCAAGGTTAAGGTTCACCCAGTATAAAAAGTGTATATCACAAGCTCCTTGCAGCAAAGTATGGCTATTAGCTAAAAGTTTCAACAAATGAGATATAAGCAGAAATGTTGGGTTGTACTTCCCAGAAGGCTACCCAAGCAGGCTGACTCAGCTAGGAGATACTCCCTTTCCTTGGCCCTTGTTTGCCTCCAACATTTCCAGCTGTCTGACAGGAGGGAAAGTGCTCAAAATTCACATCTGCACAGATTCTTTTAGTATAAAAGCCAACATTCTTTTCCAATGTTCCCAAGGTTATGGTAAATCAGTGTTTTTAATGACTTGAGTGACCACAAAAAATTAGTACTCTGTTCAGTAAGACATTAAATCCATTTTTAAATTGTTTTTTTCAAGTTAAATTTTTAGGAGCTTTAGAGCACTATCATCTATGGTGTACTTCCTCATGAGTTCCACATAACTAAAATGTTATGATTCTGCATCTATAGATTAGCTCTGAGAAATGCTTTGCAAACTAACAAACATCAAAATGAACATCCCTCTCTGACTTTACAATTAGGCATGCTTTGGTCCCATCTCAGAGGCTTTGGTCACACCTTAAGGGGTTTTAATGGCTCACCTTTGTTCTTGGGGTAAAATGATTAAAATCTGACCTCTGCCTACCTTCCCAATTTATCTTAAACATCTCTCTGGTGGCTCAGAGGTTAAAGCGTCTGCCTGGAATGTGGGAGACCTGGGTTCGATCCCTGGGTCGGGAAGATCCCCTGGAGAAGGAAATGGCAACCCACTCCAGTACTCTTGCCTGGAGAATCCCATGGAGGGAGGAGCCTGGTAGGCTATAGTCCATGGGGTCGTAAAGAGTCAGACTGAGCGACTTCACTTCATTCTGCACCCTAGGCTCACTAATTTCCTTCAGTCTTTCAATGTGCCACGCCTTCTCACCTCATAGGCCTGGTATAAAGCAGTTCTCCCTACCTGGGAAACTTGTTAATCCCCATCCCACCTTCATCCCTAGTTCGAGACCTCTCCCCCCAGGACTGCATTAGACATCCAGCATGGTACCTGGCACTGAGAGCACGCTGAACATAAGCTAGTGTGAGCACCGCAGTTTATACTAACAACTGTATCCCTACCTTCTGGCACTCTACCTGACATGTACTCTGAAAATATATTTGTGAATTAATAAATGGTTAATACCACCTTCTCATTATTTCTTCTTCAAAAATAGCTTAAGTCTAAGTCTTCCATAGAAACTTTCTTGTTCTTTCTTCAGATTTCTCTGTCTCTACTTTTCTCTTTTGGGTTTTTTCTTCCTCCAAGTCATCTAATTAGAAGTGTTTGAGGGAAAATAATTTTAAGAAGCAGCTTTTCAGAATCAGATGATCTGAAAACAATAGGTCCACTTCCCACATGGTCACAATTGTTTATCTAAGTAGCACTGGTTCCTTTTGATGAAGGATTTCACCTTCATTTCAGCCAGTTGCCTCCCCTAAACGAATGTTTTATACCTGGACAGCTTCATACATTTATGTTATCTGTTAGCCCTTTGGCTGTTTCTTATTTATGCTCCAATTAAGACAAAATTTTTAATACCTTTTTATAGCTTTCAAAATATTTTGGTACTGAAATCCATCTTATCTTCACAACAAGAACAAAATGTCCTTGAAGGCACACAGTTTTTACAGACCATTTTTAGAGGAGACAACCCTTCTAAGGTCCCAGCAATAAGGAGACTTAATTCTGTAGTCAAATACTAAGTTCTGATCCCAACCCCAGCATCCTGTCTGGAGAGTCTGTATCCTTCCAAATATCCTGTGTTGCCACATTTGCTCAGAATTTACTGCTCTGAGTCCCCTTCTGTGCCTGGCACATCAAAGCTTTCTCTAAAGTTCAGCAGCACATATACTTTTCCTCCCTTTATTATTCAGCATTTTCATGTGGCTGTGGGTAGAAGTGCTTTGAAATGCAAGTCTATGTTAGCTCAGCCCCGCCTGTGCAGAATAGCAATACCTCCTTTTCTTTATATTCAACTTTATACTCTTAATCAGTCCTGTGAACTAAAGAAAACATTAACACCTATACTGGGTACTTAAGAATGATGTATTCTCAAGTGAATAAACAAAGATTCTTTTGTGTTACAAAGAAAAATAAGCTTTTTATCACAGATATTGGAAACTAGTCTGTAATAGAACATAAAGGAAGAATGAGTAAAATAATGACCTTCTAAGAAAGGGGCAGTAGTAGACAGCTGCTTTCCTATCACCAGATCACCAACAGAAGAAATAGCCCTGCTAAATCCCGGAAAAGATAGAAAAATCAAAAGTAAAGCTGGAACTTCCCTGGTGGTCCAGTGGTTAAGACTCAATGCCGTCAATGCAGGGGGCACGGGATCAACCCCTGGTCAGGGAACGAAGACCCCACGTGCTGCAGAACGTCTAAGCCCACACCCCACTATCACTGGGCCTGTGTGCTCCAGAGCTCACTCGCCACAGTAAGAGGCCCTGTACCGCAAGGAAAGATCAAACAAATAAATGCTCATAACAAACAAAAACAGTAGCACTAATGAAGAAGAAAAAACACTGTATTTAAACATCCTGTGTAAGTTAGACTACCTGGATCAAAGTCTTAGGATCAATGATTTCAGTTTAAGAACACATCCATTTATTTACCTTTCTTTTCTAATAAACATTTGCTTTCTAATACATATCCCATTTCCATCTTTTTTTTTTTTTTTTAAACTGGTAGAATCTAGATAAATTAGACTCTGGGGAGGAGGGGAAGAAAAGTTACAGGATACACCAACAGAAGGTAATGGATTTTAGACAGAGTATTATAATAGAGGATTGTGTACCTGAGATTTACAGTAATAATTTATGTATTAAATTACAATAAATAGAACTATATTTACAATCAAAAAACTGCATTTACTAAAGAGCAAGCACCCTGCACTAAATTCTCACTTTATGCCTTTCTGCCGCCCGCCTTAACTACTGCTTAATGTCAAAAACGTTCAAGAGGACATCTCTGAGACAGTTTTCGAAAGAATTTTTTGACAGACATTTGTGAGGAAATTCGAGACTAACTTGACAGTATTCTGAAATTCGACTTATTTTCTTCTGGCCTCCTAGCCCTTTTGTCTCATCATGTTTATATATGTACACCCGTATTTTTCTGCTGGGAAAAACTGAGGGCAGGAGGACAAGGGGGCGATAGAGGATGAGACGGTTGGATGGCATCACTGACTCAATGGACATGAGTTTGAGCAAACTCAGGGAGATAGTGAAGGATAGGGAGGCCTGGCGTGCCGCAGTTCATGGGGTAGCAAAGAATCAGACACGACTTAGCGACTGAACACCACCACCCATTAGATAAGCCTTAAGTTTCTACAACACAGAAATAATAAACATACATAAGGATTACTGTGAAGATCTTTAAAAAATGTAAAGCATAATATCTGACCTATACTAGGAGCTCAATGCTGCTGCTGCTGCTGCTAAGTCGCTTCAATTGTGTCCGACTCTGTGAGACCCCATAGATGGCAGCTCACAGGCTCCCTCATCACTGGGATTCTCCAAGCAAGAACCCTGGAGTGGGTTGCCATTTCCTTCTCCAATGCATGAAAGTGAAAAGTGAAAATAAAGTCACCCAGTTGTGTCCAACTCTTAGTGATCCCATGCACTGCAGCCTACCAGGTTCCTCTGTCCATGGAATTTTCCGGGCAAGAGTACTGGGGTGGGCTGCCACTGCCTTCTCCAGGAGCTCAATATTATTAGCTACTTTAGAATTCAAAAAATGATTTTCTTTTTGGAGTTCAAGGTCAGAATCATTACTTCAAAATTTGTTTCAGGTATTCTCTGGACTGTCATAAGTATAAATATATAAACTGTCTATGAATGAAGCCTGTAGAAATACTAACATTTTCAAAACAAATTGATTTTTAAAAAAAGACACGGTCATTACTAACTGGTGCTATGTACCAAACACTGGGTTCTTGTCTCCTCCTTTCCTTTTCAAATAAGAAAGCTGAGGTTCAGAGAAGGCTAAGTAAAGAAACAAATACTAATATTATGAAGAATTGAACTTCAGAAAAATGAGAGCCACTAAATTCTTAGGATGATACAAATTGTTTTAAAATAAAAATCCTTTGTGTGCCATATGCATGCTGTCTGCTTGTCCCTCTCACTTACCTAGCATCCACTGTGCTTGCCCTTTGGTATTACGTAACTGGCACTCCAGTATAAAACGGCACATGTCCACCTAGCTAAAGATTTCCCAGTATGTCTTTCAGCTAGGTGTGGCCAGGTAAACAGGTTTTGGCCAAGGGATTGCAGCTAGAAGTGATGTGAAATTTGTACATCTTAGCCTTAAGCATTAACTGGCTTGCTTTATACCTTCCCCACTCCCATCCATCTTCTTGCTGGCAATCACTGGGGCAAGATAAGCTGTGTGTTACATATTAACAAAGCTGTCCCACTAGCCAGAGCACCTGAATAATATCAAGGGGTAGAGCTTAGTCACTTGATAATAGTTTAATTATTGAATAAGTAACTATTTTTGAGACCCTGGGCTCTGAAGATTCTAGTATATATCAGTTTAACTAGTTCTCTGATTTGCTACAATGATGTTTTTGCAAAAAACTTTTGAAATAAGATCTGTACACAGATAATTTGAATTTATTTGTTCATCTTTTCAACTAACAAGTACTGAGCAAGAGTTTCTAGTAAGGACAAAATGCCATGGGAGAAGTAAAACTTGAGAATCAGATATAAGGACAAAGTTGGGGGGGGGGGTGGCGAGCAAGATATAAGGATGTATCGGTTCCTCACCAAGGAACTGGAGGTAGGGCAAATGAGACTAGGGGCAAGGCTTCAGGGAGGGAGCAACTTTAGAGCTGGCCATTGGTGTATTCTCACACTTTCCCTTTAGAAAACACTTCCTCTCTGAAGCAACCGATAAAATTTCTCACTCTAAGATTACTCAAAAATATCCTATCCTTCATGTAACCCTCTCCATTATCTCCCGGGATAGGTCATTGCTCCAGCCCATGTGTTCACAACATTTTGCTCATGTTACCAGTAATTCCTTCACAACATCACAATTACGCTTATACATGTATCTCTCTTCTAACTACATCCTGGAATTCATTAAGTTGGGGCTTGTAGTTATTTTTATAGACCACTATCCACTTCAACAGGCCTAGAGAAACAATATGGAAATTAGCAGATACTAAGTACTTAAAAAATTCTTTTTTTAAAAAATTAGAGGTCAAAGGCTTTCAAACTTTTTGGGGCATGACTTACATAACACGTTATATAATGATGCAGTGCACACGTGCACACATGTAGCGTAACATAAGTGTGATGAAATAATACTCTACAAAAGAACACTATTAACTTATTATTTCATTTAAAAATTCAAGTATGATACTCTAATGTGTTTCATCTCACTATTTATATTACCCTAGAATAAGTCACTTAAAAATGAGAAGGGTTCACCTAGATGCTAACTAAGATCAGACCACCTTTAAATTCTATAAAATTACACTGTATTAAAATGTTATACTCCATATCCTTTATAACAGGCCATAAAATAATTATCAAAATTTGAGAAAATCTGTGAAGCATTCATCCCCATGGGTATGAAAACCAGTTAATGCCTTTATTAGGGACTAAAGGACAAACACAACAGCTCCTTTTACCATTCTACATTACCAACCCCCAAAAAATTCTATCAGAAAGTAAACTCAAAGTACAGTATTATTCTTAAAGTCTCTAACTGAATAAATGAGAATAAAATTGCCAGAAACAGATAATAAGAAAGACAACATTTAGCAAGACTAATTTCAAAGATGACCAAGTTTAGTTATGCTAACTCTGAGATAAAGATAGTAAACTCAAAAGTTTCTCTAGTAAGCATTCAGAAATCAAATGAGAATGCGATTCATGGGGTTGCAAAGAGTTGGACACGACTGAGCGACTGCACTGAACTGATACATAGATGTCAAAGTTACTAAACAATAGTTTCACAAAACACATATGAAATGTTATAATATTAATGATATGATAAAACTCTCCTATTATTTATAATTATAACCAGTAGGCAAAACTTAATGATATTTACTGGAGAAGGAAATGGCAACACATTCCAGTATTCTTTCTTGGGAAATCGCAGGAACAGAGGAGCCTGGTGGGCTACAGTCCATGGGAGTCACAGAGTCAAAGAACGACTGAGCACACACACAGCAGAGAAACAAGAACCATCTTCTCTGAGGGAATTTAGACTAATCTCTGCTTTCCATCAGCCCCATTCCTTTACATAAAAGTTCTTCAGCATAATGTACTGCCTTGTAACACTGTATTTCCTGGGTATAAAAAATTACTCTTTGCTTTCTGCCAGAGCCTGTCAAAACATCTTTACCACCACAAAAGTCACATTACAAAATCTTTTAACATGCATAAAACTTAAATCTACCAGGGTTTTAAATGAGAACTCAAAAACAAACAAAACCCACAAAACTTCATTCTGATATTGGGCTTGATGATATACAGATTAGCCATTTGTTTTATGATCAAACTTCCCTGTCTCCTACCTTTGAAGAGCTGCAAACTCTCCTTGTATTTACCACACCCAACTCAAACGTTCTGTCTCTTTCTCAACTTTAAGCTTTAGAAAAAAACTCAAATTTTAGCACTTTTGGTATTCATCACATAGTTGCTCAGTAATCCAAACTAAGTAACTATCTGAGTAGAAAACTGTATTTCTAAAAGCAGTAACAGGAGAGCTGTGAAATAGCTAATGAGAACGGTTTTCATTAGGGACAGAGCTCTCCACTGCGTTTGCCCTTCCTGCCACAGCTCTGGCACTATCAACAGTGGATCCCATAAGCCAGTACTGCTTAGCCAGAACTATGTTTCTCTGCATCTTAACCTCCATCACTGAGATTTCAACCTATCCAAAGTGAAGAAACTTTCAAATTCTGTTAAACATTTATTTAAAGTTGGCTTCCACGCAGTCACCTCATATCACAATGATAGATAATGTATTCATAATTATAAACAGCTATTTTCTAAGTCATTAAAACATAAGAACTTAACTCTGCTACAAGAGATATCTAGAGTCTTTCTGAAACCAGTAAGTCTAACCAGTTCATTCACGTGGAAAATACAGTCCCTCCTCATGGATGTCTCTTAATACATGTAGTGTTTATTCAGCTAGGCTTCCTTTTATCCTCCTTCCACTCGGGACTAAACTATACAAAAAATTCAGTGTGGAAATAAACAAACCTCAGGGTAAAGAACTGAAAGCTAAGATATCCAACACATTCTCTTTCTAGGGAACTTGCACGTCTTTATTGGGGGGACCCTGATCCTTGTGAAAACCTTCCTCTCCACCTTACTTAATATATACCATTTGTTCTTCTTTCCTTTTCAAATCACAGCATTTCTTGTCACTGTTAAGATTACAGAGGTTTCAAAACTCCATAAAAAACTTCCCATATAGCCCATTTCCTCACTCCAGTAATTTGCCCAATTTCTTTTTCTTTTACCTCACTTGCATGCCTATATAACACCATGAGTCTGAGTCTTGATTGTGTATTTAAACTTGGCTACTGGGCTTCCCTGGTGGCTCAGCTGGTAAAGAATCCACCTGCAATGCAGGAGACCTGGGTTCAATCCCTGGGTTGAGGAAATCCCCTGGAGAAAGGAAAGGCTGCCCACCCCAGTATTCTGGCCTGGAGAATTCCATGGACTGCACAGTCCATGGGGTCACTAAGAGTTGGCCATGACTGAGTGACTTTCACTTTACTTCACTTCATTCCATTGTTACTTATAGATCAAAACAATCTGTTTTCAACTTAACTTATAATTTCAAAGCATGGCAAGATACTAAATGACTCCAGGTAAACAGTTTCATATCTTTACGTATAAATTTGATATGCCCATACATCTCCTTGGGAATTTAGTTTAATCAAAATTTCTAATTCAGTAGACCTCAGACACACAGGGCAACTTTTAAGGTGAAGGTATCATTCTGTACAGTACTGGGGTGGAGGATAAATGATTCTGTGCATTTATCAAAACCCATAAAACTACACATCACAGAGTAAATGTAACATATACAAGTTTAAAACAGAAACCAATGTAATTGAGGATGAAATGTAAACTGATAACTCTAACTTTTATGACATAACCACACTGAAGGGGATGTTCATATGAAGGCTGCTCAGTTGTGCTGGACTCTGTGATCCCATGGACTATACAGTCCACAGAATTCTCCAGGCCAGAATCCTGGAGTGGGTAGCCTTTCCCTTCTCCAGGGGATCTTCCCAACTCAAGGATCGAACCTAGGTCTCCTGCATTGCAGTTGAATTCTTTACCAGCTAAGCCACATGGAAAGCCCACTGAAGGGGATAAACAAGAACAAAGCTAACTTGAATAATAAGTTTGGAAAACAGTGCTCTGACTTGAAACCGTAAAGCTACATACAATAGGAACTGTACACAAGACATTGTATTTTGCCTGGTAAATTTGCTTCTTCTGGGGGTATGGCCTAAAAATACTATTCAGCACTTCATTCGTATACTAAGGTTGGAGTGTATGCATGGTGGATGGTAGACAGTGGGAGCAAGGTTTTGACTACAGATGTAAGTTACAAAGGTACAAGAAAGGAGGGTTAGGATGAACCCTGTGTATAGGATCAGAGTTGGAGACAACAGTCCTAATTCATGTTTATCTTACTATGCACACAGATGGACATATACAGAAGCAACTATAAACACACATGGTTTAACATACATAAACATACATGGATTGATATAACCTAGCTCTGTCTGCTCTGTCTACTGAGAGGGCCTAGAAGCAGTGACACTTGAGAAGCAACTCAGCACCCAAATCGTGGTTTCTAAGATCCTCTTCTCCAATAAAAAGGAATCAGGGCTCTTTGGGGAAATGGCAGATTCTAGGACAAAAGAATGGGAGGGTATAAAATGAATACAGAAGACAACTTGAAAGCGTTTCCAAAGGGCAAGGCTAAAACAATTTGAGCAGTAAGATACTTATTGGATTATAATTCAAAGTATAAAATATACATGTCCATGGTTATGTAAGTGGATAACAGAATTAATGAGGGAGAAATTACTTCCTTATAGAAGAATTCCATTTAATATTAAGTAGATAGTAGATACATCCTCCTTGGTGGCTTAGACGGTAAAGAATCTGCCTGCAATGTGGGAGACCTGGGTTTGATCCCTGGGTTGGGAAGATCCCCTGATGAGGGCATGGCAACCCACTGCAGTATTCTTGCCTGGAGAATCCCAGGGACACAGGAGCCTGGTGAGCTACTCCTATGGGGTCGCACAGAGTCAGACGTGACTAAGCCCAGCAGACACTCCCTTCCAGGAAGAGGCAGAACTTAATTCTTACCCACCTGACCAATCACCACATCCCTTGAGAGTGGGCTAGACATAGTGACTTACTTCCAAAGAATACAGAATGGAAAGGGAAAAACAGTAACTTTATAGTGAAGAAACCTGGCAAACACTATCTTGGCCAAGTGATATCATTAGTAATAACAAGTGGATATTATGCTCCCCATATAATGTGACAAGCAGAGAGCATCTCATCTCCACTGACACTCTCTCTAAAAACTGGTAACTGATAACACTATTTTAACCTAACAAAAAAATCAGGGAAATTCAAATTGGGGAACATTCTACAGGATACCTGGCCAGTAGTTCTCAAGACTGATAGAAAAAATTAAGGAAAGACTTAGAAACTTTCACAGATGAGAGAACATTGGGGAAAGCCAACAACTAAATGCAACGTGGTATCCTGGATTGAATCCTGGAATGAAAAGAAGGCATTAATTGAAAAACCAATAAAATCCAACTAAAGTCCTGAATTCAGTTAATAGTTGCTGGGTTTTGTTTTGTTTTAAGACTTTAAAGTGGCTATAAATCTGGCTTCCCCTTCTGGAGAGTGGGAATCACAGTACTGTACACATCACAGAGTCTGGAAGGATGAGTTAGGATAGACTCACGTCACATACTGTGTACATGCACCATGGCTCAGTCAGAGTAAGAGCTGGATAATCATCAGCTGCCATTATTATTGCTTCTAGAGAAATGAAATGTACCCTGCTTCTTGCTTGTATGGCTTATGACATAGCTATCTGGGGGTTCTAAGAAAACAAGAGGCATGTGTAATAACATTAACACTAGCAAGTAACAAGGTGGTAAATGACTCCATGCAAACAGCTTCATATATAATACATACAAACTTAACATAAATACAAATCACCAGGGAATCTTGTTAAAAAGAAATTCTGATTCAGTAGGTCTGGGATGCAGCCCAAGATTGAACATTAAAAACAAGCTCCCAGGTAATGTCAATGCCTCTAGACCAAGAACCACAACTGGAACTGGAACTTTTTTACTTCTGTAATGTTTTAAACTTTTTCATAAAAAATGTAAAAAAAGTTTTCTCCAACAATTCTTTATATCACTACAAATACTCATATTTTTCAACAGAGAACTGTATCAACTATAACCCACTAGTCACCAATATCCTAAATAAGCAATGACTTAAGGGGCATAAAAAACAGACAACTACACATCAGTATTTGCTCCTACATTATCTCACACCAATGAGGATAAAAGTAACATCACTGAAAATCAAATCACATACAATTCTCTTATCTTTGCCAATTAAAAATTAGTCTAAATACATTAAAGTAATATAGATTAACCACAACCTTAGAAGTTCTGTCAATTCTGTTTGAGGAGAGAGAAACACGCTACCAAAGCTCCTAACAGTCTGAATTTTCAAAGCCTACGAAATGACCTGAGATTCAGCAGCATGTATTAACAACTAATGTGACATGGTACCCTAGATTTCCTCCATACCAGACACATGAGAAGAAAAAAGAAACTACTAGGAAAAAAAATATATACATACTGAATCAAGAAATAGGGATTAACAAAAAGAGAGAGAGACGTAAAAGAGTCATACTTTCCTATAATTAATGTTGTTGTTTAGTTGCTAAGTCATGTCTGATTCTTTTGTGACCCCATGGACTGCAGCCCAGCCAGGCTCCTCTGTCCGTGCAATTTCCCGGGCAAGGATTCTGGAGTGGGTTGCCACTTCCTCCTCCAGGGGATCTTCCAGACCCAAGGATCGAACCAATGTCTCCTGCATTGGCAGGTAGATTCTTTACCACGGAGCCACTAGAGAAGCCCAATTAATGACACCATAAAGTGAAAGTGAAGTCGCTCAGTCATCTCCGACTCTTTGCGACCCCGTGGACTGTAGCCTACCAGGGTTCTCTGTCCATGAGATTCTCCAAGCAAGAATACTAGAGTGGGTTACCATTTCCTTCTCCAAATGACATCATAGTTAATGTCAAAAACCAGTTTAACAAAATGATTGCAAACCATTCTGAGTTTGTGATTGCACATTTTCCTGTCTTCCTTAAAATGCTTCTTTGTACAAACTTTTGAAATTTAAGAATAAACTTATCCTTTTAAAAAACACTGAGATAACTTCAAAGTAAGCTTAGGAAACACCATTTTATTGTCTTTAAAAATTATTCAAATTCATTTACAAAAACTTATTTTGATGGCAAGAAATCTTTCTGGTATCTGTATACATAAAAGTAATGCTTACAAAAATGGCATCCCATAGTAGTCTTTAATAAGACACTAACAGATAGTTGGTGAGATATGTGGCCTTGTGTTCAAATTAACTTTGACTTGGTGTTCTTTAAATTTAACAGGTCATTTAGACTAACCTGTCTTTTTTCTCAAAGCCTCTAAAAAGTCTTTGAGAGACTGAATTTCTAAAACTGAGATTTTTCACTTAAAATATTTCCATTGATCATATTTCCTACTGAGGAAACACTTTTAAAAGTTGAGATCCAAAGATTCTTGAAGCATAAAACAATGAAAATATTTTGACTAAGCCAAGGACATTTAACTATAACAGAGTCCCTCTAATGTAAATTGTACACATATATACATTTAAAACATATTTATAAGTTTATTAAGTCAAACACTGTGAATGCTATAAAAGGGTACACTATATCAAGGAAAAGAATTCTTGGACTTTCCTAGTGGTCCAATGGTTAAGAATCCACCTGCAAATGCAGGGGACACGGGTTCCATCCATGGTCAGGGAAGATTCCAAGTGCTGAGGAGCAACTAAACCTGTGCACCCAGCTACTGAGCCCTCCGCCACAGCTGCTGAAGCCTGCACGTCCTGGAGCCCATACTCCACAAGAGAAGCCTGCACACAGCATGAGAGTAGCTTCCACTCATCACAACTAGAGAAAGCCTGCACACAGCAGCAAAGACCCAGTGCAGCCAAAAATAACAAATACAATTAAAAAAAAAAAAAGAATTCTTTTAGAATCAGGTCAACATTACATAGCTCAGTTATCAGCTCTGGATCAATTCTAAGTAGTTAAGCCCATCACAACATATCACCAAAATTTCCTTCACTCTGTAATAATTTTACATGAGCATACTATATAAAGTGATTAAAATCACCAAAATTTAACTATATATTTCTAGTCTTTACCCACAAATCTATCTGTGAAGCAAATCACCATTATAGATAACCTTAAGATAAAAAGTGGCTAACCAGGACTTGAAAAATTTCATTCCCAATAACAACAAATCCACATAGCTGAGAACTGATGCTTTGAAATCTTCCAATAGTTATCTTCGGAAAGCTTAACTTCAGTTTTACAACAAACTTTGCCCTGACTTGTAACTGGGGTGCAGGTGCATCCTGACCCACATTTCTTTGTAAATAAGTTTCAAAACTGTCAGTTATAACACAGCCAAACAGACATTCTCCTGTGTATTCTTCTTCCTTTCTGTCAATGGTTACAGAAAGGTTTTCACATGAAAAGAGGCAAACACTTCTGAGTAGAAAGTTAATTATACCAACTAAAAATGCCAAACAACTTCTTGCTTAATTCTACTTCATTTCATAAATTTCCACAAAGGAAAAGAGGAACTCTGAAGCAAAAATATATGTGAAAACTTCCAGCCAATAACAATCAAATGGTATAACATATATTGACTTTAAAAGCAAAAATATTTCTCCCTTCATCACTTTATATTAATATTCATAGTTACAGTAACTTTTGTTTTTTGCAAGAAACTCCGTGTATCTATAAAGTTCACCTCATCATTCTTAACTAGGCACAGTCTCCCTCCTCTGTACTGCCTTGTTATGAAAACTTTTGGTGTGGGGGCGCTGAGGCTTAGTAGCAACAGTAAAGCAAAGCAAAGTGACGTAACAGTATAACAGCAGTAAGGAGGAAAATGAAAGGAAAGCAGACAGGCCTCCCTTCTGGGGAGAAACACCACAGCAGTTTGCTGCAACAACTAGATGACTTGACAGCCACAATTCTCAGAAGTACATAAAACTTATATGGTAGAAATAATGACTCAGGATAATTAGAGAATATACCTTGCGATTATTTAAAATGAGTATGTACTGCAAAAATTCCTTAATGTAAATTTGACTTTACAGGGTTTAACTTTTTTCATCTCTACAGTGTCAAATTTTATTTACTACTCCCCTTTTGCTTTATATACAGCAGCAAAATACACAGAAAATTATTGCAAGAGACAAGTTTCAGTATGTATTAAGTATGTGATCCCTCTACATACTCAACTAGAAAATTTACTCTCAAGAGTCTTATTTCCTATTTCATGGGTAGTTAGGCTCCTGCGTTTCCTATATAGACTTCTACCTATTAACCAATTCATTGTTCACTAATGAATAAGAGAATGTGGACAATGTGACTCTCCTATTCACTTACTACAGTCAATTCACCTGTAGAGATTTGAATCAAAGCTGAAATTCAAAGGTTTTCTACTTTAACCCCTCAACTCTGGTGCTTCCAGTTACACTACACTGTTACACACTACTTTGTATATTAAGTAGCAGAATTGATACTTCAACATTATTCTATTCAATTCTCCTTATTTTGCAGTTCAGAAATCATTCAGAGAACTTAAGTTAGCACAGAGACAGTGTCAATTCAGGGTGTGTTAACTCCTAAGACCAACACTTGTCCTACTAAATAATTCTGCTTTCCATAACTGCTCCTTTTTTTCTATGATGTTCCTGTTATTCAAACAATCTGCCTTTCAAACTGATAAAGTACACCCAGCATAACCAGAAAACCCCAAGCCTCAGGTCAAATACATATACCACTGCTTTATTTTCTATCCAACATTTTTTGAAGCCCTCTTAACTGCCAAGGCTTTCCTGTTCCTTGTCCTTCATATTTCTCCATTACTGTAATTAATGTTTCAGTTATGTACTATTCTACATTATAAAAAAATGTGATGCTAATATAGAGCGCTCTTTATATCAGGAAGTATTTTAAGACCTTTAAATACAGCATCTCACTTAACCATCAACTTTAAATAAGATGAATAATACTATAATGCCTATTAAGTACAAAACCCAAAGCTTCAGAGAGGTTAAAAAATCTATCGTAATTCACAAAGCTAATAAGTACAATTCGGTAAACAATCAGGCAGTCTGACCCCAATGTCCATATTATTGATCTCCCTATATGGTAAGTCTATATAACTAAATGGATTGCACTATAAACATAGCCAGTAACTTAAAATTTGGGCACTACAGAAGAATTTTAAAGGTTTTTGCATTTGAAGAGGTTTCTTACACATTAAAATAGCTTAAGAAAGCTCACTCTGATAAATCCTATCTTCTTTGCAAAGACATGGCCCAAATGAGAATTCTTAACTCATTCGTTTATAATTAAAACTCAAATTTGAAAAAATAATGGGGAGGGTGCAGCAACACTTTAACAAATATACAGGTCAGAAATGTTCAAAACAACCTTTGCAGTGATAGGAATGTCTTTTATTCTGGTCTCTCCATCTCAGTAGCCACTAGCCATGTGTGACTATTCAGCACTTGAAATGTGTTTAATGTGACCGAGTACTGAATTTTGAAACATTTTGTAATTTTTAAATTTAAATAGCCACATATGGGTACTGACTATTACATTGAACAGCACACATATAGAAGACAAAAAGCCAGAAAAAAATAAGTAAAGAAATTCTTATTGCTTTTATTTGGAAAGTGCAGATAATAGTCAAATCAATTTAAATGTCCTCTTTTACTTGCTCCAGTTTCAATTATTAAAGCAAATAATATAAACTTTCAAAGAGATTTAAGTATCCCAATCTTTCTACACCTAAATTTTCCTTTGTGTATCTCAATGGAAAAAATAGTTAAAATCTGTATTTTCAACAAAGCATCATTTATTAGAAACTTTTTTACTGTGTGGAAAGTTAAGAGTGAATCTGATGTGAAAACTCTGCCACCTATTAGAAAAGCTAAAAATTACAGTCACGTAAGTTTTAAATCGTTGTCATAATAAATACTTGGTAATAACATGCTTACCTTGATTCTCCACTACTGTTTCTGACACTTTCTTCATCACTGTGTCCATTCATTGTAAATATCAAGAAGCTTTAAAATAAAATATAAATCTTCCCAGTTTAAAAGATGAGTATAAATACTGACTCCTCTTTGAATATTAAAAATTCACAGATGAATTTTCTTCAACATTCACAGGTTTCCTAGGACCCTTTTTGACTCACCTAAAAACAAACAAACAAAAAATTCAGTGAGAAGAAAATTGCCTGTACAGAAAAACACTGAAGAAGTCTATTTAGTATTTATACTAATATACCTAGGCCAATTAGATTAGATGTGGCAAGGAAGGGGTAGGGATCTTTTTCTCAAAATACCTCGGCTTCTATTAACTACATTCTTGACTACTTATTAGAATTGAGCACACCACTGCTTATTTTTGACAGAAGAAATGAAAATGCTTGTGGAGTGACAGAACTTTCAGACCAACTGCAACTGTGTGTGTACAGTATACACCACACATTATGGCCAAATAACTAAAGCAGAGTGGTAGTACTTAGCATCTACCTAAGTTCCAAAAATAGAAAAACGGAGTCTTAATAGATACTTGGTCAAACAAATAAACGAGGGGCGGGGGGGGGGGTGGCGGGGGGAGGAAGGTTACTGTTAACCCAGCACTAATTCCTATCACCAAGGGCTTCATACACTAGAGTGAGGGAGAAGTTTTGAAAATGCTCACATAAGAACAGGATAGTAAAAGTGTGTCACATAATCTATGCAAAAAAAAAAAAAAAAANGAAGGAATGATGCTAAGGCTGGAACTCTAGTACTTTGGCCACCTCATGCGAAGAGATGACTCATTGGAAAAGACTGATGGTGGGAGGGATTGGGGGCAGGAGGAGAAGGGGACGATGGAGGATGAGATGGCTGGATGGCATCACTGACTCGATGGACATGAGTCTGAGTAAACTACGGGAGTTGGTGATGGATAGGGAGGCCTGGCGTGCTGAGATTCATGGGGTCGCAAAGAGTCAGACACGACTGAACTGAATTGAACTGAAGGTATCATTCCTTCCTCTCTGCCAAATTATTTGCATACTGTCCATTTTACCTCATATATGTTCTTCAGCTTTTCTGCTTAATTCCCACTACTTAATGGCACGTGTATTTGCATACATGATATTTTAATTACTTCCTTCACAGTCTGATTCCAGCATTGCATCCCATTATACCTGGGAGACACTTAATATTGTAGCCACACATTTCTTCAGGTTATTGGGAAGATATTAGTCTCATAAGTGGATGTAGTCCCTTTATCTTATGAATCAGTTTATTTTAGGTGTAAATAAAACAGTAGCTGTTGAGTATACTGTCACAATTGTGCCAGTACCCTATGAGAAATGTATTGTAGCTCTCTCATTCTCCCTTTTAGGACATTAAAATTTTGTATTCTGTAGGTACACCATATCATTATATTGAAATAAACAGTTGCTTCCATACTACAGTGTGAGTTCCTGTCCCCATCACATTATATTGACATTCATTCACTGTGTTGCATACCAGGCATTATGCAGGAACAGGGAAGGAGGGTTATAACAGAGCAAAAACAGACACTCAAGAGTTAAAGTCTAGTGCAAGAAACAATCAGGCTTGGAGATCATAACTCAGAAAAATGGTATGAAGAAACATATAGGGCCGTGAGAATTCATAATGCAGAACCCTAGTCTGAAAAGGAAGTGACATGGGTTGAGAACTTAAGTATGTAATGTGAATTAGATAAAAGGGAAGTGAAGAGCTTCGTAACAGGTAAAGGTAATATGGCAAAAAATTCTGCAGCCAGCAGGATGGTTTCTACTTACTATCCCAGTCGGCAAAGGATCAGTTCAGCCGCTCAGTTAGGTCCAACTTTTTGTGACCCCATTGACTGCAGCACATCAGGCTTCCCTGTCCATAACCAACTCCCAAAGCTTACTCGAACTCAAGTGCATCGAGTCGGTGATGTCATCCAACCAGCTCATCCTCTGTCGTCCCCTTCTGCCTTCAATCTTTGCCAGCATCAGGGTCTTTTCCAATTAGTTCTTTGCATCAGGTAGTGAAGGTACTGGAGCTTCAGCATCAATCCTTCAATGAATATTTAGGACTAATTTCCCCTAGGATGGACTGGTTGGATATCCATGCAGTCCAAGGAACACAGTTCAAAAGCATCAATTCTTTGGCATTCAGCTTTCCTTATAGTCCAACACTCACATCCATGACTCCTGGGGAAAAAAAACGTAGCTTTGATGAGACAGACCTTTGTTGGCAAAGTAGTGTCTCTGCTTTTTAGTATGCTGTCTAGCTTGGCCATAGATTTTCTTCCAAGGAGCAAGCATCTTTTAATTTTATGGCTGCAGTCATCACCTGCAGTGATTTTGGAGCCCAAAAAATAAAGTCTGACACTGTTTCCACTGTTTCCCCATCTATTTGCCATGAAGTGATGGGACCAGATGCCATGGTCTTAGTTTTTTGAGTTTTAAGACAACTTTTTCACTCTTCTTTTCTTAGGAGGCTCTTTAGTTCTTCGCTTTCTGCCATAAAGGTGGTGTCACCTGCATATTTGAGGTTGCTGATATTTCTCCCGGCAATCTTGATTCCAGCTTGTACTTCATCCAGGTCGGCATTTCATGTGATGTACTCTGCATTTAGGTTAAATAAGGAAGGTGATGATATACAGCCTTGATGTACTCCTTTACCAATGTGGAACCAATCTGTTGTCCATGTCCAGTTCTAACTGTTGCTTCTTGACCTGCATACAGATTTCTCAGGAACAGGTAAGGTGGTCTGGTATTCCCATCTCTTTAAGAATCTACCACAGTTTGTTGTGCTCCACACAGTCAAAGGCTTTGGCATATTCAATAAAACAGAAATAGACATTTTCTGGAACTCTCTTGCTTTTTCGATGGTCCAACAGATGTTGGCAATTTGATCTCTGGTTCCTCTTCCTTTTCTAAATCCAACTTGAACTTCCTTCACTGTTCACATACTGTTGAAGCCTAGATTGGAGAATTTTGAGCATTACTTGCATGTGAGATGAGTGCAATTGTGTGGTTGTTTGAACATTCTTTGGCATTGCCTTTATTTGGGATTAAAACTGACCTTTTCCAGTCCTGTGGCCACTGCTGAGTTTTCAAAATTTGCTGGTGAATGCAGCACTTTCACAGCATCATCTTTTAGGATTTGAAATAGCTCAACTAGAATTCCATCACTTCCACTGCTGCTGCTGCTGCTACTGAGTCGCTTCAGTCGTGTCCGACTCTGTGCGACCCCAGAGATGGCAGCCTACCAGGCTCTTCTGTCCCTGGGATTCTCCAGGCAAGAACACTGGAGTGGGTTACCATTTCCTTTTTCAATGCATGAGAGTAAAAAGTGAAAGTGAAGTTGCTCAGCATGTGTGACTTCGCAGTCCCGTGGACTGCAGCCCACCAGGCTTCTCCATCTATGGGATTTTCCAAGCAAGAGTACTGGAGTGGGGTGCCATTGCCTTCACCATCACTTCCACTAGCTTTGTTCATAATGATGCTTCCTAAGGCCCATTTGACTTATTCCAGGATTTCCGGCTCTGTGTGAGTGACCACACCATTGTGGTTATCTGGGTCATGAAGATCTTTTTTGTGCAATTCTTCTGTGTATTCTTGCCACCTCTTAGTATCTTTTGCTTCTATTAGGTCCACACCATTTCTGTCCTTTATTGTGCCCATCTTTACATGAAATGTTCCCTTGGTATCTAATTTTCTTGAAGAGATCTCTAGTCTTTCCCATTCTATTGTTTTCCTCTATTTCTTTGTATTGATTACTGAGGAAGACTTTCTTATCTCTCCCTGCTGTTCTTTGGAACTCTGCATTCAGATGGGTATATCTTTCCTTTTCTCCTTTGCCTTTTGCTTCTCTTTTCTCAGCTATTTGTAAGCCCTCCTCAGATAACCCATTTTGCCTTTTTGCATTTCTTTTCTTTGGGGATGATCTTGACCACTGCCTCCTGTACAGTGTCATGAACCTCTGTCCATAGTTCTTCAGGCACTCTATCAGATCTAATCCTTTAAATCTGTTTCTCACTTCCACTGTGTAATTGTAAGGGATTTGATTTAGGTCATACCCGAATGGTCTAGTGGTTTTCTCTTCTTCAATTTAAGTCTGAATTTGGCAATAAGGAGTTCATGATCTGAGCCACAGTCAGCTCCCAGTTTTGTTTTTGCTGACTGTACAGAGCTCCATCTTTGGCTGCAAAGAATACAATCACTCTGATTTTGGTATTGACCATCTGGTGATGTCTTCTTCTCTTGTGTTGTCGGAAGAGGGTGTTTGCTATGACCAGTGCATCCTTTTGGTAAAACTCTATTAGCCATTGCCATGCTTCATTTTGTACTCAAAGGCCAAATTTGCCTGTTACTCCAGGTATCTATCTTTTGATTTCCTGCTTTTCATCCCAGTCCCCAATAATGAAAAGAACATCTCTTTTCGGTGTTAGTTCTAGAAGGTCTTTGTAGGTCTTCATTGAACCATTCAACTTTTAGCTTCTTCAGCATTACTAGTTGGGGCATACACTTGGATTACTGTGTTATTGAATGGTTTGCCTTGGAAACAAATAGAGACCTCTCTGTCATTTTTGAGACTGCATCCAAGTACTGCATTTTGGACTCTCTTGTTGACTATGATGGCTACTCCATTTCTTTTAAGGGATTCTTGCCCACAGTAGTAGATATAATAGTCATCTGAGTTAAATTCACCCTTTCCAATCCAGTTAGTTCACTGCTTCCTAAAATGTCGATGTTCACTCTTGCCCTCTCCTGTTTGACCACTTCCAATTTGCCTTGATTCATGGACCTAACACATTCCAGGTTCCTGTGCAATGTTGTTGTTTACAGCATCGGGCTTTACTTCCATCACCAATCACATCCACAACTGGGTGTTTTTGCTTTGGCTCTGTCACTTCATTCTTTCTGGAGTTATTTCTCCACTGATCTCCAGTAGCTCACTGGGTACCTATCAAGCTGGTAGGTTCATCTTTCAGTGTCCTATCTTTTTGCCTTTTCATACTGTTCATGGAGTTGTCAAGGCAAGAATACTGAAGTGTTTTGCCATTTCCTTCTCCAGTTAACTACATTTTGTCAGAACTCTCCACCATGACCCATCCGTTTTGGGTGGCCCCACATGACATGGCACATAGTTTTGTTGAGTTTGACAAGGCTGTGGTCCATGTGATCAGTTTCATTAGTTTTCTGTGATTGGGGTTTTCATTCTGTCTGCCCTCTGATGGATAAGGATAAGAAGTTTATGGAAGCTTCCTGATAGAGACAGATTTGAGGGGGAAACTGGGTCTTGCTCTGATGCCTTGTTGACAAGGATAGACCTTTTTTTACGTTCAGAAGTATTCTGAGTTGGATGACACGTTGTTGCTCTAGGGGTCTACAAGAAATACGGTACTGCTGGAGCGATAACTGAGGAAGATGAAGCTCATGGGGGCCAGGGCATTTAGGTGCCCAAAGGCTGGGGAAAGAAGTAAATTCTTTCCCTGTAATAAACATTTGAAGGACTGTAAACTAGGTGGTAATGATGGGATTTGCAAATTGAAAAATTTAACTGTAAATTCCAAAAAACATTAAAGACAGATCAAAGCAGTCACAATATTCTTGAATTAGGGGTCTAAAAGGTTAGAAATAACTTTAATGAACCAGAATAATAGAGTGGAAGAAGAGAGAGTAGATTTGGGAGAAAGTGTCCATAGGGTTTGTTGATGCATTTAGGATTCTGTGTTGGGGAAGGAGTGGAATGGAGTTGAATAGCAGTAGGTTTAGAAATGGGTATGTGTGGAGATGATTTAGTTTAGAATTGAGTTTCTCCTGTCTTTTTAAGTCATCCAAGAAGCTTTTCAATAGAAGTCTGGACCTGAAGAGGAGATCTGGACTGAAAATAGAAACTGTTAAGTGTGTAGAGGGTAGATAAAATCTTTAGTGTACGTGAACTCGGCTTGGAAGACAGCCTTGGAGTGTATAATGAAGAACTTCAGTTAATTTTTGGCTAGGTAGAGGAATATTAGCTGGATAAGGAGTTGCAGATGTCAGAAGGGTGTGCAGTGAAGGACAAAGGCCTAAGTGCTTCAGGTAGGAGTGGTGAATAGTGTCCAGTACTGTTGAGACGTGGTGTGAAACAAGACCAGAACAATATCCACTGGATTCGTTACCACGGCAGTCATCAGTTACCTTAGCAAGAACTATTAACATTTCATTGGAATAATAAGCCTAGAAGCCAGATTGGAGTAGAATGTGATAAATGCAAAAGTGAGCCTCAATTTCTCTTTCAGATGATTTGACTTTGGCTTGCAAGGGAATATGATTTTTTTTTCCTCCTCATTTTCATGATTTTTTTTTTTTAGGTGAGAGATTTATACTTCAGACACGATGGAAAATGTCCTCATCAGAGAAAGATTGAATATATGAGTTAGCTACAAGAATTAGCTCGAGAGATTACCACATAATCATTCAGAAAGAAATTACATTATTTTAAAAGTGATTCAGGAAAAGGATTTTTTTTTTCAATCAGAAACAATATTAGATACCACTGTTTATGGTTATGGGCTATCGGTGGTCACATAATTGCTAGGATTTGAGAGTTTCTGTGAGCCTTCTACTCCTCAAATACATGCTTCATGCTCTATTAGTGTTTGAAAAGTTGATGGAAATCTATTTTAAAGCATATATTCATGGGGAAAGTAATCTGTTAAGAAAGTGGTTCTCAACTGTGCTAAAATTAGAATCACCATAGGAGATTCATGACAAAATTACTCAAGTCCTACTTCAAGAGATTCCATTCCATTGTTCTGAGGAAGGGGCTAGGCATATACATGCTTTAAAAGTTTACTTTTTAAAATGTTAATCTAGTCTGTCATTGGCATTTAAAAACACATCATCTTGTTAACAGTGCACTGACTCAACATTTATTTTAGATGAAGTGCAGAGAGGTCAGTCGCTTATTTTCAAAACAGTGATCATTAATAGGGAGGGAGATTTTGCATCTCTGGGGACATTTGGCAAATTATGGAAACATTTTTGGTAGTCACATGGAATGGGGAAGGGATTTGGTGCTGCTGCTATACAGTGGGTAGAGGCCAGCAATACTGCTGAAGATACTGCAACGCAGTGGACAACCCCCCACATCAAAAATTAACTGGCCCAAAATGACTATAGTGTCACTGTTGAGAAACCCTGCTATAAAATAGGATAGCAAGCCATGCTGTTATTTTTTTAGTGCCATTAAATCCCCTACATACGAACCTTCCACGTTGTGAACCTTCAAAGATGCGAACGTGTGCTCCATCAACATCAGGCGTGGGTGAAGTCGCAGCTCAGCCTCCGTCTGTTGGTGCTGAGGACCCTTCAGCTCTACTGCCTCCCACCTCCTTTCTCCCTCCTGCAGGAACTCTTCTTGCCTGTTCACCTGACACCTGTCCCTGCATGCCAGCTGGTGTTCTGTACTACTTTTCAAGGTACAGTGCTGTAAGGTTCAAAATGTTTTATTTTTTGCTTGTTTTTTTGATGTGGGTGTGTGTGTGTGTGAAAACTATTATAAACCTATTAGTACAGTACTCTATAGCCAGTTGTGTTAGTTGGGTACCTAGGCTAGCTTTGTTGAATTTAACAAACAAATTGGACTTAAAATATACACTCTCAAAACTTGTTCCTATGTAGAAGACTTACTGTAAAATCTTAACAGGTGGGGCGTGTGGTTTAGTAAGAATGGTAATGAAGAAGGATCTACCTGACAACTTGGCTATACCTAACAGCTTAGCCTTGCTTATAATCAGCAACAAAAGAGCCTCAAATAAAATACACTTGTAGAACTAAGCAGTGTGACTGGCACAGTAGCATTATTTTGTTTTTTAAAAAAAGTCCAGCTGAAACTCTTACTGCTATTGGGTGTATAAATTGGTTGTAGTCACTTTGGGAAATTGATATATTTTACGAATACTGTAACAGTATTTGTTACAGTTGAATTTAGGACTATAATTCAGCAATTTCTCTTCTGAGTGTATATCCAAGAAAATGAGTGCAGATTTCTACTTATATAGGGATGTTCATAGTAGTTTGATTCATTATGGCCTCAAACAGGAACAAAGTGAAGTATATTTATACAATGGAATACTACCCAGCAATAAAACAGAATAAACTGCTACACACCACAACATGGATGGATCTCATAGGTATTTGTTAAAAGAAATAGACAAAAACCAATTCATATTATATAATTCCATTTATATGAAACTCAAGGGCAAACAAAACTAATTCATGATGATAGAAGTCAAGATAGTAGTTACTTGTCTAGGCATAGGTATTGACTTAGAAGGGGCTCCAGAGAGCCTTATAAAATGATGGAAATGTTCTGGATCTTGATTTACTGGTTGTTAAATTATACCATACATATGAAGCTGATCAAGCTGAATATTTAAATTTTGTGAACTTTACATGTGATGTACCCCAATTTTTAAAAATTAGTTAATTATGAAAAAAAAAAATAAGGAAACCAAATTTTGAACTACTTGAAGTGTCATATCTTAAACACTTGGTTAAACACAGGGTCAGCCACCTAACAGCCAGGTCTCAATAGGAGAAAACAACTCTAGTGCACTTTTAGTGAAAATAAGGTTTGGNATGATTTTTTTTTCCTCCTCATTTTCATGATTTTTTTTTTTTAGGTGAGAGATTTATACTTCAGACACGATGGAAAATGTCCTCATCAGAGAAAGATTGAATATATGAGTTAGCTACAAGAATTAGCTCGAGAGATTACCACATAATCATTCAGAAAGAAATTACATTATTTTAAAAGTGATTCAGGAAAAGGATTTTTTTTTTCAATCAGAAACAATATTAGATACCACTGTTTATGGTTATGGGCTATCGGTGGTCACATAATTGCTAGGATTTGAGAGTTTCTGTGAGCCTTCTACTCCTCAAATACATGCTTCATGCTCTATTAGTGTTTGAAAAGTTGATGGAAATCTATTTTAAAGCATATATTCATGGGGAAAGTAATCTGTTAAGAAAGTGGTTCTCAACTGTGCTAAAATTAGAATCACCATAGGAGATTCATGACAAAATTACTCAAGTCCTACTTCAAGAGATTCCATTCCATTGTTCTGAGGAAGGGGCTAGGCATATACATGCTTTAAAAGTTTACTTTTTAAAATGTTAATCTAGTCTGTCATTGGCATTTAAAAACACATCATCTTGTTAACAGTGCACTGACTCAACATTTATTTTAGATGAAGTGCAGAGAGGTCAGTCGCTTATTTTCAAAACAGTGATCATTAATAGGGAGGGAGATTTTGCATCTCTGGGGACATTTGGCAAATTATGGAAACATTTTTGGTAGTCACATGGAATGGGGAAGGGATTTGGTGCTGCTGCTATACAGTGGGTAGAGGCCAGCAATACTGCTGAAGATACTGCAACGCAGTGGACAACCCCCCACATCAAAAATTAACTGGCCCAAAATGACTATAGTGTCACTGTTGAGAAACCCTGCTATAAAATAGGATAGCAAGCCATGCTGTTATTTTTTTAGTGCCATTAAATCCCCTACATACGAACCTTCCACGTTGTGAACCTTCAAAGATGCGAACGTGTGCTCCATCAACATCAGGCGTGGGTGAAGTCGCAGCTCAGCCTCCGTCTGTTGGTGCTGAGGACCCTTCAGCTCTACTGCCTCCCACCTCCTTTCTCCCTCCTGCAGGAACTCTTCTTGCCTGTTCACCTGACACCTGTCCCTGCATGCCAGCTGGTGTTCTGTACTACTTTTCAAGGTACAGTGCTGTAAGGTTCAAAATGTTTTATTTTTTGCTTGTTTTTTTGATGTGGGTGTGTGTGTGTGTGAAAACTATTATAAACCTATTAGTACAGTACTCTATAGCCAGTTGTGTTAGTTGGGTACCTAGGCTAGCTTTGTTGAATTTAACAAACAAATTGGACTTAAAATATACACTCTCAAAACTTGTTCCTATGTAGAAGACTTACTGTAAAATCTTAACAGGTGGGGCGTGTGGTTTAGTAAGAATGGTAATGAAGAAGGATCTACCTGACAACTTGGCTATACCTAACAGCTTAGCCTTGCTTATAATCAGCAACAAAAGAGCCTCAAATAAAATACACTTGTAGAACTAAGCAGTGTGACTGGCACAGTAGCATTATTTTGTTTTTTAAAAAAAGTCCAGCTGAAACTCTTACTGCTATTGGGTGTATAAATTGGTTGTAGTCACTTTGGGAAATTGATATATTTTACGAATACTGTAACAGTATTTGTTACAGTTGAATTTAGGACTATAATTCAGCAATTTCTCTTCTGAGTGTATATCCAAGAAAATGAGTGCAGATTTCTACTTATATAGGGATGTTCATAGTAGTTTGATTCATTATGGCCTCAAACAGGAACAAAGTGAAGTATATTTATACAATGGAATACTACCCAGCAATAAAACAGAATAAACTGCTACACACCACAACATGGATGGATCTCATAGGTATTTGTTAAAAGAAATAGACAAAAACCAATTCATATTATATAATTCCATTTATATGAAACTCAAGGGCAAACAAAACTAATTCATGATGATAGAAGTCAAGATAGTAGTTACTTGTCTAGGCATAGGTATTGACTTAGAAGGGGCTCCAGAGAGCCTTATAAAATGATGGAAATGTTCTGGATCTTGATTTACTGGTTGTTAAATTATACCATACATATGAAGCTGATCAAGCTGAATATTTAAATTTTGTGAACTTTACATGTGATGTACCCCAATTTTTAAAAATTAGTTAATTATGAAAAAAAAAAATAAGGAAACCAAATTTTGAACTACTTGAAGTGTCATATCTTAAACACTTGGTTAAACACAGGGTCAGCCACCTAACAGCCAGGTCTCAATAGGAGAAAACAACTCTAGTGCACTTTTAGTGAAAATAAGGTTTGGATTTGAAATTAGACCTAGTTTTGAGGCACAGCTTCATTATTACTATATGACTTAAGGCAAGGCCCTTACATTGGGAATTTTTGTGACTGGAAGAACAGAGAATGAGTTGGGAGAAGTATAAAAAAAATTCTTAAAAAGTTTAGGCTTGGTTCATGGCCCCCCACTACTGAGAAATAGCCACAGATATTCAGAGAGGGCCTCAGCAGCTATATATATATGTACAGAAATCCCCTGCTTTCTGAAAGTTCACTTGACGCCATTTCACTTTTATGAAAAACGTACCTTGCTACCTGTTTTCATTAAGCAAAAGAAATCCAAGGAGGATTTTTGCTTTTACAAAAGAACACAAAAAGTGAAAATAGCATTCAGCATTCGTTTTGCAGTGAGCTGTTACAGCAGGTGGCATGTACCCTGAGCAGCGAGAGTGGCACTTCCAAACTGTTTCCTGGAAAAGACACAGCCTCTCAGCATCAAGTCATCATACTTTGAACTGTGTCTCTGAGCATCTGTGCTTTATCTCCACTAATTTGCACATCCTTTAGCAAGTTGTGTCCTAAGGTAATTGCTTCTTTCCTTTATATCATTTAGGTTTCAAAATGTTTCATAGTAACACTATCCTAGCTTTAGCTAGGGTGAACAGCTGAACCCTATCTGAACCAATCAGATTGTTCTGAGAATTTAAAATTGGGATTGAGAAAGTATCAGATAGCTGATCTTTTCCTGAGAAACATAAAATTAGGCCAGGGCTACTTTGGAAGCAGCATGTGGAGAATCAGAGTTATGTTCTCTATAGGTAAATAAACTGAGAAGTAAATGAAATATTTTTATTTCCTTTTCTCTCTCTCTTTTTTTTGAAGCTAAAATAAAACCCAGGCAGTTTGATTCCAGTCTGTGTTTTCATGAAGAAGTGCTGACATGTCAGACCTCATAGCTGCTTTGTTTCCTGATAATTTTCCAGTTCCTGATCGTAGTCCCTTGTGAAGAGGAATCTGTTCCTTATCTTTGAATTATTTGTCATAATTTATTCTTATAATAAAATTTCATGTTTGCTCAAGTGGATCAGCCAGTTGCAACTGAAAGAATCCTGCTCTAATTTGACTGTGAATGGGAATGCAAATAACAAAGTTCAGAGAAACTGAAACTGAGTGAATCAAGGTAGGGCTGCAGGCAATAGAGACTTTCCTGCCTTAAGATGGTAAACTGTTAGCTTCTGTTACACAGCAGTGAATCTTTTAGCCAGGCTTTCTCCGGTATTGTCTTAGAACTCAGACTCATACAATCACTGTTGTAGGGCACGGATATCTTGGTAGCCAAATATAAAACACATTGGTGCATTCTTTCTATGTGTGGAGTTTTGAAAAGTATGTTTGAAAATAATTCCAAAAAAAAGTCCCTAGATGAAAGTAGATTAGAGTTAACGTGTGCCAAATTTAGCAAATTATTAGAAGTCAATTTGCCTTTGGTCTGAGAATATACAACCAGATCAAGAAATGACTGAAGGGGCTCATTGAATTACAACATAAATTTTCCCCACCTGTTTCTAACACTAGAATCCCAGAAAATGAAATTTTAAGAATAGGACTCTCATGGAAGAATAAATGATGTTAAGGACTCCAATTCCTCGGCTTCCTCCAAAACATTTTCCAGTTCCCATCCCCTGTTAGGCCTCACAAAAGTGTGGCGATCCTTTGCATTGCCTATCATTAGCTGCTAGGATTGGATTGCAGTATGTGTCTGGGTATATTACTAAATGGCAGACTGCAGACTGCCTTGCCTATTTTCTTGTTTGCTTTGAGGCCAAAGCAGAGAACAGTGGGGTGGACAGTCTCAACTGTTGCTAAGAAACAGAAGTCCAGAAGAATTGACAAGGAGAAACCAGACCCACTAACGTCTTCCACACTAGCTAAATACGAAAGGAGTCTCCATAAAAAAAAATTAGCAGGCATTCCTCCACAGTAGAGCAGTTGTATGCCATAAAATCCCAAAGGAGACTCAGACCACAGACTGTGTAGTGCTTGTTCGCTCAGTTGTGTCATGAGGCTCCTCTGTCCATGGGGATTCCCAGGCAAGAATGCCGGAGTGGGTTGCCATGTCTTCCTCCAGGGGATCTTCCCAGCTCAGGAATTGAACCCAGGTCTCCCACATTGCAGGCGAATTCTTTACTATGTGAGCCACCAGGGGACCACAAGAATACCTCAATCCCTCAAACACCTGTTTTCCAGTACAAAAGATTCTACACCAGATAGAAGTGGGTATCCTTACACCAAATGAAGAATCATAGTGTCCCTTGTCAAGAGTGGCCCTGGAGGACTCAATACAAGAGAATTCAAATTGGGTACAGAGATTTTCAAATGACTGACTTGGCAGTGGGTCAGTTAGCTCATGCCTTATAAGATTTCAAGGGCCTCTTGTTTACAACGACTTCTCTAGTGATGGTGTTCAGCCACTGAATTGTGTTCAGCTCTTTGCAACCCCATGGACTGCAGCACACTAGTTTTCCCTATCCTTCACCATCTCCTGGACTTTGCTCAAACTCAGGTCCATTGAGTGGGTGATGCCATCCAACCAGCTCCTCTGTCATCCCCTTTTCCTCCTGCCTTCAGTCTTTCCCAGCATCAGGATCTTTTCCTATGAGTCAGCTCTTCACATCAGGGGGCCAAAGTAAGGAGTTTCAGCTTTAGCATTAGTCCTTCCAATGAGCAGGGAGGGTTGATTTCCTTTAGGATTGACTGGTTTGATATCCTTGCTATCCAAGGGACCCTCAAAGTCTTCTGCAGCTCTGCAGTTCAAAAGCATCAGTTCTTCAGCACTCAGCCTTCTTTATATGTTCCAACTCTCACATCTTTACATGACTCAGCAGAAGAGAACCCATCTGTCAATGCAGGAGATGTGGGTTAGATCCCTGGGTCAGGAAGATCCTCTGGAGAAGGAAACGGCAACCCACTCCAGTATCCTTGCTTGTGAAACCCCATGGGCAGGGAACCTGGAGGACTACAGTCCATGGGGTCACGAAGAGGCAGACACGGCTTAGTGACTGTCTCACTCCTACTGGGTACAATGTATACTTTAGCTAGCTAGTTAAATTTACATTTAGTCTACAGACTCCAGAATTAATTGAAGTATTTCTTGTATGATATTTATATACCTATCCTAGGGCTAGTTATATGGAAAATAATGTCAAGGTGAACAAGGGGTTTCTTCCTTGGAACTGACATTCTAGTTTGGGAAAGGGAGAGAAGAGAGAGAGATGAGTGAGGAAATAAGCTCACAAATTGGGACGGATTTTGTAAAGAAGAAATAGTGTAACATCAGAGTAAAGAAAGACATGCTTAGATGGAAAGAGCAATGGGTGGGCAGAGAAGGCCCTTCAAGCTATAACGGAAAGAGTAAGGTGGGGTGTACTGTGGCAAGAACTATGAGAAGAGTAGGAAGGAGGACAAGTGCGAAGACCCTAAGGTAAGGAGAGTTTGTTACATGTGAAGAACTGAAGGAGGTGAATATAACTAAATAGTTGAAGCTGGGTTGACCCTGAGATTGAAGAGACAGTCAAGGAACCTCCATTGATCTAGAGCTTTGTAGGCATGGAAAGCGTCTGAGTTTTAATCCCAAACAAGACAGAATGCCACTGAAAGTTTTTCACACCAGAGAATAGCATAATCTGATTTGCTTTCAACAAGATTGTTCTAGTTGCTGTGTAGAAGATGGATAGTAGTAGTAGCAAGAGTGACTCTCCACACTCTAGCTGTCCACTTAGAAGCCTACTCTAAGTATCAGTTCAGTTCAGTCGCTCAGTCGTGTCTGATTCTGTGACCCCATGAATGGCAGCACGCCACGCCTCCCTGTCCATCACCATCTCCCAGAGTTCATCGAGTCAGTGATGCCATCCAGCTATCTCATCCTCGGTCGTCCCCTTCTGCTCCTGCCCCCAATCCCTCCCAGCATCAGAGTCTTTCCCAATGAGTCAACTCTTCGCATGAGGTGGCCAAAGTACTGGAGTTTCGGCTTTAGCATCATTCCTTCCAAAGAAATCCCAGGGCTGATCTCCTTCAGAATGGACTGGTTGGGTCTCCTTGCAGTCCAAGGGACTCTCAAGAGTCTTCTCCAACACCACAGTTCAAAAGCATCAATTCTAAGTATAATGGCCGTTAAAATTAGAGGACTAGCTTTGGAGATGTAGACATGATGGAAACAAGATAAACTGGGAGTGTTAAAAAAACATTTGAGATCCTCATTTACCATTCATTGGTAAATAGCAATACAAGCATGTTATTTGGAAATGAGACATATGAAACTGCTATAAATACTGAAGATAGTTGGGCATAGAGAAGTGGGAGAGAGGAATGCTATTTTTTGTTATAAAAGCTGTGTAAATGTGTGTATGTGTAACCTTTGTTGTGAAAAGATCAGAGAGGTGTGATGGATGGAGGAAATCAGAAGGATTTTTTTTTTCAAGTAGGACATACTAATGTACATTGGCAGACTGGCATGAATAATAAGCAGAGAAGGAAAATTTGATTTAATGGATCTTTTCATCATTGAACATTTTTTTTCAAAAATGTACCATATAGTGTGTTGGTTTTAAGTAAAAGCTCATCAGTTCTTTCGGAGAAGGCGATAGCAAGCCACTCTTTCCTCAAGTACTCTTGCCTGGAGAATCCCATGGACGGAGGAGCCTGGTGGGCTGCCGTCTATGGGGTCTCACAGAGTCGGACATGACAAGGGACTTAGCAGCAGCAGCAGCAGCAGCAGCAGTAGCAGTAGTCAAATGGAACAAGTGAAGAAGCAAAATATTGAGAAGAAAAGAAACTATAGGTATGAAGAGGTAGAATTGCCCATAATAGGAAAAATGACACTCTTTCAATTTTGAATGGAAAAAAAGGCTAAGAAGCTGAGTACAGATACAGAGAGGTGAGAATATTTGTTGGAATGAATATGAAGTAAATCCTCTCATGGTTTCTGTATTCATAATGAATTATGAAGTAGGATCATCAACTGCAAATAGGCAGAGTAAAGGAGTTTGACATAACGGGGGGGAGGGGAATGAGATTTTTAGCTTAGAAAATGTGAACGTGAACTTCCTAGGGAAGCACAGTAGGATTGCCTGGTTGTCTTGAGTGCTAATTTGCAGTCTGTGCTTATGAATTTAAAGAGAAGTCATTCAGCTAATTGTACTGTTTCTTTAAGTTGCTTGGTTTTCTGCACAAAGAACCAAATTGAGTTCAAGCAGGCTTGGGGTTTTGTTAAGTGAATTCTACAGACAGAGACACAGGAGCCAAGGCAGTTATTGTGCTTGAAAAAGAATGAATATAATGATGAACCATGAAATCCAAGCTGGGTAAACATGGGAGTAAACACAGATAATTAAAAAGTAGTGGGGGTGGGAGGTGGGGCATCAATGGACTGGACATCTCTCAGAGGCCAAAGGCTTATTGCCAGTATAAAGTGAGGCAGTGGACTGAATAAGATGCCCCAAACTGACCTTTTGCGAGTAGTGCAGTTATCAGGGCTTACATGGTCTAGGGGTAGTCTAAGATATGAATTGAAGCTATGTAATACTTGGAGGCAAGGAAGTTAAAGAATTACATTTTTTTCTGGTTCTTCATGTGAAGAGCTTACAAGTTTTCACTCTGTCTTAACGGAGTTTAAAATCAACAACTTTTCTTGGATCTGTAAGTGTAGGGAGGACTCAGGACAGATCTCTGTCCCCAGATTGGAGAGACAGGAGAATTTTGGTAGTTATAGTTTACCTGAGTAGACATGAGCATAAACCACTGTGGGAACCATCCAAGAGAAGAAAATCTGAACTATAATTGTGAATTGCTGGAAGCTCAGTGCAGACAGCCCTTAAAGAGTTAAAAAAAAACTTCAGGGAACTCAGTCATGGAGGGTAGGGAGGACAAAATGGTAAAATTTACCTCCAGGGGTCCCTGCAGTAAATATCTGACAAAAAAATCTTCCTGAGCTTCCAGCAGGAGGAAAAGGACCCATTCTGAAATATCTCAAAGCAGTCTGGTCTAAAGAATGCCTGCCCTTGGGGAAACTAGTTAACTAGAGCCCAGTCTCCTAGGGTATTATCAGAGCCTAACTGACCTAGGGTGAGGGAAATACCCTACTCCAGCGCACTCTAGCCATCCTGTCCCACCTAAGAAGGCAGAAAAAGAAGAACCCGAGAAACACTACGAAGTACAGTCTGGAGGCACAGACTCAGTGAAAGACTGATACCTAACCAGAGGACTGTAGAATGCTTCCCCTCCCCTCCCCCACATCACTGCCACATTACTGAAGATCTATTTACTGCAGTTTCTTTTACCTAATACAACATATCCAGCTATCAATGAAAAATTACCAGTTATGTCAAGAGGCAAAAAACATAATTTGAAGAGAAAGAGCATCAAACCCAGGCATGGCAAAGATGTTCGAATTATCAGAATGGGAATTTAAAACAACTAGGTTTCATATCCTAAGGGCTCTGACTAGTAAAGTAGACATCATGGAATAACACATGGGTAGTAGAAGCAGAAGGTGGAAATGCTAAGAAAGAATCAAAAAGAAGTGCTAGAGATAAAACCAAAACCAAAAAAACCCACTGACACAAAATTGAGTATGCTTTTGGATGGATCATCTACATGTATTTTTTTTTAAAGTCAATGAAAATGACCGAATATTGTCTTGAAAAGGGAAAACATGGTAGTAAACAGGAACTAAAGCTGATAATAAATAAGAGGGTAACTGAGATGAAGAGCTAGAGAGGACTGACTTCTGGTAGAGCTGATAACATTAGCTTCCAAGGAGCATATATTTTGGAGACAAGGAGGACAGGGTTGGGACCTGGTGCCCCAGCCCTGAAATTGACCATCAGGAGCAAAGAAAGTCTTCACTTTAAAATGATACAGCTGAATCATTATGAGTTTAAGACAACCTAGATTCAATTAATGTTAAGAATGCAGGGCTTAGTTTGAAAAGGATACACTATTATTCAACAACTATGTGTTGAACACCTGTGTTTTTTTACCTTCTGTTTTAAGTGTTTTGAGATATGGCAACAACAACCAAAAATAGTCCTCGCGTTATTTGGAGCTTATATTCCTGTGAGGGGAGCCAGAAAATAAACATATGGTACACGTAATAGTGGTACATGCATGAAGAAAAATAATATATATATAATATATATATATAGAGAGAGGGGGATAGAGGATGATGGAGATGGCACTTTAAACAGAGTCACAGAGTGCTTCTCTGATACGGTAAGAGACGGGAGCCGCCACCTGAAGTAAAGAAGAAAGAGACTTGCAGATAGGTTTCAGGGGCAGAGATATTCCACCATGTACAAGAGTGAGGAAAAAATCATAAGGCTAGAGTATACTTATTCTATTTGTTGAATAGCAACAAATCTGACGTGATTTTAGGAGTATGAGTGAGCACTCACTAACTTTTAAAAAGTGTTTATTTTCATTTATACTAATTTTTGTTCAGTTCAGTTCAGTCGCTCAGTCGTGTCCGACTCTTTGTGACCCCATGAATCGCAGCATGCCAGGCCTCCCTGTCCATCACCAACTCCCGGAGTTCACTCAGATTCACACCCATCGAGTCCGTGATGCCATCCAGCCATCTCATCCTCCGTCGTCCCCTTCTCCTCCTGCCCCCAATCTCTCCCAGCATGAGAGTCTTTTCCAATGAGTCAACCCTTCACATGAAGTAGCCAAAATACTGGAGCTTCAGCTTTAGCATGATTCCTTCCAAAGAAATCCCAGGGTTGATCTCCTTCAGAATGGACTGGTTGGATCTCCTTGCAGTCCAAGGGACTCTTGACAGTCTTCGCCAACACCACAGTTCAAAAGCATCAATTCTTCAGCGCTTAGCCTTCTTCACAGTCCAACTCTGGCATCCATACATGACTACTGGAAAAACCATAGCCTTGACTAGATGGACCTTTATTGGCAAAGTAATATCTCTGCTTTTGAATATGCTATCGAGGTTGGTCATAACTTTTCTTCCAAGGAGTANTTCTTCACAGTCCAACTCTGGCATCCATACATGACTACTGGAAAAACCATAGCCTTGACTAGATGGACCTTTATTGGCAAAGTAATATCTCTGCTTTTGAATATGCTATCGAGGTTGGTCATAACTTTTCTTCCAAGGAGTAAGCGTCTTTTGATTTCATGGCTGCAGTCACCATCTGCAGTGATTTTGGAGCCCAGAAAAATAAAATCTGACACTGTTTCCACTGTTTCCCCATCTATTTCCCATGAAGTGATGGGACTGGATGCCATGATCTTCGTTTTCCTTAAGCCAACTTCCTTTTCCTTCGTTGAGCCTTAAGCCAACTTTTTCACTCTCCTCTTTCACTTTCATCAAGAGGCTTTTTAGTTCCTCTTCACTTTCTGCCATAAGGGTGGTGTCATCTGCATATCTGAGGTTATTGATATTTCTCCCAGCAATCTTGATTCCAGCTTGTGTTTCTTCCAGTCCAGCATTTCTCTTGATGTACTCTGCATATAAGTTAAATAAGCAGGGTGACAACATACAGCCTTGACGTACTCCTTTTCCTATTTGGAACCAGTCTGTTGTTCCATGTCCAGTTCTAACTGTTGCTTCTTGACCTGCATACAGATTTCTCAAGAGGCAGGTCAAGTGGTCTGGTATTCCTATCTCTCTCAGAATTTTCCACAGTTTATTGTGATCCATACAAATAAATTATAAATTTGAGAAAGTGCTTTATTTAGCTAGAAGCTTCTCTCTTTTCATATTTTAAATTCTCCATAGATTTTAATTTTTCAACCTGAAATTTGAAGTGTTTGGAGACTTGGTGTAACAATTATAAAGGTTTTTTTTTTCTTAAATTAGAAATAAATTTGATTCTGTGGTTTCTTGGTATTACTTGTTAGTGTGGTTCACCTATTTTTTCCCTCTGAGCAGTTAATATCCCTTTAATTAATCAAATGTAGGTAAAAATTGCATGAAACTATCAATTCATATGTATCACTAGCAAAACTTTCAGGAAAAGTGAGCCTACATGATTTGTCTGAAATAATTAGCGAAGACTAATAGATATATTTGAATGGAAGGAAAAATAAGTGTGAGTACTTCAAGTTTGATGTCCTACAGGTCTTCATGGTTCAATAAACATTTAATTTTAGATGACAGTACATTAATACTTAAAGCTGAATAGAAATTTTCAAAACTGTTCAAACTTCTTTTTTAAAAACTGTCTTTATGAATAAAAAGTACACTCCAGTAGAATCACTATAAGAAGGAGAGTGGCCACTGTATCCTGCTTCTTTTCCCTACTTTCACTGCTGCCTTACCCTGCCACCATCCTTCCATCCACTCTCAGTAGAGCAACCAGAGGGTTCTTTAAGAACAGAAAACAAACCATATCACTCTACTGTTTAACACCCTTTCAGAAAAGGCCAGCCTCCTTTCCGTGGTCTTCCAAGAGCTCGCATGAACTCACTACAGTCTAGCTCTCCAGAGTCTCCAGACCCCGCCCCCTCCCGTTTTTCTTCCCCGTACTCATTACCTTCCAGTCACTTGGCCTCCTTTCTGTCCTCAATGCCTGGCAAATTCTTTTCCACTCACAGGCGTTTGGTCGGGTTGTTCCTAGGCCTGTTCTTTCAGCTATTCTCACGCAGGCTATGCGTTATCCTTCAGGTCTCTCACTTCCTTAAGAGCGGTTTTCTAAACAACATTACTCTAAAGGAGGCTTCCTCAGTGACTTTTCTAGTTACCTTGTTTGTTTTCTTCATAGCAATGATCATGATTTACAGTTTCTTCATTTTGCTTGTCTTACTTGCCTTTTCCTTTCTCCCCTACTAGAAGGTAAAGTTCCCTAATACTCTGCTACAATGAAACATTTGGAAAAGTAAAGGATATGTGGACAGTAAGTTTTGTACAATTTTCTAAAGCAACTAAAATGTTACAGTTAAAGTCTAAAAGGTCTACAGAAAGGAAGTAAAATCCTAGGACTCTTATTGCCATCTTTTCCAGAATCATCATAAAGTTAACACTGTTTCTATTAAATAAATATGATGCTGTAATTCAGGGTCTTTTGGGTAGGAGTGGCATGTGAATACTAAATGCCTACAGCGAAAGTCAGCCTTGTCCTTCAACGTCCATGCCACCTTTTCCCCTTTGCCTGGTGGTCATGTAATTCAACTTTAGAAGTGGATCTGGTTAATCCTAACTGACTCATGTAACCTAATTCCCCTTGCCACTCTAATAAATTTATAGATGGGCAGGTGTTAGCCAATACATTCATGACATTCCCTAGGCCATAGGGGATGGTTCAGGAATGAGCTGTGACCCAGTTTGTAGCATTAATGTAAAACTGTCTTATCTGCGCTTAGTTGCTCAGTCATGTCCCACTCTTTGCAACTTCATGGCCTGTAGCCTGCCACGCTCCTCTGTCCAGACAAGAATACTGGAGTGGGTTGCCATGCCCTTCTTCAGGGGATCTTTCCAACCAAGGGATCCAACCCAGATCTCCCACATTGCGGGTGGATTCTTTAATGTCTGAGCCACCAGGGAAGCCCAGAACTATCTAGGATTCAGAAAAAAAGAGATTTCCTTGTTCAATGTGAAAGATCAGAGAACGAACCTCTTTCTTTCTCTGGATTTTGGGTGTGTCAATGTGAAACCAGAAACTGTTAACAGGGGTTTTGCCACCACCAGAGAAACAGTCTAAGGATGGAGACATCACCCAGAGGAGAATGGAACTGAGGGAATCACACAGCACTGGAGCTGGAGCCACTGAATGAAAGCTGACTCAGGTTCACTATAGACGCTGGACTTCTAACTGTGGGAATCTGTGTACTTCTTAATTCTTAAAGCAAGTGGGATTGGCATTGCTAGAAGTTGAGGCATCCTAACTGACAAAATCGAACTCTCTCTTAACAACAAGTCAAGTGGAGATTGCTAATGGAAGAAATAGCTTTACAAAGTTGAAGTGTTTGCTTCTTGGAAACAGGGATGAGAGATGGAGAGAAGGAAGATGAGGCCCAGGCTATTCTTTTCCATTGTTAGCCTTTCAAAATTATTTGATTTCCAAAACATGTGTTTTGATTATTTAGTTTTTTGTTTTAGAAAGAACCTAATGAAGTTTAGAATTTTTAATTGAATTCATTTAAAAAGTTATTTCTTTAAATTACTTTTTTTTGGAGACATGCCACGTATCTTTCGGGATTTTTAGTTCCCTGACCAAGGATTGAACCTGGGCCCTTGGCCATGAAAGCACAGAGTCCTAACCACTGGACTGCCAGAGAATTCCCTTTAATTGTTATTTTAATATAGGCAATTTAAAGATTAAAATATTTGACATTCTAAATGTAAAAAAGATAAGAAATTTGAAGGCATCTTTGTTTAAGTGACTAATGGCTAATAACTTTATATACAGTGCTGCAAAGTGTTGAATAACCGAACAAGGACTGAATGGTTGTTTGTTATGATAGATTTCTTAGAATGAAATTAATATATTATATACATGGTTATCATAGTCTATTTCTAATCAATAAGAATATCAGCTTTTCTTTTTCTTTGTTGCTGTTCAGTCGCTAAGTCCTGTCCGATTCTTTGCAACCCCATGAAATGCAGCACACCAGGCTTCTCTTGTCTGTCACTATCTCTCTGAGTTTGCTCAAAGTCAGGTCCATTGAGTCAGTGATGCCATCCAACCATCTCATCCTCTGTTGTCCCCTTCTCTTCCTGCCTTCAATCTTTCCCAGCATCATGGTGTTTTCCAATCAGTCAGCTCTTCACATCAGGTGGCCAATGTATTGGAGTTTCAGCTTCAGCATCAGTTGTTCCAATGAATATTCAGGGTTGATTTCCTTTAGGATTGACTACTTTGGTCTCCTTGCTGTCCAAGGGACTCAAGAGTCTTCTCCAACACCACAGTTCAAAAGTGTCAGTTCTTTGGCACTCAGTCCTCTTTATGGTCCAACTCTCACATCCATCCATGACTACTGGAAAAACCATAGTTTTGACTATACAGACCTTTGTTGGCAAAGGGATGTCTCTGCTTTTTAATACATTGTATAGGTTTGTCGTAACTATTCTTCTAAGAAGCAAGCATCTTTTCATTTCATGACTGCAGTCACTGTCTGCATTGATTTTGGAGCTCAGGAAAATGAAATCTGATACCGTTTTTGCTTTTTCCCCATCTATTTGCCATGAAGTGATGGGACCAGATGCCATGATTTTAGTTTTCTGAATGTTGAGTTTTAAGCCAGCTTTTTCACTCTCCTCTTTCACTTTCATCAACAGGCTCTTTAGTTCCTCTTCACTTTCTGCCATTAAAGTGGTGTCATCTGCATAGCTGAGGTTGTTGATATTTCTCCTGGCAATCTTGATTCCAGCTTGTCATTCATCCAGCCCAGCGTTTTGCATGATGTACTCTGTATATAAGTTAAGTAAGCTGGGTGGCAAAATACAGCCTTGATGACTCCTGTGCCAATTTGAACCAGTCAGTTGTCCCATGTCTGGTTCTAACTGTTGCTTCTTGTCTTGTGTATAGGTTTCTCAGAAAGAAGTAAGGTGGTCTGGTATTCCCAACTCTTTCAGAATATTCCACAGTCAGAGCCTTTAGCACAGTCAATGAAGAAGAACTAGATGTTTTTCTGGAGTTCCTTTGCTTTTTCTATGATCCAGTGTATGTTGGCAATTTGATCTCTGGTTCCTCTGCCTTTTCTAAATCCAGCTTATACATCTGGAAGTTCTCAGTTCATGTACTGCTGAAGCATGTATTAGCTTGAAGGATTTTAAGTGTAATCTTGCTGGCATGTGAAATGAGTGCAGTTGTATGGTAATTTGAACTTTCTTTGGGCTTGGAATGAAAATTGACCTATTCTAGTCCTGTGGCACTGCTGTTTTCCAAATTTGCTAGCACAATAAGTGCAGCACTTTAACAGCATCATCTTTTAAAATTTGAAATAGCTGAGCTGGAATTCCATCACCTCCACTGGGTTTGTTGGTAATCGTGCTTCCTAAGGCCCACTTGACTTGACATTCCAGGATGTCTGGTGGACAGCAGCTCCCCGACGTCGGGTGGATCCACTCCACGGTGGACAGAGACTCCTGGGGAGTGGATCAGCTTCAGGGCAGCCAACGGCAGCCACGAGACTGGGGTGCTCTCCATTCCTGGGCGTCATCAGCTTCAGCCTTCCCCAGACCTCCTTCCCAGCCATTCCAGCAGGGTCTTTGCCTTGACCCCTGGCCACATATTGACCGACACCCAATGGTCAGTGAAGATTTAAAGACTCAATGAGGACCAACAATGGGATAGCTACGGCACCAGGCATGTCATCCACCTATGCTGAGTGGCTGAAGACCATGGCCCTGCTAGCTAGAGCCTGACAAAACATCGTCCACTGGAGAAGGGAATGCCAGAAAGCTTCAGTAGTCTTCCCCTGAGAATCCCATGAACAGTATGAAAAGGCAAAAAGATATGACACTGAAGGTGAACCCCTCAGGTTAGTAGGTGCCCAATATTCTAGTGGGGTGGAGCAGAGAAATAACTACAGAAAGAATGAGGAGGCTGAGTCAAAGCAGAAATGATCCCCAGTTGTGGTTGTATTTGGTAGTGAAAGTAAATTCAGCTGATGTAAAGAACAGTACTGCACAGGAACCTGAAGTGTTAGGTCAATGAATCAAGGTAAACTGGGTGTGGTCAAACAGGAGATGGCAAGAATGAGCCATTTTAGGAATCGGTGAACTAAAGTAGATGGGAATAGGAGAATTTAATTCAGGTGATCATTGTATCTACAACTGTGGGCAAGAATCCTTTAGAAGGAATGGAGTAGCATTCTTAGTCAACAGAAGAGTTCAAAACGCAGTACTAGGATGCAGTCTCAAAAGTGAGAGAATGATCTCTGTTCATTTCCAAGGCAAACCATGCAACAACACAGTAATCCAAATCTAGGCCCCAACCACTATTGCTGAAGAAGTCAAAGTTGAAAAGGCAAACTCCAGAAAGTGAAGTTGCTCAGTCGTGTCCAACTCTGCAACACCACGGAGTGTAGCCCGCCAGGCTCCTCTGTCCATGGGATTCTCCAGGCAAGAATACTGGAGTGGGTTTCCATTTCCTTCTCCAGGGGATCTTCTCAACCCAGGGGTCGAACCCAGGTCTCCTTCATTGCAGGCAGATACTTTAACCTCTGAGCCACCAGGGAAGCCCTAAGACCTGCAGAACTAACACCAAAAAAACAGATGTGCTTTTCATCATAGGGGACTGCAATGCAAAAGTAGGAAGTCACGAGATACCTAGAAACAGGCAAGTTAGGCCTTGGAGTACAAAATGAAGCAGGGCAAAGGCTAACAGAGTTTTGCCAAGAGAATGCACCAGTCATAGCAAACACCCTCTTCCAACAACACAAGAGATGACTCTACCCAAGGACATCATCAGGTGGTCAGTACTGAAATCAGATTGATTATATTCTTTGCAGCCAAAGATGGAGAGACTCTATCAGTTCAGTTCAGTCACTCAGTCATGTGACTCTTTGTAACCCCATGGTTGCAGCATGCCAGGCTTCCCAGTCCATCACCAGCTCCTGGTGCTTGCTGAAACTGATATCCATTGATTTGGTGATGCCATCCAACCATCTCATTCTCTGTCATCCCCTTCTCCTCCTGCCTTCAATCTTTCCCAGCATCAGGGTCTTTCCCAATGAGTCAATTCTTTGCATCAGGTGGTCAAAGTATTGGAGCTTCAGGTTCAGCATCAGTCCTACCAATGAATATTCAGGACTGATTTCCTTCAGGATTGACTGGTTTGATCTCCTTGCAGTCCAAGGGACTCTCTAAACAAGTGAGAGGTTATATATAGTCAGCAAAAGCAAGACTGGGAGCTAACTTAGATCCTTGCAAAATTCAGGCTCAAAATGAAGAAATTAGGGAAAACCACTAAGTCATTCAGTGGTTTTGGTCATCCACTAAGTCATGACCTTAATCAAATCCCTTACAAGTTTACGGTGGAGGTGATGAATAGATTCAAGGCACTAGATCTGGTGGACAGGGTTCCAAAAGAACTATGGATGGAGTATGTTGATAATACATTTTCTCTAAATAATATAACGGCCCATGTTCCCCTTGTAAAATACTTTTCTTTTTCTATTTGAAGCAAATTTTTTACTCCCCAGTAGATGTTTACAGTGCTTTCATGTTTGCTCTACATAAAATTTCAGATAGTTTGATACTTTCCTCCTCTTACTACAAATTCATGGTGTCTTTTCTCATCCAGATTTCAAATGTCATCTGACATCTATATTGCTGGAGTATTTCAGTACCTTCCACACCACTTATTTTTATATATTTTAGATACACATTGACTAATTTTTTCACTACAGAGAAATGAGGGGAAAATGGTGGCTGAAATCCAGCCTGTGTCCACTCACTGTGTAGTCTGGATTTTGCTTCCAAGAATAAAGGGCACATTTTGTCTTGGCACCCCACTCCAGTACCCTTGCCTGGAAAATCCCATGGACGGAGGAGCCTGGTGGGCTGCAGTCCATGGGGTCGTGAAGAGTCGGACACGACTGAGCGACTTCACTTTCACTTTTGTCATTCATACAAGTTTTCCCTATGTGTTCATGGTGGACAAGGTTGGAGAGGGAAATAAAAACAGCAGTAGAAGAAGGTTATAGAGTATTAATATATAATCAATTTTAAATAAACTTTTTGGAGCACACACTGAGGGTCAGGCACTGAGATCACAGGAATGAAGTAATCGGTGCGCCTGTAATGAGGAGGAGAACCACAGACCTGTGTGCACAGGGCTGCCACAGTTCATATCTGTTTTCTCATTGTCCCATCTGATTAGTGTCTGCTTTCACTCTCAAGTGTATAATAATATGGGCAGTAAGTTATGTAGTCACCTAAAAAGAAAGGGGAAAAAAAGGCATTCTAGACTAAGCAGCAAAGTCATGAGTAAGTGAGAAAGTGTGATCTTCTCTGGTTTGGCATCACAGGGAAGTTGGTGGGGCGTAAATCGCATGAAGTAGAAATATGACTGAAATGATAGGCGTCTGAGCCAGTGATGGGCCTGATACACTACTTTTAAGGAGTTTATGTGTCTTAAAGGCAGTGAGGACTCATGGTGCCTTTAGTCAGTCAGTTCAGTTGCTCAGTCGTGTCCAACTCTTTGCAGTCCCATGGACTGCATCACACCAGGCCTTCCTGTCCAATACCAACTCCCGGAGCTTACTCAAATTCATGTCCATCGAGTCGGTGATGCCATCCAACCATCTCATCCTCTGTCATCCACTTCTCCTCCTGCCTTCAATCTTTCCCAGCATCAAGGTCTTTTCCAGTGAGTCAGTTCTTCACATCAGGTGGCCAAAGTACTGGAGTTTCAGCTTCAACATCAGTCCTTCCAATGAACACTCAGGATTAATCCCCTTTAGGATGCACTGGTTGGATCTCCTTGCAGTCCAAGGGACTCTCAAGAGTCTTCTCCAACACAGTTCAAAAGCATCCATTCTTCTGCATTCAACTTTCTTTATAGTCTAAATTTCACAACCATACTTGACTACTGGAAAAACCGTAGCTTTGACTGTGGCGGTTTGGAAGCAGACAAATGATAAGATCAGATCTGTTTGTTGTTGAAAGAGCAAAAGTACATTTCCCAACCAACTATTCTCCATGTTCCGCCCCCACATGCAGGGTGAGAGAGAAGGAGAATCATGTCCTTTCTGAATGTAAATATACCCATAACTGAGCTCCACTTAATCTTTAAAGCCACTCTAACTCCTTGGAATGAATAACAGACCCTCTTCTTTCCATTTGTAAGAATGCTGCTCTCACTGACATGTTGAGTTGCTAAATGCTCCCAGGTGGTAAAGCTACTCTAATGCAACATATATTTCTGCTCCTATAAGTGGAACTGTGTGTTTTAGAGATTACGTGTTTGTTCTTAAGTGTGTTGATGCCACTCGTACTAGTTATCACAATTATGTAATTGAAAAAAAATGTGTAAACTGATGAACTAAGAAGGCAAACCATTGTTTCCATGAAATTTTTGTGGAGTGCTTTTTGAAAACTGAAGGCTGCTGACTAAAAATATTCAGGTAAGTGAGGCATAGATGAAACAACTGTTTAAAAAAAACACACACGATGGAAATAGCATAAGCATTCAGAAGGTTCTGTGCTCAGTTAGCCTTTTCACATACTGTGTACCTGAAGCCATGTTAATATACTCTAGTAAAGAGACAGTTTGAGGCTTGTACCTGTAGTTAGGGCTGGCTACTTGGCTGGGCTTGCTGGTCATTCTCCAGGATTCACCCAGTTTTTGCAGGAGACAGACAGGTGAATTAAGTAGAGTTATGACAGGAACCACTTCCCAGGTGGATCTGAGTCAAGACTACGCCTGCCAATGCAGGAGACACGGGTTCCATCCCGGGGTTGGGACGATCCTGTGGAGAAGGAAATGGGCAACTCACTCCAGTATTCTTGTCTAGAGAATCCCATGGACAGGGGAGCGTGGCGGGTTACAGTGTGTAAGGTCGCAAAAGAGTCGGACATGACTGAGCAACTAAGCACGCACGCCTGATAGAGACCATGTATATTAGTCAGGATTCTCCAGAGAAACACAACCAGTAGCATATCTATACACAGAAATTTATTATAAGGAATTGGCTCGCGCAGTTTTAAAGACTGAGGTGTGCCAAGACCTGCAGTTGGCAAGCTGGAGACCCAGGGTGGCCCTTGGTATAGCTCCAGTTCATGACCCAAGACCTGAGAACCAGGAATGCTGATGGTGTAAGTTCCAATTCGAGTCTGAGTCTGCAGGCAGGAGAAGACTGATGTCCCAGCTCAAAGACAGTCTGGCCAAGAGAGCAAATTCTCCCTTACTCAGCCTACATCCTCCATCAGGCTTTGTGCTCCTCAAACTTCAACAGATTGGATGAGGCTCACCCACATTATGCAGGCTTACCTGGTAGCTCAGATGGTAAACAGGCCACGTGCAATGCAGGATATTCAGGTTCATCCCCTGGATCAGAAATACCCCCTGGAGAAGGGAATGGCAACCCACTCCAGTATTCTTGCCTGGAGAATTCCATGGACAGAGGAGCTTCACGGGCTACAGTCCATGGCATCACATAGAGTTGGACACAACTGAGCAACTAACACACACACACACACACACACACACACACACACACACACACACATGGGAAAGGCATTTTGCTCAGTCAACCAATTCAAATGCTAATCTCATTCAGAAACACTCTCATAGACACACCCAGAACATTTAACTGAATATTTGGGCACCCTGTGACCCAGTCAAGTTGACACATAAAATTAAGCATCACAGACAACCCTTGTGATTTTTAAGAGCAGAACTCATCTCAGCCATCCCCACTTAAAATATGTTGCTTTCAGTTTATTTGTCTCAAGTGGGCTGGATATCAGTTTCCCAGGCTTCTGCTTGGTCTTCTCCCACTGAAATAGCTCTTACTTCAGGAGCTAAAACCCAATGTGGGGATTCTGCCAACTGCCAAGTGTGTCAATTACAATTGTAACTTTCAGGGACTGAGGAAATGACCATTACCTGTTTCTATGGACCCAGATACCCACTGTGAGCCAGGATTTGACCAGGACTACATTTACTACCTGGCCTCTAAGTGTTTCTTAACAAGGAGGCCAAGGCCAGAGATACTCTGGATCTCTAAGTATACATGTCAACTCAGACCCTGTGTCTGATTTTCCCTAAACTGTCTGTATATGCCCTTTTCCTTGGGATACAATCACCAAAAAAAAAAAAAAAAAGGGGGGGGGCCTAGATGCCTTTAGGGAAGGACCAGAAGAATCATTGTAATACACACTTGCCATCATGTGTGGGTGCTTTCCTCCGATACCTGCCACCTCCACAGTCAACAGGTTCTGGGTCTAAAAGTTGGCTTAGATCTGGGAGCTGGGCAAGAGATTGTGACATTTTTTATTGTCGTGACCGCCCTCACTCTCCTCATCCACTCGTGCTGTCTTTGATTATGTATGGCAGACATAATCTTGCTGCCTGCCCATCTGTTTTTCTCTTAATAACACTGGATTCTATGAAACACGTCAACCAGTTCCAGGTCAAGCTCCCTTAGCTGTCACTCCAGTTTGGCTTGTCACTAGGAGGGCTTCCCAGGTGGCGCTAATGGTCAAGAATCTTTTTCTTGCAGGGAGAATCTCATGGACAGGGTGGGCTATGGTCCATGAGGTCACAAAGAGTTGGACACTACTGAAGCTACTTAGCATGCATGAACACATGATGATTGTGACTATCCTGATTCTTGGCATCATGTTCTGCCTCCTGGTCTACTATGCTTCTAGGCTCCACTATTCCCATTGCAACTGAATACACCAAGCCTGTGAATAGCAGCTCCTACCGTGAGCCTTGGCTCTCAGAGGTGAGTTGTCACTGAGCTTCCTAGTGAGGGAGTAACGCCCTTAGGAGGGCACTCCTGATGACCTTGGTGAATGGTGTTCCCTCTGGCCCCTTTCCTGTGGGCTCCTGGCCTCCCATGATATAGGCACTCCAACCTGCCCACTTCCCTAAGCTCTTTAATCCTAACTTCTGTTGTCTGCAATTCAGGTATTTCAGCATCTCAGCATAGTTACTTTCTCCAGACTTCTAGAAACCATCTTAATAGGAAGTTGGTACTATCTTTTGGTGCCAGGGTATTAAATCCTGTATCCCCAAAATGCCTCCAAGTTAATATATTCACCCTTATCCAGTCTCACCTCACTCTCTTGATCAAGGACCCTCAAAACCCAGTCCCCAATGCTCCCCTGTTTCCTGCCAGTATAAGCTGGCAAATTCTTGCTGCTGCTTTGGCGTATAGATCAAACTTAGCATGTTGCTATATATCTTGTGCTGTGACTTGCCACTAGTTGTCAGCAGCCCTGAGAGGAGGTGAGACAGGTGTCTAAGGAGTCTTGTGTTGTCTTGCTCAGAAGCACTCACTGCAATGGCTTAGGGGGAGTGCTAGCTTTTAATAAGGACTGTGGGTGACCTTTGCAGACTCCAGTGTTCCAAGGAGTCTCAGGAGCAGAATCTTTGAGGATGTCCACACAGCTGTCCCCGTTCCGTGTGTCAGGATCTCAAGTTTTCAGACAAGTTATCTGTCCTTGGCTTTAATGACCTTTAAAGCATCTTGACGATTAAATTCTAAGTTTGGTGTTCAAGCTGTTTCTGTTTTCCCAGAGATAAGGAAACGGGCTTCTTTGGAAGCTACTAAAGAAGCCATTTGGCAATGAATTTTCACTTGTTTATTAAGTGCTTTCAGGTTTTTCGTTAACTTTCTGTAGGCTTCAGTGCAAGTTAGTAACGGCCAGGAAATAATAGCTTCTATCCATTGCTCCATGCACATACACAAACTATTGAATTGCCTGCATTTTTCCCCACCCAAGGCATTCCTCTGTATCAGAGTGGTCTCCCATGTCATAAATGGTGAGAGTTTGAGTAATCAGGCCTCCACATTCTGCCAGGGACTATCTCTGCCCCAAATACCATATGGGATGAGGTTCATTGATAGCAGGGTGCTTCTGGTCTAGCCCAGCCCGTATCTTACTCCTTAATTTTCTTGAACTACTCCTTTTACCCACAGTGTCACTTTGGGTGTTCCAAGAAACAAGATGACATGAAGTTAGGAGTGCAAGAATTCTCTTGAGAAAAACAGAAAAAGAGGGAGAGAGCAGGAATGGGGAAAAGCTTCAGACTGTGAAGCAAAAATGACAAAAGCTCAGTCAACACGATATGGGGCTCCGGAGCAGATATTCCCTGTCATGGAAATCCTACATTGGGCAGAAATGGCTCAGCCCCAGGACCACCGCCGTGCTCAGTCATCGGCTGAGAGCCTGCTAGGCAAGAGATCAACCTCAGCTGGAAGGCTCTGGCAGATGTTAAAAGTACTGCAGGTGGAGGCAGTTAGCTTATTAGCATTCATTGCAGCGGGATGACGAAGTTACGTCTGGAAGGGAGATCCGGGAAGTGCGTGCCCCTGGCTGCCCTAGCCTGAGAAGGCTCAGGGGGTACCAGTAACTGTAGCAGAACTTGAGCGGGGGAATGGGCCTTCAGGAAGGCTGCTCAAAAGCTGCTAAAGAAGCAGTGACATAATGCTAGATCCTCTCATCTCCTTATCAGCTGGCAAAGGCCCCAGCAGACTGAAGTTTCCTTGGAACATAGCCGTGCCCATCTGTGTACACATTGTTTATGGCTGCTTTCTTGCTATGACAGAGTTGAACAAATCGAAAATACATATCACCTGGCCACACACAGAAGTTTGCTGACTCCTGAGCTCTGTTCTTAAGTTTATGTACATCTGTGTATTCCTATGGTAGAAATACTATAAAAAGTTCTGTTGCTGCCTGTCTCTTCCCAACTCTGCACTCATAGGGATCACACTGGCAGCTTGACCCTGGCTGAGAGAGGAGACTTTTAAACCAAAGAAATAAATATATGCTACAATTCAGGGCGTTTTCTTTTTTTGTGAGCTGCTTGTTAAACATTTACCAGCAATATTTCTTGCTGCATGGTGAGTATTGTGGACTTGATTATGTCCTCTCAGAATTCATATCCAGGACCTCGGAATGTGGCTACATTTGGAGATAAGATCTTTAAAGACCTAATTCAGTTAAAGTGAGATCATTAGTGTAGGCCCTACTCTGAAATAACTGGTATCCTTATAAGAAGACACTTGGAAACACAGGTACAGAGGCAAGACAGTGTGAAGATACCTAGGAGAGAGGCTTCAGAAGAAATCAAACCTGCTGACACCTAGATCTCAAGCTCCTAGCATCAGAGGACTCAGAAAATAAATTTCTGTTGTCTAAGCCACTCAGTCTGTGGCACATTTATTGCCTGGCCTCTAAATGTGTCTATTCTTACTCGCAACAGTAAGGTGATACTCTGGATCTCCAAGTGTTGATGTCGACTCAGCCCTAAAATATGGTAAGTGACCCAAGAAAGCATCAAAGTACCTACAGAAGTAAATTTATTGAAATGACTTTCAAAAGCTTTGATCTAGTGAGTGTCTACACCCCACTCTTTTTACTCCCAACACATTTTGGTGACACTTAAATATGTTGGTACTCTAGCACCAAGGCAGCCTACTCCTTGAAGGTCAGTTACCTTAGGGAATAAGACAGAATATTTGCTTTACTAGTAGCAGTATAGTATATAGTACTAGAATATGTATTTGAATAGCCTCTTTAGCAAAGCATCTTTATTACTTCTTTAGGCATAATTTGACATCAAACATTTTATAAGTACTTTATTTTCAAGAATGAAGTACTCAAGGGAAAGTGCTATTCTATTTTCAATTCAAATCAATATTACAGAAACTATGGTCAGAAATACATTTTTGAATGTAGACAGATTTGCATTCAGTTAATAAATAGTCATCTACCCGTATGCGGGGGTTTTTCTTTTTCCTGTCAGTTCAGTACTTGAACTTGAGGTCAGTAAATAGAAAGTACTTTCTTTTGGGGGACTTCAAGCGTGTTCTATATATTTTAAAAATTCTACTTGCATGAAAAAGGAGCAGTTCCTAAAACGTAATACCATGTGCTAAGTCTTCCCTGCTGGCTCAGATGGTCAAGAATCTGCCTGTAATGCAGGAGACCCAAGTTTGATCCATGAGTCAGGAAGATCCCTTGGAGAAGGGAATGGCAACCCACTCCAGCATTTTTACCTGGGAAATCCCATGGACTGAGGAGTTTGGTGGGCTACAGTTCATGGGGTCACAAAGAGTCAGACATGACTGAAGGACTAAAACTAAGAAACCAGTGAACTGTTTAGGTGTTGATGAGCAGTTTTCAAGGTAGGATGTTTAAACTGTGTTTGAAGTGTTAAGTACATACCTTCTCTGGACACTGGAGTAGTTTAGCAAATTCAAAAATTTTTATTAATAAGTATATTCTTTTTTTTTTTTCTTTTTTAGCAGTGAAACTGTTTTAAAACAAAAACTTGGTTAGAATCTTTAAAAGTCAAAGACATTAGAGTAAGTTAGGGAGAGATACTGTAGCAGGCAATGGCACCCCACTCCAATACTCTTGCCTGCGAAATCCCATGGACAGGGGGACCTGGTAGGCTACAGTCCATGGGGTCGCTAAGAGTCAGACATGACTGAGCGACTTCACTTTCACTTTTCACTTTCATGCATTGGAGAAGGAAATGGCAACCCACTCCAGTGTTCTTGCCTGGAGAATCCCAGGGATGAGGGAGCCTGGTGGGCTGCCGTCTGTGGGGTCACACAGAGTTGGACACGACTGAGGCGACTTAGCAGCAGCAGCAGCAGCAGCAGTGAGAGGTACAGAGGCTCTTCTCAGCTACCCCTCCATCATCCTAGAAGCCTTGTAGGTTTCTCCAAAATTCCTGGAGAAATACAGTTTGCAAATTATTGTAGAGGAAGAGGCAGTAAGTAAGAATCTGAAAGCTTTGCTCTGAGTTTGTGACTTTAAGCTGAACACTAACTCTCTTATGGTCTTTGTTCTCCTGATTTGTACAACGGAGATTTAAGATATAAATAATCTCTAAGGCATCACCCAATTCTAAAACTCTATGATCTGTTCTCCCTAGTAACAAATCATTTCTTATCTGTCCAGCCAGTACCAGAAGTTCAATCTATGTTTATAAGCTGGTGAAGCTATGCAAAGGCAAAACAATTTTTGACTCTGTACATTGTATTGTTTTTAATTTTGGAAGCATATTCCATTTTCCACATTGGCTGCATTCATCTCTGGTCAGGAACCAATGATTATTAAACCATTGCCTGGTTTATCTGGTATGGCCTTGAAATGAAATAATTTGAAAATTCTGACTTCTAGTACATGAATTGGAGAAGACAGTAGCAACCCACTCCAGTGTTCTTGCCTGGAGAATCCCAGGGATGGGGGAGCCTGGTGGGCTGCCATCTATGCGGTTGCATAGAGTCAGACACGACTGAAGCAACTTAGTAGCAGCAGCAGCAGTATATGAATATAAAATTAAACAGGAGCTTGATACATAGTAGGCTTTCAGCTTGATACATAGCTACTGTCCCTTGGGGCTAAAAACCACTGAATTGTATATACTTTTAAAGAGTGAATTTTATGGTATGTGAGTTATACCTCATTTTTAAAAAAGTCATTGAATGAATAAAAAGTTGTATTTTGAATTTATATGTAAGAGAATTCATTGCAGTTTTAGAATGCTGTTTTCTGATTCTTGAAATAAAACAACAGCAATGACCAAAACAAATGCAAATAAAAGTAAAAGCAAAGAAAATTTAAGTCTGATTTCTAAATAGCACAATTAGTTGTCAGGAGACAGTAAATGTACTTGGTATATATCCGTGAATTTTGAGATTTTGGCGAGCATATATATAATAGAAATTTCTTTGCTGCTTTTTCAGAGGCAAAATTGTGACTAGATCAACTCTGCTCCTTTTTTGGCAAAAAAAATATTTTTATATCTGTAAGTATTACACTTATATTTACTGACATGAATTTCTGATGCCTAACATGTTGCATATTATTTTCTTGGGTAAATTTAATATAATAATAGCCATGGAGTTTCTCATTAACTATAAAGTTTTACAATCAAGCTTATCCGAATGTCATACTTTAGTATATTTGTTTTCTGAGTAAATGAGTATTTGTCATAAGGGGTGGTAGGAATCTTTTAAGTTAGTTCTAAAGTAAAACACTGTGTGTTTGGTTTATCTATCTTCACCATGTAATTAACAGAAGAGGGCAGTCATAGACTGCTTTCAAGAATTCCATAGCTTACATATATTTTAGAGGCAAAATCCTGTAATTCTGCTTTAAAAACACTTCCTTCAGCTAGAAAGGACCTTCAGGTCCTACTTGCTATCTAAACTCATTGCTGCCAACCATTTATACCTTGAATGTATTTCTTAGGCATGAAGTTCAGTTCAGTTTAGTCGCGCAGTCATTTCTGACATGAAGGGTCTTTAGTTATTTTCTAATTCTCATTTTTTTAAGATTGAGGTAGAGTTGGTCTACAGTATTGTGTCAGTTTCAGGTATACAGCAAAGTGATTCAATCACACACACACACACACACACACACACACACACACACACACACATTTTCAGATTCTTTTCCATCATAGGCTGTTACAAGAAACTGAATATAGTTGTCTGTGCTGTACAGGAGATTCTTGTTGGTTATCTATTTTATATTATATAGCAGTGTGTATCTGTTTACCTTATAGTCCTAACTTATCCCTCCCTCCACCACCTACCCTCCACCATGTCCGCCTTTGGTAGCCACAAGTTTGTTTTCTGTGTCTGTGAGTCTGTTTTGTAAATAAATCAATTTGCATTATTTTTTAGATTATACATATAAGTGATATCATATAAAATTTGTCTTTTTCTGACTTACTTCACTCGGTTGATAGTCTCTAGGTCTGTCCATGTTGCTGCTAATGGCAAAATTTCATTTTTTATGGCTGAGTGGTATTCTATTACATATGTATACGTACGTATCACGTCTGCTTTATCCATTCATCTGCCGATGGGCACTTAGGTTGCTTTCATGTCTTCCTATTGTAAATAGTCCTGCTACAAACATTGAGATGCACATATCTTTTCAAATTAGAGATTTTGTCTTTTCTAGATATATACTTAGGAATAGGATTGCTGGGTCATATGATAGTTCTATTTTTAGTTTTTAAAGGAACCTTCCTACTATTCTTCATAGTGGCTGTACCAATTTAAATTTTTACCAGTACTGTAGGAGGGTTCCCTTTTCTGCACATCCTCTTCAGCATTTATTGTTTGTAGACTTTTTGATGATGGTTATTCTGACTACTGGGAGGTGTGGTTTTGATTTGCATTTCTCTCATCATTAGCAATGTTGAGCATCTTTTCATATACCTATTGGCCACCTGTGTATCTTCTTCAGAAAAATGTCTATTCAAGTCTTTTGCCCATTTTTAATTGTTTTTTTTAATATATTGAGTTGGATGAGCTATTAATATATTTTGGATATTGACCCCAGATCATTTGCAAATATTTTATTCCATATCTACTTCAGTAGGTTGACTTTGTCGGTGGTTTTCTTTGCCATGCAAAAGCTCTTAAGTTTAATTAGATGCCATTTGTTTGTTTTTACTTTTGTTTCCTTTCCATTAGAAGACAGACCCCAAAAGATATTACTATAATTTATGTCAAAGTGTATTCTACATATATTCTCTTCTAGGAGTTTTATGGTTTCTGGTCTTATATTTAGGTCTTTAATTCATCTTCAGTTTATTTTTATATATGGTGTGAGAAAATGTTCTAATTTCACTCATTTACCTGTTAGCTATCCAGTTTTCCCAGCAACTCTAAGAGACTGTCTATTCCCCCATTGTATATTCTTGCCTCCTTTATTATAGATTAATTGTCCATAAGTGTGTGGGTTTAATTCTGGTCTCTTTAGTCTGTTCCATTGATTTATGTGTCTATTTTTGCGCCAATACTGTTTTGACTATTGTAGCCTTGTAGTCTGAAGTCAGGGAACCTGATACCCTCAGCTCTGTTCTTCCTTCTCAAGATTGTTTTGGTCAACTCTAACCTTTTCTCTGCGGAGAAGGCAATGGCACCCCACTCCAGTACTCTTGCCTGGAAAATCCCACAGACAGAGGAGCCCGGTGGGCTGCAGTCCATGGGGTCGCTAAGAGTCGGACACGACTGAGCGACTTCACTTTGACTTTTCACTTTCATGCACTGGAGAAGGAAATGGCAACCCACTCCAGTGTTCTTGCCTGGAGAATCCCAGGGACAGGGGAGCCTGGTGGGCTGCCGTCTATGGGATCTCACAGAGTCGGACACGACTGAAGTGACTTAGCAGCAGCAGCAACCTTTTCTCTGAGATCTATATGAAAATTTTGAAAGGATTTTTTGATGTCTCAAATTTTTTCACTTTTCACTTTCAGGCATTGAAGAAGCAAATGGCAACCCACTCTAGTGTTCTTGCCTGGAGAATCCCAGGGATGAGGGAGCCTGGTGGGCTACCGTCTGTGGGGTCGCATAGAGTCGGACACTACTGAAGTGACTTAGCAGCAGCAGCAGCAGCAAATTTTGAATTTTCTACAGGCACTTCAATGTCATTTTGTTCAAAATTCAGCTCATAAAGTACTGAATTTATGGCAGAACAAAACTCCCTCATGGAGTCTCTGTCTCCTTGTATAAGTCATTATCTTTCCAGTTCCCTAAGTAAATTACTTGAATCATTATTATTCTTCCTTCGTATCATACTAACAATTAGTCATAGTCTTTTTTTAAAATTAAAGTATAGTTGCTAAACAATATGTAAGTTACAGGTATACAATATAGTGATTCACAACTTTTAAAGATTATACTCCATATAGTTATTATAATATATTGGCTGCATTCCTTGTATTGTACAGGGTACCAAGTCTTGAAAATTCTAATCAGAGGAATATCTGAAATCTAACTTTTCCTGTTTTATTCAAGTCCTCACTTTTTTTCTTTCATGGCCCAAACCACACCTACATATCTAATCTTTAATCATCCTCTATTTTCTCATTCAAACTTGCATCTCTTATAAAAGAAACTACCCACTGGTATTTGCGGAAGCCATTCTGGCCCCCGCTCCCTGGTTCTGGTCTGTTTCTTCTCATATGTACTGTGATTCTTCATTCCATCTCTTCTGCTTCCTAACCTTGGCATTTATGTGTAAGTCCTGGCCCTTAAGGTTTGAATCTGGGACTCCAAGTTGGTTTCCTCTATTCTGGACCTTTGCAGGTAATTTAGTGACCATAGTCATGCTCATGCCCAGTGGTTTGCACCCTAGGCAAGCCTAACTCCCAGTCCCTGTGTGGAGACACTGGATATTTTGCTGGTGTTGATTCTAGAAACATAGTTTTGTGTGTGTGTGTGTGTGTGTGTGTGTGTGTGTGTGTGTGTGTGTTTAAGATAGGTGCAAAAATACACTTTAAACCAGCAACTTTTTCTGCAAATATTTTCGAGTACACACTGTATGCTAGCTGCTATTCTGGTTACTAATGATAAAGCAGTCAACAAAAATCCTTACAGTCTAGTGGGATAAGTGCATCTGTTGAAGTTCAGATATGAGGGAGGGGGATGCTGACCACATAGTTATACAAACCCACCTGGCTTAAAAAGAGAGACTGCTTGTCCTACGGGTGTCAGCATCTCCTCCCACAGTGGTTCAAGGGGTCTGCAAGCCATCGTTGCTTTATTTATTCAAATATGTCTTGGAGTTGCTAAGGAAAACTGCCTTACTTTTTTTTTTTTTGGCTGCGGTACACAGCTGGCAGGATCTTAGTTCCTCCAGCAGCTTGAAGTCCTAGTCAATGGGCCACAGGGGAATTCCCAAAACTGTCTTTCTTACTTGTGTATGCTTTCTAAGTCACTTCAATCATATCCAACTCTTTGCGACCCCATAGACTGGGACCTGCAGGGTTCCTCTGTCCATGGGATTCTTACTTAAGCAATTGTAAATCTATTTGGAAACCCAAGACTTATAATGGGCATGTTTAACAGGACGATATTTTATAATATTATACTAATACAACGTAGTGCTCATTGCAGCCTTTCTCCACCCTGGGTTTGAGTCTTATTACATAAAAGGAGCCCAAGGCCATTACACAAGGAAAGCTATACCTAAAAGGACATGGATGAGCTTTAAACTCAAAAGCTGGCTTTCCTGACCTCTCTAGGAAGATAATTGTCTGGCAAACCTGAAGAGTGAAAAGGTTTCCCCATACTCCTTTTACTTGCATTTAGCATATCAAACAGAGAAGGCAGTGGCACCTTACTCCAGTACTCTTGCCTGGAAAATCCCATGGACAGAGGAGCCTGGTGGGCTGCAGTCCATGGAGTTGCACAGAGTTGGACACGACCGAAGTGACTTAGCAGCAGCAGCAGCATATCAAAAACTAGGCCTAATAGCTACCAGTCTTTCAAAGCACCACTAGCCATAATAGGATACATTGTGTTTACATGACCCAGTTCACATGTGTGTATAATATTCAGTGTATATATCTGCCACAGGAAAAAAAAAAAAAACAGTTTCACATAAACAGCTTACTTTTATTACTTGCAATGTATTTTGATATAATTTATCAATTTCCTTTCCTTTTAATCCACTATTCACAATACATAAAAAACTTACCCAGGGCTTTTTGAAAGGGAGGATTCAAAAAGACAGAAAAGGAGAGAGTCAGCTTCTGGAGGGGATAAGGGGTTGGAGGCCAAGGCTGAAGGGAAAGGATCTTTAGGCATCTGGAGCATTTAAATTCCTGGTGTTGAGTAGAACTGATCAGAGGGACAACATCTTATGTTGGAGGATGGCATTAAAGTGATGCAGGTTGTATGAAGAATGTATGAAGCCCCTGAATTCAGAGAGAATTGTAAGGCCATCAAGACACTGTGAGAAAGAGATAAGGATGATGCAACTGCAAATGTTTACATTCTTTTGATGACAAGCCCAGGATGAGCTGCAGCTGCAACTGTAGTTTGACCAAAGAAGGACAAATTGTAACTGATGTCACACTGTATGGATCCCACTCCTGATGGCCTGGGCCATCAACCCCATCTTCTTGATGCCGATATTTTAGTAAGAAAATTAATTGTTAAAACTGTGATCTAGCCAGTGTCTCCTTAGAGAAAAACTAGGGAGCATTTTTGGACTGAGGGGGAAGGAAACTGTGTAAGAAAGATGAGAATGTAAAAATTATAAGACTAGGTTAAGCATAAAAAGGTATAGACTTGCATCCTTAGAATATACTTGGGTGCCTTAGACCTAGTATAATTAAGTGACAAGGTTGTATTCACTATAGCGGTAGAAGTTGTGTCTTTATGTTGCCTCATGAGTGTGCCCTATCTAATGCATTTGCGGCAACAAATAGGTCAGCCTGATATTTTCCGAGGTCGGATTAAATTTAGCTTTTCTTCTTCTTTGTTTCCTAAAATAGTAGAGTTTCACAAGTAGGATCAGATAAAAGAGGCAAAGGCTTCACTGTCATACATCTGAGTATAGTGAGTAAATGTGTAACCCGTTGCAAATGACTTTTGTTCGAATATCGTTCAGCAGGCCTTCCCTGACCACTCTATTTACAACTGTACTCTGACTACTCATTCTCCTCTTCTGCTTTACTTTCTTATATTGTGTTTATCACAAATGAACACTTGTGTGTGTGCATGCACACGTGTTAGTGACATAATGAATCCCCATGTTCCCAATACCAAGCTTCATAGTTATTAATATTTTACCAATTTTATGTAGTCTATACCCCAGGGCTTCCCAGGTGGCTCAGTGGTAAAGGATCCACCTTCCATTGTGGAAGACACAGGTTTGATCCCTGAGTTGGGAAGATCCCCTGGAGGAGGATGTGGCAACCCACTTCAGTATTCTTGCCTGGAGGATCCCGTGGACAGAGGAGCCTGGAGGGCTACAGTCCATGGGGTTGCAAAGAGTCCAGCATGACTGAGCAACAACAAAAGGAACCCAACTCCTTTTTTTTTTCCTACTGAATTTTGAAGCACATCTCAAATATTTTGGCATTTCCTTCCTGTGTTTTGCTTATTTTGTTTACTGTCTGTTTTATTTTACTAGAATGTGAACTAGATGAGGGCAGTGATTTTATTTATTTTTTAATTGAAGGATAATTGCTTTACAGAATTTTGTTGTTTTCTGTCAAACCTCAACATGAATCAGCCATAGGTATACATGTATCCCCTCCCTGTTGGACCTCCCTCCCCTCTCCCTCCCCATCCCACCCATGTAGGTTGATGCAGAGTCCCTGTTTGAGTTCCCTGAGACATACAACAAATTCCCATTGGCTCTCTATTTTACTTATGATAATATACGTTTCCATGTTACTCTCTCCATACATCTCACTCTCTCCTCCGCTCCCCCCATGTCCATAAGTCTGTTCTCAATGTTTTTTTCTCCATTGCTGCCCAGCAAATAAAGTCTTTGGTACCGTCTCTCTAGATGCCATATATGTGCATTAGTATATGATATTTATCTTTCTCTTTCTGACTTACTTCATGGCTCTAGGTTCATCCACCTCATTAGAACTGACTAACTGGGTTCCTTTCTATGGCTGAGTAATATTCCATTGTGTGTATGTACCACAACTTCTTTAACCATTCATCTGTCAATGGACTTCTAGGTTGCTTCCATGTTTTAGCTATTGTAAATAGTGCTACACTGAACATTGGGGGCATGTGTATTTTTCATTTATGGTTTCCTCAGGGTATATGCCTAGGAGTGGGGTTGCTAGGTCATATGGTGGTTTTATTCCTAGTTTTTTAAGGAATCTCCATACTGTCTTCCATAGTAGCTTTATCAATTTACTTTCCCACCAACGGGGCAGGAGAGGTCCCTTTTCTCCACACCCTCTCCAGCATTTATTGTTGGTAGACTTTTTGATGATGGCCATTCTGACTGGTGTGAGGCAACATCTCATTGTAGCTTTGATTTGCCTTTTGCTAATAATGAGCGATGTTGAGTATCTTTTCATGTGTTTGTTAGCCATGTGTGTCTTCTCTGGAGAAATGTCTGTTTAAGTCTTTTCCCCATTTTTTGATTGGGTTGTTTGTTTTTCTGGTATTAAGTTGTATGAGCTGCTTGTATATTTTGCAAATTAATCCTTTGTCAGTTGTTTCATTTGCTATTATTTTCTCCCCTTCTGAGGGTTGTCTTTTCACTTTGCTTATAGTTTCCTTTGCTGTGCAAAAGCTTTTAAGTTTAATCAGGTCCCATTTGTTTATTTTTGTTTTTGTTTCCGTTTTCCTAGAAGGTGGGTCATAGAGGATCTTGCTTTGATTTATGTCATCAAGTGTTTTGCCTTTGTTTTCCTCTAAGAATTTTACAGTTTCTGGTCTTACATTTAGATCTTTAATCCATTTTGAGTTTATCTTTGTGTATGGTGTTAGGAAGTGTTCTAATTTCATTCTGTTACATGTAGCTGTCCAGTTTCCCAGCACCATTTATTGAAGAGGCTGTCTTTGCCCCATTGTATCTTCTTGCCTCCTTTGTCAAAAATAAGGTACTCATAGTTGCATGGGTTTGTTTCTGGGCTTTCTTTCTTGTTACATTGGTCTATATTTCTGTTTTTGTACCAGTTACCGTACTGTCTTGATGACTGTAGCTTTGTAGTATAATCTGAAGTCAGGAAGCTTGATTCCTCCAGCTCCATTCTTCTTTCTCAAGACTGCTTTGGCTATTCAAGGTTTTTGTATTTCCATACAAATTGTGAAACTATTTGTTCTAGCTCTGTGAAAAATACTGCTGGTAGCTTGANTTAATCAGGTCCCATTTGTTTATTTTTGTTTTTGTTTCCGTTTTCCTAGAAGGTGGGTCATAGAGGATCTTGCTTTGATTTATGTCATCAAGTGTTTTGCCTTTGTTTTCCTCTAAGAATTTTACAGTTTCTGGTCTTACATTTAGATCTTTAATCCATTTTGAGTTTATCTTTGTGTATGGTGTTAGGAAGTGTTCTAATTTCATTCTGTTACATGTAGCTGTCCAGTTTCCCAGCACCATTTATTGAAGAGGCTGTCTTTGCCCCATTGTATCTTCTTGCCTCCTTTGTCAAAAATAAGGTACTCATAGTTGCATGGGTTTGTTTCTGGGCTTTCTTTCTTGTTACATTGGTCTATATTTCTGTTTTTGTACCAGTTACCGTACTGTCTTGATGACTGTAGCTTTGTAGTATAATCTGAAGTCAGGAAGCTTGATTCCTCCAGCTCCATTCTTCTTTCTCAAGACTGCTTTGGCTATTTAGGGTCTTTTGTGTTTCTATATGAATTGTGAAATTTTTTGTTCTAGTTCTCTGAAAAATGCCATTGGTAATCTTATAGGGATTGCACTGAATCTGTAGACTGCATTTGGTAATATAGTTATTTTCACAATATTGGTTCATTCTACCCAGGAACATGGAATATCTTTCCATCGGTTTATGTCATCTTTGACTTCTTTCATCAGTATCTTATAACTTTCTGTATACAGTTCTTTTGTCTCCTTAGGTTGGTTTATTCCTAGATATTTTTTGTTTGTTTGTTTCAATGGTAAATTGGATTGATTTCTTGATTTCTCTTTCTGATTTTTTATTGTTGGTATATAGAAATACAAGTGACTTCTGTGTATTGATTTTCTATCCTGCGATTTTGCTAAATTCACTGATTAGCTCTAGTAATTTTCTGACAGTATCTTTAGGGTTTTCTATGTATAGTGTCATGTTATCTGCAAACAGTGAGAGTTTTTCTTCTTTTCTGATTTGGATTCATTTATTTCTTTCTCTTCTCTGATTGCTGTAGCTAGGACTTCCAAAGCTATGTTGAATAATAGTAGTGAGAGTGAACACCCTTCTCTTATTCCTGATCTTAGGGGGAATGCTTTCAGTTTTTTCACTGAGAATAATGTTTGCTGTGGGCTTATCATATATGGCCTTTACTACTTGAGGTAGGTTCCTTCTATGCCCATTTTTGAAGAGTTTTCATCATAATGGGTGCTGAATTTTGTCAAATTTTCTGCATCTATTGAGATTACCATGTGGTTTTTATCTTTCAATTTATTAGTATGGTGTATCACATTGATTGATTTGCATTTGTTGAAGAATCCTTGCTTCCCTGGGATAAACCCAACTTGATCATGGTGTATGAGCTTTTTAATGTGTTGTCACATTCTGTTTGCTGGAATTCTGTTGAGGATTTTTGCATCTATGTTCATCAGTGATACTGGCCTGCAGTTTTCTGTTTTGTGAGTTGTCTTTGTCTGGTTTTGGTATCAGAGTAATGGTGGCCTCATAGAATGAGTTTGAAAGTGTTTCTTCCTGTGCAGTTTTTTGAAAGGGTTTTAGAAGGATAGGCATTATCTCTTCTCTAAATGTTTGATAGAATTCACCTATGAAGCCATCTGGTCCTAGTCTTTTGTTTTGGAGGAGATTTTTGATCACAGTTTCAATTTCAGTGCTTGTAACTGGGTTGTTCATAATTTCTATTTCTCCCTGGTTCAGTTTTGGATTGAAGTTTTCTAAGAATCTGTCCATTTCTTCCAGGTTATTCATTTTATTTCCATATAGTTGTTCATAATAGTCTCTTATAATCATTTGTATTTCTGCATCATCTCTTGTAATCTCTCCTTTTTCATTTCTAATTCTGTTGATTTGCTGTGGGGGCAGCTCAGATTCTAATCTGGTCCTACTCCTCTGTGTTCTTGCCTCCAGTGTCCATAGCTATCAGAACTAGTGTGTTTTCTTTTGTGGGCGCTCTCAATGTCCTTTTATATATTCCATAGACACAGAGTCTGCCTAATTGATCATGTGGATTTAATCTGCAGCTTGTACAGCTGGTGGGAAGGTTTAGGGTCTTCTTCCTTAGCCACACTTCCCCTGGATTTCAATTGTGTTTTTATTTCCATCTTTGCATGTGGATCATCCACTGGGGTTTGCTCCTGAGGCTGCCCCGGAGGACTTGAGTCTGCCTAAGTGAGGGCCATGTGTGGAGGTGAAATAGCTGCTTGGGTCACAGAGGCTCTGGTAGCACCAGGTACTCAGGGAAGTTGGTGGCTAGGGCAGCAGAAAATATAGTTCTTTGGTATGGCAACTAGTATTGGTGAGTACACTCCAGTATTCTTGCCTGGAGAACCCCACTGACAGAGAAGCCTGGTAGACCACAGTCCACAGGGTCGCAAAGAGTTGGACACACGACTGAAGTGACCCCCACATGCATAGATGCCAGACTTTTTTTTTTCACCTGCGGCAACTCTGCCCGAGTGAGGGTTAAGTGTGAAGGTGGCGCTGTTGCTTGGGTCGTGGGGACCCTGATGGCTCCAAGAGTGTGGGGACACAGATTGCCTGAGCTGCAGGAGTTATGGTCCTCTCAGAGTCTTTTTTCCAGACTCTGGTAGCTGGTGATCAGTAGGCCTCTTTGACTAGTTTTTCGCCGTAGCTCTGCCCATTCAGGCCCTTAGGGGGCTCCCTTGCCTGGGGTCTTTCTCTGTTGTTTGGTGCATCAGGCACATAGAGGGCCTCCCCTCCCCACCACCCCCACCCCGGCTGGGGTCCTTCTCTGTATCAGCACGTCAGGCACTAAAGGGGCACCCTGGGTGGGGTCCTACTCTGTTGTTCTGGACATCAGGCACTTAGTAGCCCAGCCTCTCTATTGTTCAGCTGCTGATGCTGGCATGTGGGGAGAGAGAGGCTACATGATGGCTCCACCCACTCCGCATGACTCAGCAGTATTGCCTTGCTTCCATGGCTGCCTGGATTTCCTTCACAGGTATTTCTCACCACAATCTCCTCCCTCAGGTCCCCTCAGTCTGTCTCTCTGCAGTCACAGCAGCCTCTCCCTGAGACTGCTTCACAATCCCTAGGCTCTAACTCCCAGTGCTGTGCCTTCTCGGGGACCTGCATGCCTGTCCAGGGTACATAGGGCTGCAGCAAGGACTGTCTGATTCTCATTCCATTTATGCTGTCCCAGATCGACTGCTTCACTCTCAGCCTTAAATGTTTCTCCTCTGACCCAGACAATTGCCCCAGTGTGGGGGCTGGACCCTTACTTCAGTTTCCCTACCTGCCAAGGGCAAGTCCAGTCCAACTAACACGTCTGTTTTTCCCCCATAGTTCCTTTGTCCTGCTGAGTTTTGACGGTTCTATATACTCTTTTCTGGTGGTCAGATACTCCTGTCCATTCTCAACTGGTTTTCTGCAAGCACTTCTGTGTCTCAAGGTGTATTCCTGATGTATCCATGGAGAGAGATGTTCTCCACGTCCACCTGCTTCTCCACCAACTTGTGCTATCTCTCTGAGGACAGTGATTTTTATCTGCTACATTTGCAGAAACATTCCTAGCTACTAAAAACTTTCCTGACACGTAGTAAGTGCTCAATAAATACTTTTAAATAAATAAATATGGAATCTACAAAAGCAGCATTTTTATTCTCTTGCTAATTAGGCATGGATAAATGTTTAACTTAATTTAGATAACCTGGCAGTTCCCCATTGGGTAATTTATATAGGGGTTTCTGGACATCTCCTAGACTTTGTTTGAAGTAGCCCATCTAGAACAAGTTAGCACATCTTTTCGGACAGGATGGATGTAGAATTCAGGTTCATCTAGCAGCATATTTCAACTGCACCACACTTAGGGCTTAGATCAGGGGAGTGAAAAAGTTGGCTTAAAAATCAACATTCAGAAAACTAAAATCCTGGCATCTGGTCCCATCACCTCATGGCAAATAGATGGGGAGACAGTAGAAACAGTGACAGACGCTATTTTCTTGGGGTCCAAAATCACGGCAGATGGTGACTGCAGCCATGAAATTAAAAGATGCTTGCTCCTTGAAAGAAAAGCTATGACCAATCTAGACAGCATATTGAAAAGCAGAGATATTACTTTGCTAACAAAGGTCCGTCTAGTCAAGGCTGTGGTTTTTCCAGTAGTCATGTATACATGAGAGTTGAACTATAAAGAAAGCTGAGCACCAAAGAATTGATGCTTTTGAACTATAATGTTGGAGAAGACTCTTGAGAATCCCTTGGACTGCAAGGAGATCCAACCAGTCCATCCTAAAGGAAATCAGTCTTGAATATATATTGTAAGAATTAATGCTGAAGCTGAAAATCCAATATTTTGGCCACCTGATGCAAAGTACTGACTCATTGGAAAAGACCTTGATGCTCAGAAAGATTGTGGGCAGGAGGAAAAGGGGATGACAGGGGATGAAATGGTTGGATGACATCACCAATTCATGGACATGAGTTTGAGTAAACTCTGGGAGTTGGTGGAGAAGGCAATGGAACCCCACTCCAGTACTCTTGCCTGGAAAATCCCATGGACGGAGGAACCTGGTAGGCTGCAGTCCATGGGTTTGCTAAGAGTCGGACACGGCTGAGCAACTTCACTTTCACTTTTCACTTTCGTGCATTGGAGAAGGAAATGGCAACCCCCTCCAGTGTTCTTGCCTGGAGAATCCCAGGAACGGAGGAGCCTAGTGGGCTGCCATCTATGGGGTCGCACAGAGTTGGAGACGAAGTGAAGTGACTTAGCAGCAAGTGACTTAGCAGCTGGGAGTTGGTGATGGACAGGGAGGCCTGGGGGCTGCAGTCCATGGAGAGTTGGACACGACTGAGTGACTGAAATGAACTGAACTGAATGTAGTTGACAAAGCTATTAATAGCGTTTAGTAATATATATTCTTTCCCCCTTCCTTAGCATGGAAAGGGAAGACCATTCCTCAGCTCCATTGCTGTTGAGTGGAGCTGTGACACTAGATATGTGAGTGAAATGTGAGCAGAAGTGATGCATATCACTTTTAGGCAGAGGTAGGGAAACGCCCCTTGAAACTTTTTTTTTTTTTTTTTAATTTGGCCACCTGGCATGTGAGACCTTAGTGCCCTAACCAGTGATTGAACCTGTGCCCCTGGATATGAAGCATGGAATCTTAACCATTGAACTGCCAGGGAAATCCTTTTTTTTTTTTCTTTCTTTTTCTGCTGGTCATGGAGGAGGCCTTAAGCTGAGATGAAATAGACAACCCATTGAAGCAGTCTACATCAGTGAAAAGTCTATGGAACACAGCTGTGCTAAAACAGTCCCTAAACCTGCAACAAACTGCATAAAGGAAGAAACTGCCTTTTATCTAAGATTTTTTTTTATAGTAGCATAGCCTAGATTCTCTTAACATAGCTACTATTATTGTTGTTATTGTTGTTTTTAAAGATGTTTTATTTAACTGCTGAATTAAATTTTTTGGAGTACTGTTTTATAAAAAGATATTTATAATTAGGAATAACATTAATTCAATCCATTACTAATTCTTTCAGAATTCATCTTCAAAAGATATCCCAATTACCAAAACTTTTCACTATTTTAAAAACTTTTAAATCTTTTATGTGGATAGCTACAAGAGCCTCTGAACTCATCCTCTACATTCTCCAAATCCCTTTTCCTCCCCAGTCTATGCTCAACACAGTAGCTAGAGATGCTTTAAAGGCTAAGTCAGACCATGCCACTTCTTTTTACCAAATTTCCTTTTTTCTTTCTTAAAGTATAGTTGATTTATAATGTTGTGTTAATTCCTGCTGTACAGCAAAACGACTTCAGTTATACACATATATGCATTCTTTTTTTATATTCTTTCCCATTACCATTTATCATGGGAGATTGGCTATAGCTCCCTGTGCTATGCAGTAGGACCTTGTTTATTGGCTCTAAATGTTACTGATTTGCATCTGCTAACCCTATACTCAGAAAATGAAGATCAGAGCATCAAGTGAAGATCAAAGCCAAGGAGAAAAGGAAAGCTATGAGCATCTGAATGCAGTGTTCCAAAGAATAGCAAGAAGAGATAAGAAAGCCTTTTTCAGCGATCAATGCAAAGAAACAGAGGAAAAGAACAGAATGGGAAAGACTAGAGATCTCTTCAAGTCGATAAAGGACAGACATGGTATGGACCTAACAGAAGCAGAAGATATTAAGAAGAGGTGGCAAGAATACACAGAAGAACTGTACAAAAAAGATCTTCATGACGTGGATAATCACGATGGTGTGATCACTCATCTAGAGCCAGACATCCTGGAATGTGAAGTCAAGTGGGCCTTAGAAAGCAACACTATGAACAAAGCTAGTGGAGGTGATGGAGTTCCAGTTGAGCTATTTCAAATCCTGAAAGATGATGCTTTGAAAGTGCTGCACTCAATATGCCAGCAAATTTGGAAAACTCAGCAGTGGCCACAGGACTGGAAAAGGTCAGTTTTCATTCCAATCCCTAAGAAAGGCAATGCTAAAGAATGCTCAAACTACCGCACAATTGCACTCATCTCACACGCTATTAAAATAATGCTCAAAATTGTCCAAGACAGGCTTCAACAATATGTGAACCGTTTACTTCCTGATGTTCAAGCTGGTTTCAGAAAAGGCAGAGGAACCAGAGATCAAATCGCCAACATCCACTGGATCATTCAAAAAGCAAGAGAGTTCCAGAAAAACATCTATTTCTGCTTTATTGACTATGTCAAAGCCTTTGACTGTGTGGATCACAATAAACTGTGGACAATTCTGAGAGAGATGGGAATACCAGACCACCTGACCTGCCTCTTGAGAAATTTGTATGCAGGTCAGGAAGCAACAGTTACAACTGGACATGGAACAACAGACTGGTTCCAAATAGGAAAAGGAGTGCGTCAGGGCTGTATATTGTCACCTTGCTCATTTAACTTATATGCAGAGTACATCATGAGAAACGCTGGACTGGAAGAAACACAAGCTGGAATCAAGATTGCCGGGAGACATATCAAAAACGTCAGGTATACAGATGACACCACCCTTATGGCAGAAAGTGAAGAGGAACTGAAAAGCCTCTTGATGAAAGTGAAAGAGGAGAGTGAAAAAGTTGGCTTAAAGCTCAACATTCATAAAACAAAGATCATGGCATCTGGTCCCATCACTTCACGGCAAATAGATGGGGAAACAGTGGAAACAGTGTCAGACTTTGTTTTTTGAGGTTCCAAAATCACTGCAGATGGTGACTGTAGCCATGAAATTAAAAGACATTTACTCCTTGGAAGAAAAGTTATGACCAACCTAGATAGCATATTCAAAAGCAGAGACAGTACTTTGCTGACTAAGGTCCATCTAGTCAAGGCTATGGTTTTTCCAGTGGTCATGTATGGATGTGAGAGTTGGACTGTGAAGAAGGCTGAGTGCTGAAGAATTGATGCTTTAGAACTGTGGTGTTGGAGAATACTCTTGAGAGTCCCTTGGACTGCAAGGAGATCCAACCTATCCATTCGGAAGGAGATCAACCCTGGGATTTCTTTGGAAGGAATGATGCCAAAGCTGAAACTCCAGTACTTTGGCCACGTGATGCGAAGTTGACTCATTGGAAAAGACTCTGATGCTGGGGGGGACTGGGGGCAGGAGAAGGGGACGACAGAGGATGAGATAGCTGGACGGCATGACTGACTCGATGGGCGTGGGTCTGAGTGAACTCTGGGAGTTGGTGATGGACAGGGAAGCCTGGTGTGCTGCGATTCATGAGGTCGCAAGGAGTCAGACACGACTGAGCGACTGAACGGAACTGAACTGAACTGCAGCCCATACTCCCAGTCCATTGCCCTTCTTATTCTCCTCCCCCTGGCCAGCCACAAGTCTGTTCTCTCTGTCTGTGAGTCTGTTTTTGTTTTGTAGATAGATTCATTTGTGTCACATTTTCAGTTCAGTTCAGTCACTCAGTCATGTCCAACTCTTTGTGACCCCATGAACCACAGCACGCCGGGCCTCCTTGTCCATCACCAACTCCCGGAGTTCACTCTTGTCCATTTCATCAGTGATGCCATCCAACCATCTCATCCTCTGTCGTCCCCTTCTCCTGTCTCCTTTAATCTTTCCCAGCATCAGGGTCTTTTCCAATGAGTCAGTTATTCACATCAGATGGCAAAGGTATTTGAACTTCACCTTCAGCATCAGTCCTTCCAGTGAATATTCAGGACTGATTTCCTTTAGGATTGATTGGTTGGATCTCTTTGTAGTCCAAAGAATTTTCAAGGGTCTTCTCTAACACCACAGTTCAAAAGCATCAATTCTTCAGTGTTCACCCTTCTTTATGGTCCAACTTGTACATCTGTACATGACTATTGGAAAAACCATAGTTTTGACTATGCAGACCATTGTCAGCAAAGTAATGTCTCTGCTTTTTAATATGCTGTCTAGGTTTGTCATAGCTTTTTTTCCAAGGAGCAAGTGTCTTTTAATTTCATGGCTGCACTCACCATCTGCAGTGATTTTGGAGCCCAAGAAAGTAAAGTCTCTCACTGTTTCCATTATTTTCCCATCTATTTGCCACGAAGTGGTGCAACCACATGCCATGCTTTTAGTTTTTTGAATGTTGAGTTTTAAGCCTTCTTTTTCACTCTCCTCTTTCACTTTCATCAAGAGGTCCTTTACTTCCTCTTCACTTTCTCCCACAAGGGTGATGTCATCTGGATATCTGAAGCTATTGGTATTACTCCTTGCAGTCTTGATTCCATCTTGTGTTTCATCCAGCCTGGAATTTTGAAAGATGTACTCTGCATAAGGAAAGAGCTTCCCTTGTAGCTCAGTTGGTAAAGAATCTGCGTGCAATACAGGAGGCCAGAGTTCAATTCCTGGGTCAAGAAGATCCCCTGAAGAAGGAAATGGTAACCCACTCCAGTATTCTTGCCTGGAGAATTCCATGGACAGAGAAGCCAGGTAGACTACAGTCCATGGGGTCGTGAAGAGTCAGACATGACTTAGTGACTAAACCACCACTCTGCATATAAGTTAAATAAACAAGTTGACAATATATAGCCTTGACATACTCCTTTCCCAATTTGGAACCAGTCCATTGTTCCATGTCCAGTTCTAACTATTGTTTCTTGACCTACATACAGATTTCTCAGGAGGCAGGTCAGGTGGTCTGGAATTCCCATCTCTTGAAGAATTTCCCACAGTTTGTTGTGATCCACACAGTCAAAGGCTTTAGCATAGTCAATGAAGCAGAAGTAGATGTTTCTTCTGGAATTCTCTTGCTTTTTCTATGATTTAATGGATGTTGGCAATTTGATCTCTGGTTGCTCTGCTTTTCTAAATCCAGCTTGAACATCTCGAAATTCTTGGTTCACATACTGTTGAAGCCCAGCTTGGAGAATTTTGAGCATTACTTTGCTAGTGTTTGAAATGAGTGCAGTTGNTGCTTTTTCTATGATTTAATGGATGTTGGCAATTTGATCTCTGGTTGCTCTGCTTTTCTAAATCCAGCTTGAACATCTCGAAATTCTTGGTTCACATACTGTTGAAGCCCAGCTTGGAGAATTTTGAGCATTACTTTGCTAGTGTTTGAAATGAGTGCAGTTGTGTGGTAGTTTGAACATTCTTTGAGATTGGAATGATAGCAATATTTTAAAAGCAACTCACATTTATTGAGTCTTTAAGATATTAAATGTAGTTTTTATAGATATAACTCTGTCTTTTTACATTTATGTTTCTTTGATTTGAAGTTTTACTGTTATAGTTTAACATTTATTTACAATATGATAAAATTAAAATATTTTGCTTATAATATTTTATTAAAATATTAGTATTCATTTACAATTGAATAAAAATAAATATCTCATTATATTAAGTAACTATACTTATAAGCACAGCTGGCTTAAATAGATCAGGGAATGCATATATAGGTCTTAAAACACAACTCATGTGGGAGAGTAGAATATTAAGAGGCACTGGAAATACACTCACTGCAAGATTGATTAGATAATGGTCATCAGCTAGCTGGAGTGAGGTGTTAAATAAATTGTAGTTAACAGAGCTACTCTGTGACTGATTTTATGGAATACTACTGAGGTTTTATATAGCACCTCTGTTCCCATACTTGATACTTATTACAGTTGGGGCAAATAATCTCTCCAGAGTTATATTAATACAATTAACTAATAATAAAATTGTTCTAGTTATTGGTAAATGAAGGTTAATACTATGATTTCCAATTTGTATTCTGCTTAGGCAACTTTGCTTCCCTTTTGCTTTGGGTCTACACCCTTACCCACTTTCCTAATACTCATCTGTCATCCTCTCACGAGCCCATATACTCACCTGGTTTCTTGACGGCTTGTAGATGGTAAGAAGAGGTTAGGCTTAATTCCTCGGTGATAAGAGAACAAACTGTGTATGATTTCACCACCTTTAGACTATCAAATTTTTACACCTTGTTTTATGTCCTTGGATATGTTCCAATCAGGTCAGTTCAGTCGTTCAGTCATGTCCGACTCTTTGCAACCCCATGAATCGCAGCACGCCAGGCCTCCCTGNCAATAGTACTGGAGTGGGTTGCCATTTCCTTCTCCAGGGGATCTTCCCGACCCAGGGATCGAACCCAGGTCTCCTGCATTGTAGACAGACGCTTTACCATGTAAGTCACCAGGGAAGTATAGTTAATAAAATTAATTTTAATAATATAATTAATTTAAATCACTATATTGAATGTATATTTTCAATATGTAATTAATATAAAAATTAATGAGTTATTTTACATTTTTTTGTACTAAGTTTTTGAAATGCAGCTATGTTATACTTGAAGAATCTCTCCGTTCAGTCTAGCCTCATTCAAGTGGTCAGTAGCCACTGGTGGTTACTGTTTACGAGAGTAGAGAAAGCAGGTCTAGATCCACATTGCTATTACCAGCCATAGGCCAAGAAAGCATTGGTATTTTCTGGGATAAGAGAGTAAACATAAAGTAAAATAATAATAAAATAAAATGGTTTTTTTGGTTCCAGCCTCACCAAGGGACCAATCAATTCCTGCTAGTTGTCAGGATCCATTTCCACAGAAGGCAAGCTTTGCGCCTCAGTGACAGGCCTGAGAGCCTCCTCTCTGCCTTTTCCTGTAATATTTTTATTGTCACCTAAGGTTCCCATTGTCTGGCCTCTAAATTTTGAGGCTGAAAGCGGCCTGTGTGAGCTGCTTTCACCCCAGCAGAACCCCAACTTTGCTTGCTTGTGCTGCTGCTCTAAGCATGTCCTATCACTCTGTGCAGGGGCTCATTAAGAAGTGAATTATCTCAGCCATGTCTCGTTCCCCAAACCTCACCTTTTGTCAGCACTGAAATCACATTATTGTTCAGTTGCTGAGTCATGCCCAACTCTTTGTGACCCCATGGACTGCAGCACGCCAGGCTTCCCTGTCCTTCACTGTCCCCCAGAGTTTGCTCAAACACACGTCCATTGAGTCGGTGATGCCATCCAGCCATCTCATTTTCTGTCACCTCTTTCTCCTCTTGTCCTCAGTCTTTCCCAGCATCAGGGTCTTTTCCAAGGAGTTGGCTCTTCGCATCAGGTGGCCAAAGTATTGGAGCTTCACCATCAGTCCTTTCAGTGAACATTCAGGACTGATCTCCTTCAGGATGGACTGGTTGGATCTCCTTGCCATCCAAGGGACTCTCAAGAGTCTTCTCCAACACCACAGTTCAAAAGCATCAATTTTTGGTGCTCGGCCTTCTTTATGGTCCAGCTCTCACATCCATACCTGACTACTGGAAAAATCATAGCTTTGACTCTATGGACTTTTGATGGCAAAGTTGTGTTTATGCTTTTTAATATGATGTTTAAGTTTGTCATAGCTTTTTTTCCAGGGAGCAAGCATCTTTTAATTTCATGGCACATAGCTTTGGCTACCTTCTCACAGTGATGCAAATATTCTTTTCCGTCACCTGTTCTCTTGTTTCAGTAGGACCTTCAAGTTTGACATTCTCAAGTGATCTTACCTCCCAAACCTTAGCTTTATACTCACTTCAATCAGCTTAACTCCCCCAGATGTTGCTGATCAGAATTCCGAATTCTGAATCATGTTATTCAGGGCTTCCCTGGTGGCTCAGAGGGCAAAACATCTGTCTGCAATGCAGAAGACCCGGGTTTGATCCCTGGATTGAGAAGATCCCCTGGAGAAGGAAATGGCAACCCACTTGGTACTCTTGCCTGGAAAATCCTGTGGACAGAGAAGACTGGTAGGCTACAGTCCATGGGGTCGCAATGAGTTGGACACACTGAGCGACTTCACTTTCACTTTTGGCTTTCAACCCCAGTGTAGTCTACTCATCAGGACCCTGTTCAATCAGGTTCAATCTGGACCCTGTTAGCATCAAAAAATTTCTCTTGCCTGGATCAGAGGCAGACTGAGAGACCCATTTGTTAGAATTCTGGGTCGTATGGTAGCTCTATTTTTTAGTTTTTTAAGGAACCTACTCACTGTTCTCCATAGTGGCTGTCCCAATTTACATTTCCACCAATGGTGTAGGAGAATCCCCTTATCTCTACACCCTCTCCAGCATTTATTGTTTGTAGACTTTTTGATGATGCCCATTCTGACTGGTATAATGTGATACTTCATTGTAGTTTTGATTTACATTTCCCTAGTAGAGATGTTGAGCCTCTTTTCATGTGCTTTTTGGCCATCTGTATATCTTCTTTGGAGAAATGTCTATTTAGATCTGCTGCCCATTAAAAAAAATTTTAATTTATTTTGGTCACACTGGGTCTTTGTTGCTGCTCACAGGCTTCCTCTAGTTGTGGAGAGTGGGGATTACTGTTCGATGTGGTGCTCAGACTTCTCATTGTGGTGGCTTCTTTTGTTGCAGAGCACAGTCTCTAGGCACCCAGGCTACAGTAGTTGCAACACATGGGCTCAGTAGTTGTGGCTCATGGGCCCTAGTGCACAGGCTCAGAAGTTGTGGCACGTGGGCTTAGTTGCTCCAAGGCATATGGAATCTTCCCAGACCAGGAATCAAACCATGTCTCCTGTGTTGGCAGGCAGATTCTTATCCACTGTGCCACCAAGGAAGTCCTTCTGCTCATTTTTGAATAGGTTGTTTATTTATTTTTTCATCTTGAGTTGTACAAGCTGTTTGTATATTTTGGAGATTAAGCCCTTGTTGGTTACTTCAATTACAAATATTTTCTCCCAATCTGGGGGTTTTCTTTTCATTTTGTTTATGGTGTCCTTTGCTGCACTGAAGCTTTTAAGATTAACTGGGTCCCATTTATTTATTTTTGTTTCCACTTTCATTGTTCTAGCAAATGGATCCAAAAAGATATTACTGTGATTTCTGTCAAAGATTGTTCCTCCTGTTTTCCTCTAAGAGTTTTAAAGTTACTGGTCTTACATTTAGATCTTTCATCCATTTTGAGTTTATTTTTGTGCATGGTGTTTGAGAACATTCTAATTTCATTCTTTTACATGCATTTGTCCAGTTTCCCAGTACCATTTATTGAAGAGACTGTCTTGTCTCCATTGTATATTCTTGCCTCCTTTGTTGTAGGTTAATTGGCCATAAGTGCATGGATTTATTTCTGGGCTTTCTATCCTGTTCCATTGATCTATATTTCTGTTTTTGTGACAATCTCATACTGTTTTGATGGCAATAGCTTTTTAGTATAGTCTGAAGTCAGGGAGCCTGATTCCGGTTCCATTCCCCCCATGCCTAGGATTGCTTTGTCTATTCTGTCTTTCCATACAAATTAAAAAAAAAATTCTAGTTATTTGAAAAGTGACTTTGGTAATTTGAGAGGGTTGCATTGAATCTGTAGATTGCCCAAGGAAGTAGAGTCATCTTGACCATACTGATTCTTCCAACCAAGAACATGGTATATCTTTCCTTCTGTTTGTGTCTTCTTCGGTTTCTTTCATCAGCATCTTAGAATTCTTGGAGTAGAGGTTTTTTGTCTCCTTGGGTACGTTTATTCCTATGTATTTTATTTTTTTGATGTGATGGTAAATGGAATTGTTTCCTTAATTTTCTTTTTCTGATCTTTCATTATTAGACTATATCCATCTTACATCATCAGTCAGGTTGGAGTTTGCTGCTCCAAAAGATGCTGACTCAAAGAACACTAGACCATGGCTGCAGCTCTAACATCGGCCATCACTCCAACTGAATTCCCTAGCAAAAAAAAAAGTGTAATGAGAAACAGGGAAACATCTAGGACAATATCTGATTATCTCACTAGATGGTGGTACCTATATTTAAGACAATAGAAAAGAGACAGCCATTATGTGTGAAAATGTGAAGAGTTCAGTTTTGGGTTTTAGTATTTGAGTTGTCTCTGAAGTGCAGGGGTAAATGTCTAGTAGGCAGTTGGAAATACTAATCTGAAGCTCAGGTTATAGAAAGTTCTGAGATTAGGATAGAGATTTGTGAAGCAGAAGAGAAGATAGTAGTTGCAAATACAGGTGATCTTTAGATTTTGGTAGCCCTATCCCTCTGTTATTACTGATTTTCATGTTGATGATGACTAATTTTTGGCTCACAGTTTAAAGCATGATGTTAAAAATGGGCAGAGAGAATTTCCCTCTTTTTCTGTATCCTCAGTAATATAATACATTGATTTCATATTTAAGTGTTCTATATACAGGTTTCTTTCAAAGGGAGTTAACTGGTGCAGAAAAGGAAAAGAGAGTAGAGTATCAGTTCAGTCAGTTCAGTCGCTTAGTCGTGTCCGATTCTGCGATCCCATGAATCATAGCACACCAGGCCTCCCTGTCCATCACCAACTCCCGGAGTTCACTCAGACTCACGCCCATCAAGTCAGTGATGCCATCCAGCCATCTCATCCTCTGTTGTCCCCTTCTCCTCCTGCCCCCAATCCCTCCCAGCATCAGAGTCTTTTCCAATGAGTCAACTCTTCGCATGAGGTGGCCAAAGTACTGGAGCTTCAGCTTCAGCATCATTCCCTCCAAAGAAATCCCAGGGCTGATCTCCTTCAGACTGGACTGGTTGGATCTCCTTGCAGTCCAAGGGTCTCTCAAGAGTCTTCTCCAACACCACAGTTCAAAAGCATCAATTCTCCGGCGCTCAGCCTTCTTCACAGTCCAACTCTCACATCCATACATGACCACAGGAAAAACCATAGCCTTGACTAGATGGACCTTAGTCGGCAAAGTCATCTCTGCTTTTCAATATGCTATCTAGGTTGGTCATAACTTTTCTTCCAAGGAATAAGCGTCTTTTAATTTCATAGCTGAAATCACCTCTGCAGTGATTCTGGAGCCCCCCAAAATAAAGTCTGACACTGTTTCCACTGTTTCCCCATCTATTTCCCATGGAGTACCAGGAGTTGGTGATGGACAGGGAGGCCTGGCGTGCTGCAATTCATGGGGTCTCAAAGAGTCGGACACGACTGAGCAACTGAACTGAACTGACTGAGAATATAGCTATCAGTATAACTATATCTGATATAGTTATCAGTATACTGATACTGATGCAAATCTCATCAGTTTCTCCCATTCCCAGGTAGATTTTATGTCTTAGTTTAGGATTATTTCTCAAAATAGAGTTGAGAACATCATCACAATACTTTAAATGCTTATTAAAAATTAAAATTTATAGGCCTTATTCATGCTTATTAAATTATATATATATTATAATATTCAAACCTGTGGTTTGGGCTTGATAATTATGATTCTATTGAATATAAATATTGATATAACCACCTTTGAAGCAATTCTCAAACTTTAGTGTGTATGTCAGTCACCTGGATGCTTGTTAAAAATGAAGATTCTGCAGGTTTAGGAAAAGGCCAAGAGAATTGCATTTTTAATAAACATTCCATAAATGTGATCACTTGATCACAGTTTGAGAAGTAGTACTGCTTGTTTTTCAAGGGATCCAAAGATAGGTGTAGAATGGGGTTTCTTAACCTAAAGATCCAGATACCCCCAAGGAGCCTATTGTTCACAAATTTGGATGGGAAGAAGATACATTTTTATTTCAGTAACTTCTAACTAAACTTTGGCATTAAAAAAATTTTAAACGTAGGCAACAAGCCACAGAAAAAAGAGCAGTTCCTCTAGAACTGCTAGAACCAATAGAAAAACAGATATTTTCATATCATATTAGAGTTGTTGCAAATATCTTAAAATATTGTTTACATCCAGTGTGTGCTAAGTCACTTCAACCCAGGGTTGCAATTCTTTGCAACCTTATGGACTATGGATGTAGAACCCACTCCAGTATTTTTACCTAGAGAATCCCATGGAAAGAGAGTGGGTTCTACATCCATTACTATTTTAAAATTATGATAGTGTCAGAGAAGGCAATGGCACCCCACTCCAGTACTCTTGCCTGGAAAATCCCATGGACGGAGGAGCCTGGTAGGCTGCAGTCCATGGGGTCGCTGAGGGTCGGACGCGACTGAGCAACTTCACTTTCACTTTTCACTTTCATGCTTGGAGAAGGAAATGGCAACCCACTCCAGTGTTCTTGCCTGGAGAATCCCAGGGACGAGGGAACCTGGTGGGCTGCTGTCTATGGGGTTGCACAGAGTCAGACACGACTGAAGTGACTTAGCAGCAGCAGACTGCCATTAGATCTCATTTAATTTAATAAGGAAGCGCATGTAATGCTCTAAAATTTTAAAAACACTTTGAAAACTGTGCCTTAATAAAATTGATTTCTTNTTCTCCAGATCTTGGATTTTCTACTTCATCCTTGTCACTATTGTGCCACGTGTTCTTTTCATTATTCTCTGGTATCAACTCCATCACATAATGGAAACTACTCTCACTAAAGTCATTTTAAAAATCTCTTAATTTTCATACTCATTGATATTTATTCACTCCATGTCTCATCAGTTCATTTATTTTGGCAACTTACACTATACACTTCTTTGATCTTGAGTATCTTTCTTCTCTTTATGTTCATAACCCTTGTATCTCCAGTTTCCCCTTGATTTCTTGATCATCCTGCTCTTCTGGTCTTTCCCTGTCTTTCATCACTGACAAACAGGGCTGCTGGTTCCAACATGAAATGCTTTCTTGAATAGAAATTTTCTTTAACACAGAAATGCTAGTGAGATTAGAAGAATTTGTTGGAAAAGTGGCAGCAACAGAAGGAAGAAAGGCAGCCAATCAACAACCAAAGTCATGCCCCAATATTAGCTCCTTGAGAGCTGTTGTCACTGGTGCTGGCTTTGATGCCACTGATCGTACTGACAATGACACNTAGAAATTTTCTTTAACACAGAAATGCTAGTGAGATTAGAAGAATTTGTTGGAAAAGTGGCAGCAACAGAAGGAAGAAAGGCAGCCAATCAACAACCAAAGTCATGCCCCAATATTAGCTCCTTGAGAGCTGTTGTCACTGGTGCTGGCTTTGATGCCACTGATCGTACTGACAATGACACTGGTGTGGGTGCAGGATGCATTTTCTGCAGCTTTCCATTGCTGCCGTGGCCACCTTAGCAAAGAAAACTTTTTTTGTCCTTGTCCCTTTGTCACTCTTTCTCTCTAAATTTCAAATCCACTGTAGGTGGGTTTGACTTGCCAAATTTATATCATGTCCCCTCACTCTAGGTGCAAGAAGAATGGAAAAATCCGTTTCTGATTCTCTGGGATTCCAGAGTAGGTGGTAGGTACCTGCCACCGGTGGCAGGAGAGTGGAAAAGAGGGTCAGATATTGGCTATACCAAAAAAAAAAAGAAAAGAAAAGACACAAATCCTCTATAACCTCTTTAATATACTTTCTTATGTTTCATTTTCGTTCTCCTTCACTTGGTGCATATTCTCTAACAAAGATGTCATATACTGGTATGCTCTAAACTACCCTCAATCATTTCCCAAGACATTTTTTTTCTGATAAACTCAAGGAAAACTCATACCACAAAGTATATCACTTAGATGTTCAGAGATCACCATCTCCACAAATTGGTCCCTGTAATAAGAGTTATCAACCTATTTTCATGAAAATCTACTCAAGCACCAAGAGACATCTCTCTATTCTTCACTCACAACCATCTTCACATTCAATATTAGGTGACTCTGCAATGGCACCCCACTCCAATACTCTTGCCTGGAAAATCCCATGGATGGAGGAGCCTCGTAGGCTGCAGTCCATGGGGTCGTGAAAAATTGGACACGACTGAGCGACTTCACTTTCACTTTTCACTTTCATGCATTGGAGAAGGAAATGGCAATCCACTCCAGTGTTCTTGCCTGGAGAATACTAGGGATGGGGAAGCCTGGTGGGCTGCCGTCTATGGGGTCGCACAGAGTCGGACACGACTGAAACGACTTAGCAGTAGCAGCAGCACACTCTGAATTTTTTTGTATCTACGTCTTCACCCTTTTCATCACTCCGAATATCATTTCACTCAAGGACTGGTTACTTCATNGTATCCTGAAAGGTCATGTCCAGTTGTATTTGTATATAATAGGGTAATCTGAGAAGCTTTACTGAATCACAAAGCTAATGGATGAAACTGTAGATTTAACTGGGATGGGCATAGAGAGGAAAAGGGAAGTAGAGGGATAAGAAGGAAATAGTCTCAACCTTCTTACAATTTTAAAATAATGAAACTGATCAGAAAAAAAGAAGAAATATGTATAGATTATTAGAAAGATGTGTATAAGAGACAGTCATTATACATCATTCTGAACCACTAAATCAATTTTTACAGAAAAACTTTATCATTTATATTTTGCACAAAAAGTTCCTTAGAAAATGTTGATCTGGTGTAATCTGGTTTGGAAATTAGTGGACAATAGCAACAGCTTCATGACTTTTATTTCTGATTTTACTTTTTCATTTCTGCAGCCAATTTCTATAGAAACATATATTTATTTTAAAAACTCTTACAGTGCCACTCCCATCCCTTATTTTCAGTGCATGTTTATTACCCGATGAATAGTGTTCAAGATCCTTCACATGACATTCAATTTATTATTCAGTCCATCAAGCTTCTTTTCCCTGAACCTATAGCCATGTTTCAGACAGAATTTCCCTACTACACTCAACTCTATGCTCAAACATTTATCACATATTTAGAATTGTTCATTATTCTGAATGTGTTCACTGCTTCACATTTTTTCGAATTGTATTTATTTTTATTCCAACCAAAGAGACCTCATTCATTTCAAAGATAATAACAAACCTAAGAGGGCATTCTGATATGCATGGTTTATTTTAACTCTCTTCCACATATCTTCATGTTTTAAATTCCTTGTGACTTAAAAAAAAATCATTTTCTCCATTTCATTTCAGGTAACACTCAGTGAAGACATGGAAAGGGAAAATGCAACATTGCTGACAGAATTTATTCTCACAGGACTCGTATATCAACCAGAATGGCAAATTCCCCTGTTCCTGCTGTTTTTGATGATATATCTTATCACCATCATGGGAAATCTTGGTTTGATTGCTCTTATCTGCAATGATCCTCACCTTCACATTCCCATGTACTTATTCCTTGGGAACCTGGCTTTTGTGGATGCCTGGATATCATCCACAGTGACGCCCCAGTTGCTGGTCAACTTCTTTGCAAAGAGCAAAATGATGTCTCTCACTGAATGTAAGATACAATTTTTTTCCTTTGCAGTCAGTGTAACCACAGAATGTTTTCTGCTGGCAACAATGGCATATGATCGCTATGTGGCCATATGCAAACCATTACTTTATCCACTTATTATGACCAAAAGACTATGCATCCGGCTATTAATTTCATCATTTTCAGGTGGCCTTTTTCATGCCATACTTCATAATGTTTTTTTATTGAGATTGACCTTCTGTAATTCTAACATAATACATCACTTTTACTGTGACATTGTACCATTATTTAAGATTTCCTGTACTGATCCTTCCATTAATTTTCTGATGGTATTTATTTTCTCTGGGTCAATACAGGTGTTCACTATTCTTACTGTTCTTTTCTCTTATACACTTATTCTTCTTACAGTCTTAAAAAAGAAGTCTGTAAAAGGTATAAGGAAGGCCTTCTCCACCTGTGGAGCCCATCTCCTGTCTGTCTCTTTATACTATGGGCCTCTTCTCTTTATGTACGTGCGCCCTGGATCTGCACAAGCAGATGATCAAGATATGATGGACTCTCTGTTTTATATGGTCATAATCCCTCTGTTAAATCCAATCATCTACAGTTTGAGAAATAAGAAAGTCACAGATTCACTGGCAAAAATGTTAAAGAGAAATGCTTAGATCTCATATTAATATACTTCAGTTCAGTTCAGTTGCTCAGTTGTGTCCAATTCTTTGCGACCCCATGAAGCGCAGCACACCAGGCCTTCCTGTCCATCACCAACTCCCGGAGTTCACCCAAACTCAAGTCCATCTAGTCAGTAATGTCATCCAGCCATCTTATCCTCTGTCGTCCCCTTCTCCTCCTGCCCCCAGTTCCTCCCAGCATCAGAGTCTTTTCCAATGAATCAACTCTTTGCATGAGGTGGCCGAAGTATTGGAGTTTCAGCTTTAGCATCATTCCTTCCAAACTGATCTCCTTTAGAATGGACTGGTTGGATCTCCTTACAGTCCAAGGGACTCTCAAGAGTCTTCTCCAACACCACAGCTCAAAAGCATCAATTCTTCGGTGCTCAACTTTCTTCACAGTCCAACTCTCACATCCATACATTAATATACTTACTACTTTATTAAAAGTCAAAAATTTGTGTAGATTAGATGTTACTCTATATTGATTAATGCTCAAAGGTTTCACACTAATCATTGCCCTAGAGCTTTAATGATTTAAACTGAGAGTATTAATAAGCATCTTAAATGTTTATATATTACTGAAACACATAGAAAAAAATTTTCATCATGTATTTAAGTCATACTAGAATAATTTAAGAGGAAAACAAAATATTTTACACATATGTTCTCAATGTAGCTTCACAAACACATTAAATACCATAGTGGTGTATTCAACTCTGAAAAGAATTTGAATATGATGTTTTTGATAACAATAGAGTTGTGCAGCCTGAGATTCATATCACATTTAATTTCACAGTGGAGGCAAGTTTCTATTTGAATGAACAGAGGCAAATATCAGGAATTCTGCTAGCCATCAAAATGTCTTCCATTCCACTCTATTTGGGGCATGGTGAATTTCACTTTTTGTAGGGTTTCAATTGTCATATCTCACAGAGAAACTAACAGAAATGGTAAGGACATTTAAAAACTTCAGGAAGGATTTAAAGCAGTGAAAGTTAGGCAAAACTGTATAAGAATATTCTTCACCAAAGTCCGTCTATGAATAACTAGTAGAGGGAAGATGCCTCTCAGTGTTTATGGTATCCTGAAAGGTCATGTCCAGTTGTATTTGTATATAATAGGGTAATCTGAGAAGCTTTACTGAATCACAAAGCTAATGGATGAAACTGTAGATTTAACTGGGATGGGCATAGAGAGGAAAAGGGAAGTAGAGGGATAAGAAGGAAATAGTCTCAACCTTCTTACAATTTTAAAATAATGAAACTGATCAGAAAAAAAGAAGAAATATGTATAGATTATTAGAATGTGTTGTTAAGAACAAGCTGCTTAAAATGCACAGTTTTGTTTTTGTTTAGTCACTAAGTCCAGCTCCTTGTGATCCCATGGACCACAGTCCCCCAGGCCCCTCTATCCAAGGTATTTCCCAGGCAAGAATTACTGGAATGGGTTGCTATTTCTTTCTCCAGGGAATCTTCCAGACTCTTGGCTCTAACTCACATCTCTTGCATTGGCAGGCAGATTCTTTACCATTTTGGGAAGCCCCAAAATGCGTATTGTTGTTCAACCACTCGGTCATGTCCGACTCTTTGTGACCCCATGAAATGCAGCACGCCAGGCTTCCCTGTTCTTCACTGTCTCCCAGAGTTTGCTCAAACTCACGTCCACTAAGTCAATGAGGCCATCCAACAATCTCATCCTTTGTCACCACCTTTTCTGCCCTCCATATTTCCCAGCATCAGGGTCTTTTTCAATGAGTTGGCTCTTTGCATCAGTGGCCAAAGTACTGGAGCTTCACCTTCAGCATTAGTCATTCCAATGAATATTCAGTGTTAATTTCCTTTAGGATTGACCGGTTTGATCTCCTTGCTATCCAAGGGACTTTCAAGAGTCTTCTCCAGCACCAAAGTTCAAAAGCATCAATTATTCATTGTTAGGCCTTCTTTATAGTTTTGTTACTACAGGGCTCTCCAGTGAGAATGCTCCCTCCAGGAACACCTGTCTTTTTTTTGCAATTGTAATGGTCCTTTCTTTAAGATCTGTCTTAAATGTTACAGCTTCCATGATGCATTTCCGATTACCTCAAAGAGAATAAAAATACTCCCTCATTTGAAACATTTATTCTTTTAGGCCACAGATGACATTATGTAATTCTTATTTTTGGCCTGCAAGCTTTTTCAGTATACAGTGCATAACTTATTTTTGATCTTGCAATGAGCCTACAGAGATCGCTAGGCCTGGGATGGCCACTCTATGTCAATGCACCTTCATATGTTTCTTTCAAGATGATCACAAGAATCATACACCTAAAGTGAATTAATCCTGTTCCTCTTAGCAGGAGGATCAGCTCCAGAGATAGAGCATGACAAAGTATCAGGGTGAAGTTCCTTAGTTAGACATTTGGATTAAAAATACAAACCAAATAAATATTTAACAACAAAAAGCATTATTACATGCTTTTGGAGGTTCAGGTCACAAGATCAGATCAGATCATCTGCCTTCTTTTTGCTTCTTAAGGGATACCNTTTTTTTTGCAATTGTAATGGTCCTTTCTTTAAGATCTGTCTTAAATGTTACAGCTTCCATGATGCATTTCCGATTACCTCAAAGAGAATAAAAATACTCCCTCATTTGAAACATTTATTCTTTTAGGCCACAGATGACATTATGTAATTCTTATTTTTGGCCTGCAAGCTTTTTTAGTATACAGTGCATAACTTATTTTTGATCTTGCAATGAGCCTACAGAGATCGCTAGGCCTGGGATGGCCACTCTATGTCAATGCACCTTCATATGTTTCTTTCAAGATGATCACAAGAATCATACACCTAAAGTGAATTAATCCTGTTCCTCTTAGCAGGAGGATCAGCTCCAGAGATAGAGCATGACAAAGTATCAGGGTGAAGTTCCTTAGTTAGACATTTGGATTAAAAATACAAACCAAATAAATATTTAACAACAAAAAGCATTATTACATGCTTTTGGAGGTTCAGGTCACAAGATCAGATCAGATCATCTGCCTTCTTTTTGCTTCTTAAGGGATACCCCCAGCCCGAGAAAAGGAGTGAAAAATATGCTTTCATTATTTTTCACTAGGGAATTTATGCATTTGCATGTGTCCGTAATGCATTCATTTTTTTGCTGCATAATATTCCCATTGTTCTGATTTTTCTTTTAATTTAGTTAAATTTCTGCTTGTTAATACATAGTTATGAGTCAAAGACTATATGACTAATAAAAGCAAATGGTATGTATTTGTTTTATGACGATAAAGGTTTGCTTGCCTAACTGGTCTCTTGTTTGAATGAAAGCACTGACATCAAGCCGTGAGTATATAAGCATGCTTTGTTACCTGTCAAGTCCTTTTATACTGGGTGGGTATGAAGTGGGCACTGGGGGTCTCTCAGAAACTTGGGCTTCCTGTGTAGCCTTCTCTTGAACATGTGTAATCTATGAATTCTTCTCTTCTGATGTGTCTTTAAGAAAACTTCTATTTTATGACTTGCAGAAATTCAACGCATCTCTTCACTGATGTGTTCCCATTCCCACTTCTGTTACAATTTTTTTTCATATCACACATGAAAAAAAATTTTGCATATCATATATGTCATTTCAGTAGCATGTTGGAAAAGATGTGAAGTATGAACTTGCACAAAGCCTGCATTTTAGAAGATATTCTGCAGCATTCTTCAAAAAGATCCTATGAAATTACATGTGTACTCTTTAATGGTATTTAGATACAATATATAATATCACAATGCTAAGGTTATTTAGCTGCTGACATTGGATTAAACTATCTGTTGGAAATGCTAAAAAATCATTGAAATACCCTTTATTATGAAGGTGTATTAATTTGTTTAACCTAGAGAGAAAAAAGAATCCATAGTTCCTCTCTATTTATATACATGATAAACTTTTAATTCCTCATCAATTTACAATACTTTGCACTGCTGAGAAATTGTTGACATTGTACTAGTCTGAGCTAAAAGAATCAACACTTAAGGAGTCAGGTAAAAACAAACACATCAAATCTAGAACAGTAATTCTTAGTGTGAATTGTGAACTAACTAGCCAGCATCTCATTAGTGACTCAAGGTAAAGTAAGCCATAATATTGGTGGCATTATCACATTTCATTTGCTGTGAAGTGAATTCCTTGATCAGATAAATGCACGTAATATGAATTGCCATCAGGGTGGATAAGGAATCTTGTTAAGTCCAAAGATGGTTGTTTTGGCAGAAGCACTAGAAGCAAGGAAGAATCATTATCTAGAGCAAGCATCTTTTCTAATAATAACAAAACACCCTTCCATGATGGAAAATTGTCCAGAATCAACATGCCAGCAGGTGGCTGACTGATCACCTAAATGAGTGATGCAGTATCAGGGACTCTGAGTTGGTCTCTGTGCTGGCAGAAAAGGCACTCAAAATGACCTTAGACTAGCTGGCCATAGTGACTGGAAGTCCATGTTGCTGAGACTATACGTAATTTCCATTCCTGGCACTATGGCACCTTTTTTCAAAAGCCTATTTTGTGATGATGGGGTAGCTATAAAAAGGGTTTGACTGGTATCTGAGAATAGGTCATCATATCCACTTAATTAAAGTCCTTCATTGCTGAAATCATCCTTTACTGAGCAGTCACATGGGACACAAATATCTTAATGCATTTATAGGGATCTATCCACATATTTCTTCCATATTTCCTTGGCATCAATATTCCGGTAATACTGCTTCAAAATCCCTGACCATCAGCCAAACCATTTTCTAAAACCCTTGAGCCATTATATCACCATCTATCAGGCCATTTCTCTTTCTAGGAAAGTGAACAATCAGGTGAACTGCTCAAAGTTCTGTCCATTGGGAGGATTTTCCATCACTACTCTCCTCCAGAGATGTCACTGAGAGTGGTAATGGTGCTACAATTGTCCACTCTCAGATAGTGTGTGCATGTTTTGTAGAACCATCTGTAAACCAGGTCCAGGCAATCTCTTTCTCTATTGACTATTGACAACACTCATGCCACACTCCATTAGGCCACAATTCAAAATGGGATAAAGGCTTTGCCTCAAACCTAAGGTCTACATTGTTTTTTATCCCTTTAGAGGCCTGCCAAAGATTCCAAACAGCATCCCTATCTGCCACTACCACTCCAAGCAGCATTTTTTTTTTTCTGGTGGATCATATGACCCAAGTAGCTCAACAGGTTGAACAGCAGCCTAGTTCTTTTACAAATACTTTTCCTGTTCTGAACTATATTCAAAAGCAGAAGTTTTTCTGGTTCCTTGCAACCAGTGAGGATGATGCTGCCTCCAAAATCCACAGTGGCCCACTAAGTGTTTTGCGTCTGTTTTGGTTGCAGGATGGGCCAGATGCAACAATTTATCCATCGCCTGTGAAGGTGTACCTCTACATGACCCACACAACTGATCAAGGAATTTCACTAAGTTAAATGGGCCTTGAAATTTGTTGAATTTATTTCTCATCTACTATTATGCAAATATCCACCAATAAGTATAAAGTAGTTTCTATTTCTTGCTCACTAGGTCCAATCAGCATAACGGACCAGTATAATACTTGTGGGAAGAAAAGAAATCAAGATCCTTAAGGAAATATTTGTAAATCATATGTGTGATAAAAGACTTGTATCCAGGATATATGAAAATTTCTCAAAACCTCAAAATAAGAAAATATATAACTCTATTAAAAATGGACAAAAGGTTTAAACAGACATTTTAGTAAACTAGATATACATATGTCAAATAAGAACACAAAATGTGCTCAATATAATTTGTCATTGGGGAAATGCAAATGAAGACCATAGTGTGGTACCATGACCCACCGTTAAAAAGGCTAAAATTGAAAAAGACGACTCACACTGAAAGTTGCAATCCAAACCTTTGTACTTATATACAGGCAACAAAATGAGTTAAAAGACAATTACACAAAATTGAAGGGGATAATATAGGTTATGTTGAAGCTATGATACACATTATATTGTTTACTTCATCCTTCTGTTGAGTTTTCACAGTGATTTCTCTCCAATCTGTCTTTGTTTTTCATCTCCTATTTAGTTTTCATTAGGACACAGGATTGGAGGAGGCAATGGCACCCCACCCCAGTACTCTTGCGTGGAAAATCCCATGGGCGGAGGAGCCTGGTAGGCTGCAGTCCATGGGGTCGTGAAAAATCGCATACGACTGAGCGACTTCACTTTCACTTTTCACTTTCATGCATTGGAGAAGAAAATGGCAGCCCACTCCAGCGTTCTTGACTGGAGAATCCCAGGGACGGGGGAGCCTGGTGCCGTCTATGGGGTCGCACAGTGTCGGACACGACTGAAGTGATTTGGCAGCAGCAGCAGCAGCAGGACATAGGATAAATGATTAATGAATCTACAGAAATATGCCCTTTGCTTTTCTCTTAGCTATAAATCTAGTTCCAGGTGTAAATTAAACATTTTTTGACTTTTCAGATATCAAAACATGAAATGTTTTCATATCATACTATTTTATCATATATAATATCATTTTAAAAATTAACATTCAATAGCAACTTCTCTGTTAATAACTAAAGTCAAATCAGAACATGTGATCATCATGTTCAAAATCCATCAGTAATTTTCCTTTTAGTCCGCATAAAGAGCAAAGTCCCTGACCTCATCTCCAGATCTCTGTGATCCCACCGATGCTGGCCTCCTTTTCCCTTCTAGCTCCTTTTTGCTTCTCTCTTTGCATGCCAGCTCCATTTGTAATTCTTCCTTTCTTTAATGATCTAGCTCACTGATAAGCAAGGCCTGTCAATTATGGAAGATCCTAAGGATGACCAATGTCCAGAGGCATCACCTTGATAGAAATGAAGACCTTCAGGCCTTATTCTTCACCTACTAAAATAGAATCTACATTTTAGAAAAATTTCCAGGAGATTCACAAGGATTAAAGTTGGAGAAGCACTGATCTAGGCCACCTTCCACTGTGGTTCCCGGGTTTTCTTTTTCCTTTGCTCCTCCCACCAAAAGTTGCCTAGTAAGATTTTCGATCAATTTTCAGCTTAAGGTGGAAAGTTACTTGTAGGTCTGGAATTTGAGTTAAATTTTGATAAGGAGGACAATTTTCTTGGGGTCAGTTCCTGAAAGGAATCTGGAACTTTTGTCCAAGTAAATTCAAAATGATTAGCTCAGAAAAAAAGGCATACTGATTAAGGCACACAGAGCATCAAAATTTACAGATAAATTGAAGTTTACATAAATACGTCAGAAGTGTCATCTGTGGTGGAAAATAGTGCAATTTCAATGGTTAAAACGAGGACTGCCAACAATGACTTGATATTTACGATTTTAAGGCTATAATGCCCTGTGGAAAAACCTGGACTTCTACATGTTCAAATCTATATACCCAGAGGAAAAGCTTAGTTTTGTTCTAAAGGGAATCCTTGTATGTTATCTGGGAATTTTAGTTCTTCACTTCTTCCTGTTCTGGCAAAAACAAACAGCTATACAACTTGTTAACTATTGTATTCAAAGCAAATTTATTTAAACAACATTTTCCGGAAGTTGGGAAATAAAGCCTCCAAAATGAATGGGTATGCAAAGACTGGCTCTGTGTGTTACTGTCATTCCAGTGCTGTTTTACTATTTTCTACTTAGAAATCCTAACTATTTGAAAGGATCTCCACGGTTTCTTACAAGATATGGGTAAGAGAAAACTGAATTCTATAAGATTCATTATTCATTTTATAAAGTAGTCAAAATACCGTATAATTTATAATAATTTTAGATTGATTCGCAGGATGCAAAAAAAACCTGACAGTGGAAAATGTAAAACAATGAATACATTATCTGTATATGTTTTTCTGTGAGTAAATCTGAATAAGCAAAATACCTGTAAGACTGAATTTTTCCCTTTAACAATAACTTATTATCTTTCTAACACAATTTAAATGACTTTATAAGTTTTGGCGAACTAGAATGTTAAACAGTTAAACTGGATTTAAACATCAGGTTATATATATCCTATGTAAAAAATTTTTCCATTTATTCTGATTAAAGATCCATTCTTTTTAATTAATTACAATCTCTTAATATACTTTTAAGGTAAGTTACTTATATTATCTCCCCTGTTCTTTCACTTACTTGTGACAATAATTTCACTGAATATATGTGTATATTATATGTATACTTGATAAGCATATATTTGAGAAATATATAGAAAATATCTACCTTCTGGTCTTGCCAGTTTTATGATTTAAAAAAGACTCACACACATATTGTTTGAGAATCTTCCATTATTAGTGATTCGGGACTACATGGAAAAGAGCCTCTTTCAAATAAAAAAATACCTAACAACTGGAATTACTGGCACTGTTATTTATGTGATCTGAATTGGGCTCCAGCCTTTGGCTCAATTTTTTGCTAATAGAAGAAAGTGCTCTCAAGTAAAACCCAGCAGGTTTTTAGAGAAGTTATAATTACTGTAATAATAAATATAAATCAACTTCTAAATATTGAAAGAACTATCCAGCAGTACTAGTATATTTATAGACAGCCAAAGTTTCTAGGGTAAAATTTAAATTAAAATTCTCTGTCACACAAATTCCCTAGGAAGATAAACTTGGAATTTTAAAGGAAAGAGTAAGAAAAGATTCCCAGTGTTGACAACTTAATGAAAATCAGTTAAGACAAATATTTACCTGCAAACATTTCCCTTATTTCCTTTTCAGTGTTTATGTGATACTACCTCTGTCTTTACTGGCTTGTCTTTCCTACACTTATCTTTCCACATCTCTGCTATATTTTATCTATTCCTCGCTCTTTTTTTTCATCTACCCAAATTTCTCCTTTCCACTCCTCCTGTTTTCTATTCTTGATGCCTTCCTCTCCCCTCTCAAAAATTTTTACTTAAATGCTCTACAGGGGAAGAAAAAAAACAAAACAAAACACTTTTGACTATGGGCAATAGATAAATTCCAATTGTTCTCCATTTTTTTTCTTACTCAAAAACACTCCTCTTATTCTGTATACCATGTTTCCCATTTATTTCTTACTGTCCTCTCTCCTTGACATTATTACAAAATGGAAACCATTCTCAGTAAAAACACTAAAAACCTCTCATTTCATTTTTCAGTGATCTTTATTCACTCCTTGTTTACCAGAGCATTCATTTTTCCAATTGGTACAGCACGTCATTATGTCTTTGAGGGTCTTTTCTCTCTTTATGTCCACATAATTCAATTCTCCAGCTCCTCTTCTGCTTCTCTGATCACTCTGTTTAGAATATTTTTCTGGTCTCTCCCCTATCTCTCTTGATTAGAGCCAGGCACTTGTTGGGCTTCCCAGGGGCACTAGTGGTAAAGAACCCACCTGCCAATGCAGGAAACATAAGAGACATGGGTTCAGTCTCTGGGTAGGGAAGATCCCCTGAAACAGGGCATGGCAACCCACTCCAGGATTCTTACCTGGAGAATCCCATGGATAGGGGAGCCTGGTGGGCCACAGTCCATAGGGTCACAAAGAGTCAGACAAGACTGAAGTGACTTAGCACACATGCACAGGGCACTTGTTTGCAACAGAACAGTTGCAATGGAAGTTGACTATTACGTAGAAAGTCCAGGGAGATTGGAAGAATCAGCTAAAAATGGGCAGGAATAGAAGAAAACAACACAGTGAGACAACAGCCAAAATAAAATCCCTACATTTGCTCAACAGGAGCTCTGCCACAGCTCACACAGACAGTGTTGGTGCAGATTCAGGAAACATTTCCCAGGGTCTTGATATGGCTGCTGTGGCTGACTTGGCAACCAAAATTCTCTTTTCTTCCTGTCCCTTTCTTTTCTCCATGTTACAAATTCAGTGTTGGTGTATTTGACTGGTCAAACCTACAACAAGTCCTCTTACTCAAGGAGCCAAAGGAATGGGAAAGAGTTCCTGGTTCTTTTGATTTCTAGAGTAACAATGACATGTATTCACTTCAAAGCCTCTTTAACAAAATTCCTCAAGCTTCATGCCGCACCCTCCTTCTTTTTACCTTATACATAGTTTCTAATGGTTAGGTTATCCATAAGTATGCCTTCAGTTCAGTTCAGTTCAGTCGCTCAGTTGTGTCCGACTCTTTGCGACCCCATGAATCGCAGCACGCCAGGCCTCCCTGTCCATCACCAACTCCCGGAGTTCACTCAGACTCACGCCCATCAAGTCAGTGATGCCATCCAGCCATCTCATCCTCTGTTGTCCCCTTCTCCTCCTGCCCCCAATCCCTCCCAGCATCAGAGTCTTTTCCAATGAGTCAACTCTTCGCATGAGGTGGCCAAAGTACTGGAGCTTCAGCTTCAGCATCATTCCCTCCAAAGAAATCCCAGGGCTGATCTCCTTCAGACTGGACTGGTTGGATCTCCTTGCAGTCCAAGGGTCTCTCAAGAGTCTTCTCCAACACCACAGTTCAAAAGCATCAATTCTCCGGCGCTCAGCCTTCTTCACAGTCCAACTCTCACATCCATACATGACCACAGGAAAAACCATAGCCTTGACTAGATGGACCTTAGTCGGCAAAGTCATCTCTGCTTTTCAATATGCTATCTAGGTTGGTCATAACTTTTCTTCCAAGGAATAAGCGTCTTTTAATTTCATAGCTGAAATCACCTCTGCAGTGATTCTGGAGCCCCCCAAAATAAAGTCTGACACTGTTTCCACTGTTTCCCCATCTATTTCCCATGGAGTACCAGGAGTTGGTGATGGACAGGGAGGCCTGGCGTGCTGCAATTCATGGGGTCTCAAAGAGTCGGACACGACTGAGCAACTGAACTGAACTGACTGAGAATATAGCTATCAGTATAACTATATCTGATATAGTTATCAGTATACTGATACTGATGCAAATCTCATCAGTTTCTCCCATTCCCAGGTAGATTTTATGTCTTAGTTTAGGATTATTTCTCAAAATAGAGTTGAGAACATCATCACAATACTTTAAATGCTTATTAAAAATTAAAATTTATAGGCCTTATTCATGCTTATTAAATTATATATATATTATAATATTCAAACCTGTGGTTTGGGCTTGATAATTATGATTCTATTGAATATAAATATTGATATAACCACCTTTGAAGCAATTCTCAAACTTTAGTGTGTATGTCAGTCACCTGGATGCTTGTTAAAAATGAAGATTCTGCAGGTTTAGGAAAAGGCCAAGAGAATTGCATTTTTAATAAACATTCCATAAATGTGATCACTTGATCACAGTTTGAGAAGTAGTACTGCTTGTTTTTCAAGGGATCCAAAGATAGGTGTAGAATGGGGTTTCTTAACCTAAAGATCCAGATACCCCCAAGGAGCCTATTGTTCACAAATTTGGATGGGAAGAAGATACATTTTTATTTCAGTAACTTCTAACTAAACTTTGGCATTAAAAAAATTTTAAACGTAGGCAACAAGCCACAGAAAAAAGAGCAGTTCCTCTAGAACTGCTAGAACCAATAGAAAAACAGATATTTTCATATCATATTAGAGTTGTTGCAAATATCTTAAAATATTGTTTACATCCAGTGTGTGCTAAGTCACTTCAACCCAGGGTTGCAATTCTTTGCAACCTTATGGACTATGGATGTAGAACCCACTCCAGTATTTTTACCTAGAGAATCCCATGGAAAGAGAGTGGGTTCTACATCCATTACTATTTTAAAATTATGATAGTGTCAGAGAAGGCAATGGCACCCCACTCCAGTACTCTTGCCTGGAAAATCCCATGGACGGAGGAGCCTGGTAGGCTGCAGTCCATGGGGTCGCTGAGGGTCGGACGCGACTGAGCAACTTCACTTTCACTTTTCACTTTCATGCTTGGAGAAGGAAATGGCAACCCACTCCAGTGTTCTTGCCTGGAGAATCCCAGGGACGAGGGAACCTGGTGGGCTGCTGTCTATGGGGTTGCACAGAGTCAGACACGACTGAAGTGACTTAGCAGCAGCAGACTGCCATTAGATCTCATTTAATTTAATAAGGAAGCGCATGTAATGCTCTAAAATTTTAAAAACACTTTGAAAACTGTGCCTTAATAAAATTGATTTCTTTCATAACTCTACATATTTTCAAAGCATTTAGAAATTATTATGAGATGAGGCCTATGGCTTCACTAGAATGTTAAAAAGACCCATGACACAGAAAGGGCTAAGAATCTTAATGTAGAGAAAAATAGTCCCATATTGAGACATTAGAGGGGTATATTACTTAATTCTATGAAGTAAAAAAAAAATGCTTCTTACAGATTGAAAGAGATTCTTTTCCCAGCATCTGTTTTTCATTCCTGACTAACTTCACTTTCCAGTATTTCTTCTCGTGGAGGACACTCTCCCTGGGTTTGTTTACTGTTTCTCAACAGTTGAATGACTGTTTTTCATCAAGAATAACTGATTTTAATCACATATCTCAAGGCCATTATGAACATTAATTAATGTCTGACATCTTTTAATGAGGTAGGTGAAAAGTATTATTACTACACAGGTGAGAAAATCAGGTCTGGGCGAGTCTGGTGACTTGTTCTTAAGCCATGCAAGACACTGCGGCTCATTTCCAGAATCAATGTTTATTTTTATATGCAAACAACTTTTTTATTCACCATACACCAATCTGTTGCAAAAACTACCTATTTTGCAAAATACTTTATTGATATGGGTATAGAAACAATCTTCCATAACTAGAAACATTTGATGGTATCAATATTCATATTACTCAGTATGAATAGCTTATTTGTTGGATTGTTCTCTGAAAAATAATCGATGACCTGGTTAGAGAGGAAGAGCCCCAAACAAAATAAACCATCAAAAACCATTATTCATTCTTTAAATAAAGTGATTAGTTTCTTATTTTCTTTAGAAACTTTACTCAATAAGACAGTTAGAGAAAAAACAAAATGAACATCAGTCATCAAAATGCATTTACTTTACTTTTGCCCTCAAGACACAGCACAAGTTAGTAGTCAGCAAGGATTCTGTCTTTTTGAGGTCAGTTTGTTTTTATGGGTTCATGTTGCTTTGATCAATGGCATTTATGCATCTGATCTTCTAACTTTTTTCATTTGACAAGTCCATCTGACTTGACAGTATATGGATAAAACTTTGAAAATATTTTGTGAGTTGTCTTTTTAAATGGTGTTTACTTTTCTCTGTTGTTTGCTGGATTTCTGCTAGCCTGACAAGGAAAGGAAACAGAAGGAACACTCAAAAAAAGAAAAGAAACAAACAAATAAATAAATAATTGAGGGGGAAGGGATAACTCCTCCTTATATAAAAAATTACAATTAATATATGTAGAGGGAATAAGGAAAATACAAAAGTCATTAGACAGACACCATAGTGATAATTATCAGAGGCAAAAATACGATGAAGGATGCTAAAAGTCATGAGTGAAAGTTTAAGGAGAAGCAGAATATTTGTATAGTCTCAAAGTATCTCCCCTAAGATATTTATTAATGTTAAGGGAGTGGAATAATTACCTGGAGAAACTTGGCAGATACTACCATGTCTCCTGATATTATGTACTGAGCATAACACGTCATTTCTATGGTGTTCTTGCCCAAAATGCATAACCTTGATCTAAACATGAGAAAGCATCAGATGAGTATGTGATAAAATAGTTCCACCGGTACTCTCTTCCAAAGTGTCAAGGTCAATAAAGAGAAAAAACAAACAAACACTGAGGAGTTGTAACAGATTGAAGGAGACTAAAGCAACTGGCTTCGCAAATACTACTCTGCCGGCCAAAGAGTGGGATCCTGGGTCGGATCCTAGAACCGAAAATGGACCCTAGGGGAAAACCAGTCACCACTTTAAAGTCTGTAGCTTAGTACTAGTATTATTTCCTAGTTTTGATGGCTGTACCGTGGTATATAAAATGTTAACATTAGGGGAAGCTGAATAAAGGGTACATGGAGACTATTTTTACTATTACTATTTTTATAACTTTTCTGTCAATTTGAAATTATTTCAGAACTAAAATTTTAAAAATCAAAGGAGCATTTATAGCAATTTTCTGAAATAATTGCCCATTGGTGATGGGAAAAAAGATTTTGATGGCTTCAAAATATCTGGATAATGTATTTTCGCAACTAAGTGCAATAACTCTTTATCCGGTACTGTTTTAAGAACTTCACTTCTTTCAGATGCTTAGAAGATCATAGCCTTTTCCTATATGAAATACTCTATTCTTTTTCCTCAGATGACATAGGCACTCAAAAAATATTTTTATAATATGTGAGTAATGATTGCTGTCCTACCTACCCGGCTTTTCCCTGCTGAACTTGCAGGGCTGTCCCAAAGTATGACAGGATAAAGGAAGCAGAAAGTATTTTGCAAGTTGTAAGCACTGTCCAAGTATAACGTGTACTATCCTTTCTCTGTATTCCAGCGATATTTCCACTTATTTCCCAGGTGCATGTGTGCTAAGTTTTTTCAGTAGAGCTGTGTCCAACTCTACACAACCCTATGGACTGTAGCCTGCCAGGCTCCTCTGTCCATGGGATTCTCCAGACAAGAATATTAGAGCGGGTTGCCATACCCTGCTCAGGGGATCTTCCCAGGCCAGGAAGGGAACCCGTGTCTCTTAGGTCTTCTGCATTGGCAGGTGGGTTCTTTACCACTAGTGCCACCTAGGAAGCCCAAGGGAGTGGTATGAGTTACCAGAGCTCCAGCCAGTCCTATTAACACATGCCCGTTTCTTTGTTCCTCATGTCTCTTCTCTTCTATGCCATATGAAATTACAGATATAAGAAGACATTTTGGAGTAGGATGGGCCATAGAAGTAATCTAACTCAGTGTCACATAAATAAATCTGACTAGGACAATCATCCAGTGAGGTCATTTCAAACTGTTTCTGGACCCCTGAAATCATAATCTATGGGGCTGTTTAGTCCCTCTTGTCTGACTCTTTTGTGACCCCATGGGCTGTAGCCCATTAGGCTCCTCTGTCCATGGGATTCTCCAGGCAAGGATACTGGAGTGGGTTGCCACTTCCTCCTCCAGGGGATCTTGGAAACTGCAGCTCCTGCCGCATGTTCTGCATTGCAGGTGGATTCTTTTACCACCAGGTAAAAGTGTCACCAGATACATATCTGCAAGGCAAGTATTGCAATTTCTGGAGGCTTTCCTGACCCTCTCTCTCAAGGAAGAATTAGTTGTATTCAGCTTTGTTTATGTGCATGCATGCTAAGCCGCTTCAGTCATGTCCGAGTCTTCGTGACCCTGTGGACTGTAGCCCTCCAGGCTCCTCTGTCTCTGTTCAAGGGATTCTCTAGGCAAGAATACTGGAGTAGACTGCCACGCCCTCCTGCAGGGGATCTTCCTGACCCAGGGATTGAACTGGCATCTCTCATGTCTCCTGCATTGGCAGGTGAGTTCTTTACCACTAAGGCCACCTGGGAAGCCCCAGCTTTGTTTACTCTCCTAAGCAAAGTATACACTACAGTTGTTTACATAATTGTTTCTTGTTCTAGATTGTATCCCAGAAATTAATATCTATCAAAGATCGTGTATACTCTTTTAAAAAATAAATTTGGTGATTTTGTCTCAGTTCCTCTATCTGTAAAATGTGAGTGCTTCTAAATTTGCCTGCCAGTAGTAACCAGCTGAAATGTATATTTGAATTCAGGTTTTAGAGTCCCTCCTCCCGCCTCCAGGCTTCCCTGTGGCTCAGCCTGGAATGTAGAAGACTTAGTAGGAGCTGCAGTTTTGATCCCTGGGTCAGGAAGATCCGCTGGAGTAGGAAATGGCAACCTATTCCAGTATTCTTGCCTGGGAAATTCCATGGAGAGGAGCCTGGTGGGCTACAATCCAGGGGGTTGCAAATAGTTGGACATGATGGAGCAACCGATAACTATTTATTTGGCTGCACCAGATCTTCCTTGTGACATCCAGGATCTTTAGTTGCAGCACGCAAACTTTAGTTGTGACATATGGGATCTAATTCCCTGACCAGGGATGGAACCCTGGCCGCCATGCTTTGGGAGCACGGACTCTTAGCCAGTGGGCCACCAGGGAAGTCCCTCTATTCATTTACTTTTAATCTAATGTTCTTTGTATTGAAAGCAGGTTTCCTGTAGATAGCATATAGCCGGGCTGTGTTTTTTGATCCCCTCTGACAATCACTGTTTTTTAATTGGTGCATTTAGATCATTGAGATTCAAAGCAACTTTTGATATAGTTGGATTAATATTTACCACATTCATTACTATTTTGAGTTGTACACAAGCTTTGACAATTAAAAAGCTGAAATAAACATTCACAGAGAGATTTTTGTGTGCACAGAAGTTTTTCGTTCTCTCAGGTAAGTTTTGGGAATAAGATGACTACTCCCACATAATTATAATTTTTGTCAGATATTTATGAGAATATAGTCAAGCTCCTGGAGGTAAATCTCACAATATTCTAAAGATTATAGATGCATCGCCCTGGAGTTTTCAATTCTCAGTTGTTTGCTCTCAGCTGCTAAGTAATTTGCCAATGACATTCAGGCTTTCCTACCCCAGTGCTAGTTCCTGACGCAGTTCCTGGTCACCAGGCTCTGCTGTGGTAGACCACTGCTCCCTGTAGGCACCTGTCTATCTCTCAAATCTTGGGGTTAGTAGTTTGCCCTGTGTCCTTCCCTCTCCTATGAATCCAAGATGAATTGTTGAGTTTTCATTGTCTTTAGTTTTTTAATTGTTATTGGATGGAATGGCAACTTCCCAGTTCCTTATATGCAGAACTAGAAACTGGAACTAAAAACATATAAATGTATTAAAAGTCAAGCAAGATAAGGATCTAGAAAACACTTTTGTATTTTAAAATAATGTATGTTGTTGGTGACTGAGCTGTTTTGATGAACTGGGGCTCACTGAAGCCTAACTGCATTATGTTTCAGAGGAATTGAGGTGTATAAGTGAAAATATGTAGTGTACATAACTTTTTAAAGAAATTTAGCTATAAAGGGGAGAAGGGAAATAGCTGGATGAGAATGATAGCCCACAAAAATTTTTAATTTTTTATTAGAGATCAATTAGAAATAAAACTAATAAAATATGCAAATTATAGAGAAAATTACAGAATTTAATAAAAGATATAAAATATCCAAATAAGTAGATACATCATGTTCACTGATGGGGTAGCTTAATATTATAAAAATTTTCAGTGTTCTCTGAATTTATAAATCCTATCTCAGTGAAAATACTAATAGCCTTTTTTTAATGGACTTTGCCAAAATAGATTCCAAAACTCACTAGGATAAGCAAATGTATGAGAATGTCAAAATCTTTTGACAACAGGTGGTGCAACAGATAAATGGATAAAGAAGATGTGGTACATTTCAATATATGCTGTGAAATACTACTCAGCCATAAAAAGAGGGAAACAATGCTGTTTAACATGGATGGATGTGGAGACTGCCATACTAAGTGAAGTCAGAAAGAGACAAGCGTATGATATCACTTATATGCAGAATCCAAAAAGAAGTGATGCAAGTGACTTACCTATAAGATAGAAACAGAGTCATAGACTTAGAGAATGAACTTATGGTTACCAGAGGAGAAGGATGAGATAGAGGGATAGAGTGGAAATTTGGAACTGACACGTACATGCTGCTACGTTTAAAGTAGATAAGCAATAAGGTATAGAAAAAAAAAAAAAAGAAAAAGAAAAAAGCATATCATTTTTTTTCTGCCTGCTTTCAAGATTATTAAATTTCTTTGTCTTTAGTTTTCAAAATATAGAAATAAATACATTATAGTAAAAGAATTCAAGAGAACTTGGTAATTGCCTCATCAGTTTTGAAGATATTATAAAGCTATATTAATAGAAACAGTTTGATACTAGGGCAGGAAAAGATATCCAAAATTTAGAGATAAAAATTGAGGAAGAATACTATAACTCTACCAATAGAATATAACATAAATCTTGCTCTTTGACTTCTTGGAAGTGACCTTGGGCCGTTTACCCAGGTATATGTGTACTGGAAAGAGGGATGCATTCAGATATTTTGAAATTACTGATAGGCTTGGAAAGTGAAGTGAAAGTGAAAGTTGCTCAGTTGTGTCCAACTCTTTGCAACCCCGCAGACTATACAGTCCATGGAATTCTCCAGGCCAGAATACTGGTGTGGGTAGCCTTTCCCTTCTCCAGGGGATCTTCCCAACCCAGGGATTGAACCCAGGTCTCCTGCATCGCAGGCGGACTCTACCAGCTGAGCCGCTAGGGAAGCCCAAGAATACTGGAGTGGGTAGCCTATCCCTTCTCCAGTGGATCTTCCCCACCCAGAAATCAAACTGGAGTCTCCTGCATTGCAGGCGGATTCTTTACCAGCTGACCTACCAGGGAAGCCCTAAGATGAGCCTGGGGTTGAGGCTAATTCCTGGGGATCCCAAATATTCTTTGGTCAAATTGACAGTGAGGGTTTTTTAAAGACTAATTTTATCTGTTTATTTCTGGCTATGCCTGGCCTGCGTTGCTCCATGTGGGCCTTCTCTAGCTGTGGAGAGTAGGGGCTATGCTCTAGTTGCCAGGTGTAGGCTTCTCACTGCGGTGGTTCATCTTGCTGTGGAGCACAGGCTGCAGCGTGTGAGGGCTTCAGTAGCTGTGGCTCGCTGGCTTTAGAGCACAGGCTCAATAATTATGGCGCACGGACTTGGTAGCTCTGAGGAATGCGGGATCTTCCCAGATCAGGGATGGAACCTGTGTCTCCTGCATTGGCGGGTGCGTTCTTACCGCTGAGTCACCAGGGAAGCTGGGCAGTGAGCATTTATAGAGATTAGATGATGAATGGAGGTTTGGTCTGATTCCTTCCCACAGTAGGCCCGGGGTGTCCACACATACAGCCCTATAGCTGGACCTGAATTTTACCTGAATTCGTGCTTCACTGACTACGCTAGAGCCTTTGACCGTGTGGAGCACAACAAACTGTGGGTGATTCTTGAAGAGTTGGTGATACTACGCCACCTTGTCTCCTGAGAAACCTGTATGGAGGCTAAGAAGCAACAATTAGGACCAGACATGGGACAACAGACTAGTTCAAAATTGGCGGATTTTTCAAAAAATGAGCTTAAAAATTTGGCAGTAAAGACTTTAGATACTATAATGGTGATATTAATTAATGTGATTTACTTTTGATATCATATAATGGAATGTATCACCATATGGAAGGTCTGAATAACTCAATGAGCCAATATTTTTGAAATGATTGAAGCAGTGTTCCAAAATCACACATGCTAAAAGATTCATTTAAAGTGTAAGATAGGCCAGTAGTTTTAATGTAACACAGTACATTAAACAACAAATTTAAGTTAAAGACAAAAGACAATTGAGAAAACTATCTCTAACACATAGTAACACATGGTCAGAAATAAAAAGCTTTCTATATTGTTAATAATAAGTATAACAGATCATTGCGCTGTTTCTACTTCTTCGGGTATAAAAATGAAGTAGCTTTTTAAAAAGAAAAAACAAACCATTGCTTGAAAATGTGCTGTGTTTAGCTTTCCTTTTTTTCCCCTTAACATTTTCGGGGACAGATTCCAAAATCTTATAAGGATTTTGTTATTAAATGGGTCCTGAATAGCTTAAGACCACAGCTTCATATCCCCATCCCTGGTACCACTAGAAGCTATGTCTCTGGGCAGTGGGAGTGACTTCAGGAAATGGGTGTAGGGAGTTGAGGGAACACTACAAAAACTGCCTAGCCTGGTGCTTTATCTGGGGTGGCAGATAGGGGTGAGAAGAGACTGGAAGAACTGGCCCTGTTTCTCTACCTCTTTCTACCTCAGAGGGAGGAAGAACTCTAGTGAAAACTTTTGGTGACATTTTGGCACAATGTATCTCTTTAGCATGTAGGATGCTTTGTACCTCTGAATCTCAGCTTTAAACCTGAACCTAGATTCCAGATATTAGACATCTTATTCTGCCAGAAAAATACTAATACTGCAGTAAAAAAATGACTAAAGTGCTTAAAGAAAATTCCCAGGAAAACAAAAAACTCACTTTTCTCATTTCAGATGACTTAAAAAATTATTATACTATTATAATAATTTTACATATTAAGTTCAGTTCTGTCACTCAGTCGTGTCCAATTCTTTACGACCCCATGAACTGCAGCACGCCAGGCCTCCCTGTCCATCACCAACTCCTGGAGTCCACCCAAACCCATGTCCATTGAGTCGGTGATGCCATCCAGCTATCTCATCCTCTCGTCCCCTTCTCCTCCTGCCCCCAATCCCTCCCAGCATCAGAGTCTTTTCCAATGAGTCAACTCTTCGCATGAGGTGGCCAGAGTATTGAAGTTTTAGCTTCAGCATCAGTCTTTCCAATGAACACCCAGGGCTGATCTCCTTTAGAATGGATTGGTTGGATCTCCTTGAAGTCCAAGGGACTCTCAAGAGTCTTCTCCAACATCCCAGTTCAAAAGCATCAATTCTTTGGTGCTCAGCTTTCTTCACAGTCTAACTCTCACATCCATACATGACCACTGGAAAAACCATAGCCTTGACTAGATGGACCTTTGTTGGCAAGTATTACCATTAAAATGATAATACTGAGATGTTTTAAGGTTATAGTATAGTAGGCACTTTTCATTTGCTATTAATGGAACTTTAAACCAGAATAGCCAGTTGTGATGGAGAAGGCAATGGCACACCACTCCAGGACTCTTGCCTGGAAAATCCCATGCGTGGAGGAGCCTGGTAGGGTGCAGTCCATGGGGTTGCGAAGAGTCGGACACGACTGAGTGACTTTACTTTCACTTTTCACTTTCATGCATTGGAGAAGGAAATGGCAACCCACTCCAGTGTTCTTGCCTGGAGAATCTCAGGGACACAGAGCCTGGTGGGCTGCCGTCTATGGGGTCACACAGAGTCGGACATGACTGAAGCAACTTAGCAGCAGCAGCAGCCAGTTGTGAAGAACAGTTTGATGACCTGTGTCAAGAAATGCAGGTACATCCATACTCTCTGATATACTAAGTCTCCTAGTAATCTATTCAAGAAAATGATTGTAAGTGCTATCAAGGCTATATGAGTAAAGCTAATTTTCATGATATTATTAGAGCAAAGATTGCAACCACTTAAATGATCACAAAGAGAATAATTAAATTATGGTGTAACCATCTGATTTAAATGATATATAGCCAAGAAAGGCAAAATACTGTATGTTTTCACTTCTATGTGGAATCTAAAAAACAAAACACATGAGCAAACATAACAAATCAGAAACAGACTCACAGACACAGAATAAAATAGTGTTTGCCAAAGGAGAGGAGGGTGGGAGAGGGGTGAAATAGGCAAAGGGGATTAAGAGATACAAAGTACCAGTTATAAAATAAATGAGTCACAGAAATGTAATGTATAGCACCGGGAACATTTGGTAATGACTTTTTGTGGTGTGGAATCTAAAAATATCAAATCACTATGTTCTATGCCTGAAACTATTATAATATTTTAAGTCAACTATGTCTGTTCTCAGTTGGTTCTATAGTGTCCAACTCTGTGCAACCTCATGGACTGCAGCCTGCCAGTTTCCTCTGTCCATGGGGTTCTCTAAGGCAAGAATATTGGAGTGGGTTGCCATGACCTCCTTCAGGTGATCTTCCTGACTCAGGGATCGAACCCATGGCGTCTCCTGCATCACAGGAGAAGTCTTTACGCCTGAGCCACCGGGAAGGTCAAGTCAACTACACTTCAATAAAAAGGAAATATAACTGTGCTGGTCAGAGTTCTCCAGTAGGATACGTAGATAAATAGATCAACAGATAGTTACTTAAGTGTACACTTGACCCTTGAACACCACAGGGCTTAAAAGCTTTGAACCTCAGCAGTAAAAAGTCTGTGTATAACTTTTAACTTCCCCAAAGCTTAACTCATACTCTGCTCTTGACCAGAAGCTTTACCAATAGCATAAATGGTTGGTCAACATACATTTTGTATATGTATTATATACCGTATTCTGGCAAGAAAGTAAACTAGAGAAAAGAACATGTTATTAAGAAAATCATTAAGAAGAGAAAAACATTTATAGTATATAAATTATGTTTTTATTGAAAATAATCCCCACATAAGTGGACCTGTGTAGTTCAAACCTGTATTGTTCAAGTGCCAACTGTGTTTGTCAGTAAATAAAATTATTTATTGAATACTTTCACATAATTTATAGCTTACTTAACTAATATTAGAAGTATAGTCTTTTTAGAGTTTAGAATAAGGAAGAGAACATATGCACGTAATTTAAATACCCATAGGCTATAAGGAACTGTCAGTATTAAGAACACAGGAAATGCTACAGGAGTTCAAATTCCCAGGAATGATTGTTTTCACAAAGGACAGTGGCAGCCGAGCAAGCAAGGTGTAATTGGGCTTCTGGAAAAGAATAGAATTTTTTTAAGGAGAAGAAGGAAGAAGAGAAATAAAAGCAGGAGGAATAGTATCAGGAGACACTTGAGACTTATTCCTAGGGCTGCCATAGCAAAGCACCGACAACTGGGTGGCTTGAAACAATAGAATTTTATTGTCTCATAGTTCTGGAAGACAGAAATTCAGAATCAAGGTGTAGACGGGGTCATACTGTCTTTGAAACCTCTAGGGGAAGCCTTTCTGACTTCCTCCCGGCTCTGATGATTTGCCAGCAACCTTCGGTGTTCCTTAGCATGCATCACCTAGTCTTCCGTCTTCACGAGGTGTTCTCTCTGTCTCCATATCATCTTTCTTCTATTCATGTCTGTCTCTGGATCCAAATTTTCCCTTTTTATCAGAATACCAGTCACAATGAATTCGGGCCCCTCCTAGTGACATCCTTTTAACTTGATTGCCTCTGTAAAAATCCTGTTTTCTCATAAGGTTACTTCTGAAGTATTGGGATTTTGACATACCATTTGGGGTGGGGGGTGAGGGCAGCTATGAATAAACTAATACAGTAGTTTTATGGAACAGTGATTTGGAGTAACAGATGTTTGTCCCTTGGAAGGAAAGCTACGACAAACCTAGGCAGCGTGTGCAAAAACAAAGATATGGTTTTGCTAACAAAGGTCCGTATAGGTCCATCAAAGCTATCGTCTTTCCAGTAGCTGTGTACAGATGTGAGAGTTGGACCATAAAGAAGGCAGAGCACTGAGGAATTGATGCCTTCCAACTGTGGTGCTGGAGAAGACTCTTGAGAGTCTCTTGAACAGCAAGGAAATTAAATCAGTCAATCCTAAAGGAAATCTTTAGGATTTGAGAGTCTCTTGAACAGCAAGGAAATTAAATCAGTCAGTCCTAAAGGAAATCAGTCCTAAATATTCATTGGAAGGACTAATGCTGATGGCTGACGCTCCAATACTTTGGCCAGCTGATGTGAAGAGCTGACTCACTGGAAAAGACCTGGATGCTGGGAAGGGTTGGAAGCAAAAGGGGCACAGGCTGGCAGAGGATGAGATGGTTGGACAGCATCACCGACTCAATGGACATGAATTTGAGCAAGCTCCAGGAGACAGTGGAGGACAGAGGAGCCTGGCTTGCTGCGGTCCATGGGGTCACAAAGAGTCAAACATGACTTAGCGCCTGAATAACAATAGCAGTAAGCTTGGAGAGATCTGCTAGGCCACGAACACTACTTACTACTACTACTAAGTCGCTTCAGTCGTGTCCGACTCTGTGCAACCCCATAGACGGCAGCCCATCAGGCTCCCCCGTCCCTGGGATTCTCCAGGCAAGAACACTGGAGTGGGTGGCCATTTCCTTCTCCACTGCATGAAAGTTTAAAGTGAAAAGGAAGTCGCTCAGTCGTGTCCGAGTCTTAGCGACCCCACGGACTGCAGCCTACCAGGTTCCTCCGGCCCGAGGATTCTCCAGGCAAGAACACTGGAGTGGGTTGCCATTTCCTTCTCCAATGCATGAAAGTTTATTTTATTTTTTTTTTATTTTTGCAGCCTAAAATTATTTCTTTCTTTTATGTATTTATTTATTTATTTATTTTTTCATCTCAAGTGTACATGAGTTCCCAATCTTGAAACCCCCCCTTCCCACTCCACATCAATTAGTCATGTCCAAATCTTAGCGACCCCACAGACTGCAGCCCACCAGGCTCCTCCGTCCATGGGAGTTTCACACTAGACTGAGGAAATGAAATTTTTAGAATAGGGAAATAGGTGATGAGGAGCCACTGAACATGCTCAGGAAGAAGGACTGAATTCATGCACCTCCTTCATTTCCCTGCCAAGCTTCCACTGAAATGCCAGCAGAGCTACCTTTGCTCTTCAGGTTTTATTTGTTTGTTTGTTTTAGTAATGAGACCATAGCATCACTCTTAAGTAGGTAAGACATGAGGAATAATAGGAGGTAGAAAGCAAATGGTGTCAGATGGACTGAGAAAGAACAGAGGAAACAGCATCATGGGATGTGGAGGGGAGCTCTGTTCTTCCTAGGAGAACTCTGGAGAAGCTCTGGGCTGGATCCATGCAAAACAAAACAGAACAAGTGGGACATGAAGAAATCTACAATGTTTTTACGTATAAAAGCTGCCAAGAATTTCTATGAACTGGAGAGTCTATTCAAAATTTGCACTGCTGACATTGTCCAGTGACTATAACTATAGAGACTCATCACATAAAACCTAAAATGAGTTTAATTTTCACAGGCCACATGTTGGGTAATTGTCCTTGATATACGGCTTTATGATGACATCATTCTCATTTAAGAGCAACTTTATTTCTGGAAAACTTCACTCTGTAAAAAGTATTTATCTATAGCTGTTTTGCTTTAAATCAGTGCAAAAATTCTCTCATCAAAATGGTAAATACCTTGTTAAAGATGCTGTCACTGTAAATCCAATTCTCAGAGTTTGAATTCTGGATGCAAGATCGCACTCAAGAGGGCAAAGTACAAAGTCAAATTTTTATAGAGGCTTAACTGTTCTCCAACATGAGTTGTAAACAGTTAAGATTCCAACTTTGTACACTTATCTCTGAAGCAGTCACAGCAAGTTGACTTTCAAAAGCCAACAAATATTATAACAAAAACTAGCTTAAATGTAATATTGCATATTTTTAGGCATTGGAAGAAAGTATATTCTTTCCTTTTGGTCTCAAAAATTTCAGATTATTTATTAGAAATGTCACAAAATGTTGGAGCAAATAGTCAATGAGCCAAATATTCAACTGTAGTCAATTGCTGAAATCTTAAAAGGAGGAAACTGCCATATATGTCCCTATTCTTTGCCATGGGAGTTATTTTTCTGCTCAGTTCTGTTGTTCAGTCATGTCCAACTCTTTGCGACCCCATGAACCCCAGCACACCAGGCCTCCCTGTCATCACCAACTCCTGGAGTCCACCCAAACCCATGTCCATTGAGTCGGTAATGCCATCCAACCATTTCATCCTCTGTCATCCCCTTCTCCTCCTGCCCTCAGTCTTTCCCAGCATCAGGGCCTTTTGCAATGAGTCAGCTCTTCGTATCAGGTGGCCAAAGTATTGGAGTTTCAGCTTCAACATCAGTCCTTCCAATGAACACTCAGGACTGATCTCCCTTAGGATGGACTGGTTGGATCTCCTTGCAGTCCAAGGGACTCTGAAGAGTCTTCTCCATCACCGCAGTTCAAAAGCGTCAGTTCTTCGGTGCTCAGCTTTCTTTATAGTTCGACTCTCACATCCATACATGACCACTGGAAAAACCATAGCCTTGACTAGACGGACCTTTGTGGACAAACTAATGTCTCTATGTTCTCTGTAGTAATTTTATTACAAAAAAGGGAGACTCAGATTGAACCCGTGTGCCTGCCAGTGAAGGAGACACGGGTTCAATCCCTGATCTGAGAGGACCCCACATGCCTGGACCAATTAAGCCCATACCCCTCAACTATTTAGCTTGTGCTCCAGAGACCTGGAGCTGTAAAATACCCATGTGCAACTACCCATGTGCAAAAGCCCACATGCCCTAGAGCCTATGCCCTGCAACAAGAAAAGCCACAGCAATGAGAAGACAGAGCCCACAGCTAGAAAGTAGCCCTCACTTGTTTCAAGGAGAGGAAATGCCCACACAGCAATGAATACCCAGCACAGCCAACAATAAATTAATAAAATTATTTTTTAAGAAAGAGAGACTTATTCACATATGTACTTGTCAGTCTGTCAGAGGAAAGAAGGAAAATCTGTGTGAGGGATGTTTTGTTCTGATTCATATCTGCTTCAAGTTTTAATTGAACCTTAATCTAATGGTCACTGCCCCCTTCCCATCCTTTCTTTTAACTGAAGCCTTGAGGATAGTAAATCTAACTTTTTTATTCCAAACAAATCATTTCAAAATCATAAAGAGAGCGGATTAAATGACAGATCAGGCTTCAGAAAATGAATGCCCATGTAAAAAACCCCAAGATGGTGAGATTGAGATCTAGGCTAGATGTATGCTGCTCCTGCTGCTAAGTCGCTTCAGTCGTGTCTGACTCTGCGACCCCATAGACGGCAGCCCACCAGGCTCCTCTGTCTCTGGGATTCTCCAGGCAAGAACACTGCAGTGGGTTGCCATTTCCTTCTCCAATGCATGCATGCATGCTTAGTCACTGCCATTTCCTTCTCTTGGCTAGATGTATATATTTCCATAAATAGTTGTGTAGATAAAAGGGCCCAAGAGACTGCAGAGGATTCTTAATAGGTCCATCTATGGCAATTTAAATATTCTTTAGATTGTTGTGGTTGATCTAGGACCTCATCTGTTACATGGTTCTAATCAAAGGAAGATCTCACCTCCTTTTAAACTGCAGAAACTGCAGAACTTTCCTCCTTCAGCATCAGGCAAATTATTCAGAAAATCAAGCCAAGGAGATGTTTTGTTCCACTGCAAGTCAAAAAGGAAAGAATAAGGCATCTCCCTTTCCCCAAACAAGGGAGGAGGAGCCAACACTTTATTTCTAAAGGGCTGAGTTAGAATTTCCTGAAAGTTCTTGTGCCCATAATTGCCACGAAGGGAGTGGGCTGTTGGTCTTCAGGTGGACATTACAGGTCTAAATAATGACAGAACCCAGACCAGAGCGCTTCTCCAAGTTCTCAGGGCAGGTCTGATAAGTTCTGCTGCCTCCTCGTGAAACTAAAGTCTGCTGCTTTTACTTCCTTGTGGGTATGCGTGTGACTCCAAATTTAATTTGATTTAGGAAAACAAAGCAATGTGATACTTCCTGCACCTGGATGGATAGAATACATTTGCATTCTAGAAGGCAAGAACCATGGTTGTTACAAGATGAGATCCACATCAGGGCTCACCCCAAGGTTTCTGAAGTTACCCTGGGGTGTTTGCACCACCGGTATAAAGTTATTCTGTGCTGGATTCAGTGTATACAGCTAGCCTGATAAAAAAAATTCTAGGAGGATGGGTGATCATTCAGAAGAGCCTACTATTTGTTGTTCACGAATGTGTTAACATACATTTATTCTGTGTTCACCTATTGTTCTGGCTGTCTTATCTGCTCTACTTTTTACTTCAGTTGTTTTCCCTTTTGTTAAGAATCTCTCTCTCGACCAGTTGAGAACTCAAATATCTAAAACCAGGAAGGAAATACAAACTACTAAATGGGGCTCTAGTGAAAGCCGATAAATGGTAACTGGCTCTTGGCTTCAGTGTCAGGGAAGAATATAGAGGGACGTCGGGGGTAGATTGGCACAATACCGAACACACACGTTCTGTCTAAGGAGACTGGTCACCATTCAGATGATAACCACGTGGAAATGTTGGTCCAAAGTTGCCAAATTTTAAATTTTTTTAAAGAGAACTTGGAAGTCATGCTCATTTCCCTCTTGTGAAATACCCTGCATTTAAAATTGTTGGCTATTCAAATACAAGCTATAGAGACTCCACATTCTACTGCAGATTGGCTAAGGTGTGGGACGGCGTGAGATAGGGAAATAGAGGCTCTCATGTACTGTTGATGAAAATGTGAGTTTGGGAATATTTCTGTGGAGACCTTTTGGCATGGTCTGTCAAAGCTGTATACAAATGCATGTATTCTTTGACTCAGCAAGTCTGCTTCTAGGAATTTACCGTGCAAGGATACTTGCATATTTGCAAAGTGATATGGGCATAGGGATATTCACTGCAGCACTTATTTCATAGTAAAATATTGGCGACATCCTAAATGCCCATCAAAACGGTCCTGTCTAAATAACTTATGCTACATGAATATAATGGGGTGAGTGCTATGTAGCCATAAGGATAAATAAGGTAGCCTATGCATACTAACATGATGTGTATTGATAAGAAAAGCAAGGTACAGAATAAACAGTTTATATTCTATGCTAACCATTTGTCTTTATAGTTTTCAAGTAACAAGTATGTATTTTATCTTAGAGAAGATATATAATACCTATGTATGTAGTATATTAAATGTATTTAAAGATTATCTGTGGAAGAACATAGCAAAACTAGAAGCATGACTTGTGTCTGTGATGGGGGCCTGCGTGGTTGGCAACAGAGTCGGGCAGGCTACTATTTACTTTTCATTTGCATCTTTTGCTATGTTTTTGAAGATTGTTTCACGTACATATGATCATTTGTTTAAAAAAATAAACAAAAAGAGGGAACATTTAAAAATTTCTAGTGGCTCAGAGAGTAAAGAATCTGCCTGCAATGCGGGAGACCCGAGTTCTATCCCTGGGTTGGGAAGATGCCCTGGAGAAGGAAATGGCAACCCCACTCCAGGACTCTTGCCTGGAAAATCCCATAGACAGAGGAGCCTGGGAGGCTACAGTCCGCAGGGTCGCAAAGAGTTGGGCACAGCTGAGTGACTTCACTTTCACTTCACTGAGTAAGTCAAAGTTGAATGGGCCACCAATTTGCAGCCTGTCGTTGACCTACAAGTCACTGACTTGTTGTCTCTTCTCTTGCCTGAGCTCTTTGAGGCTTTTGCCTCTTCCCTCCTGTACCAAGACTTAGCACAATATCTTCCTCAGAGTAGTTAGTAACTAAAATGAGGAGATATACTCCTCATGTTTCACTTCTCTCACTCTCTCTTTTTTATTCTTCTTTTCCTTCAACAGAACCCCAAACTGGTCTTCCCCCAGATCTCTGGTCCTTATCCATCCACTCTCTTCCTGCTACCATTCACATAAGAATGTGCACATCCTGTTCTGGGTCTCAGCACAACGGTGGCCTCAGCTTTGGCATCTGACAGGCAGACATGAATTTAGATGCTGGCTACCACTTACAGGTAGTGTAAATCTTTCCTACCTTCTGAATCTCAATTTTCCCTTCTGAGAAGCAAAGATAAAAATGGCTCCTTGGCAGAATTATTGTGACTTAAAAGAAGTAACGTACCAAAAATTGGGGCTTCCCAGGTGGCTCAGTGGTAAAAGAATCAGCTTGCCAGTGAAGGAGACGCAGGAGACGTGGGTTCAATCCTTGGGTGGGATAGATCCCTTGGAAAATAAAATGGCAACCCACTCCAGTATTCTTTCCTGGAAAACTGCATGGTCAGAGGAGTCTGGCAGACTACAGTCCATAGGGTCGCAAAGAGTCAGACGTGACTGAGTATGCTTGCTTGCAACCAAAAGTGCCTTTAAAAAAGTGCCCAGTCCAGAGCTTATAACATAGGAAGTGAGCAGTAAATGTTAATTCTCAGAGTGATCAACAATGGTTAATTGACTCTCAAAGTCTAAAGCATTCCTCTGTGTATCAAAATTGTTTTTTAGAATCATCCATTAGAATATAATGAATAGTATTGTAGAAAGCATTTTCATTTTAGCAGAAATGAAAACATTAGGCTGAAGGCATAAACCTTAAATGAATATAATTTTAAGTGTCAACTAAAAGAGAGAATTTGTTGTGAGAGGGAGCTGTCCGGGAGTGTCTTGGCAAGGAGCTCGGGAGGCCGTGCAAACTAAAAACAATAGTTCCTGGAGGCCTCGTCAGTCCATCTGGCTCACCTGGGAAAGACATACCAAACTGTGGTGCTGTGGGAGTATTTAACTTAAATACTGTTAGTTAGAGCATTGCACCCCAAGGGAGAGAAAGCAATTGGGGATACAGTGGCGGTGAGTTAACAAAGCTACCTCTAGAGAATTTCTGAACTCCTCTAAGGATTACAGAATCCATCTTGCAACCGGAACCTGAGAATTCCAGAATCTGAGAAATCTTTTCTCCTGCCTCCGTTGCCTGCCAGCTGCTCGCAGTTTCATTACAGGTAAAGTACATTTAAACTGCACATCAAAGGTAGCTTGCCAGGGGGTGGGGGTAGACTATTTCACAAGAACCAGAGATAGCCTAAACGAACTGAGTGGAGAGAGACCTTATTCATATGTGTTACTCTGGCGAAGAGAGCAGAAAGAAGGGAAGAATCTGTGTGTGTAATTAATTAAAAAAAATGTAAAGCTGACTTCTTTGGGCATAAATCGGCAGCCAAAGATGACAGAGCTAAAGCTGTTTTAAGTTGCATGTTGTTGACTTTTCAAAACAAAAGGCCCAGAATATCCATCTTAACTTACTCTGCCCGGTTAAGTCAAGATCATTGCAGACTTGGAGCAGCGTTCTAGCAATGACTTCTAAGTTGATGATTTCAGAGTATGTAATTTTCTCTTGAGGTGACGAGAACAGTTTTCAGACATTGCTTCATTTCAGTTTTTGTACCACTTGGAAAAAAAAAAAGTCAGTAGTACCTGGGATCTGGATTATTTTAGCTTCCGGATTCTAGTGAGTATCTTGGAGAGGGCAAGACCGCAAAGCACAGGAGTGGAAGAAATGTGCAGAAACTTGCTTAGAAAGTGCTGACTGAGCTAGGAGTCTCACCAGCATTTCCTGTGTCAAAAACAAGTTCTCACTTTGGTCTTCAGTGGCAGTAAAATGGGGATCAGAAACTGTTCCTGTTTGTTCAAAAGCAGAAGCTATAATCATTTTAGAGAAAGAGAGAGCAAAACTGAAACTGAAACTCTTTCCACCTGTCTGTAGCTCCAGTGGGATGTGTCCGCTGGGGGCTTCTGCTCCCTTATTGCAACTGAAATGGTTAACCACAGAGGTGTCTTTCACCTACATTCTAAATCGAGGCATGTCTTACTGTTTTCTGTACCAACCAAGGCATCTTATGGATACCCAAAATAGTTATTTGTGGCTTTATGAAGAGTCTTGCTTCTTTCCCTTTCCACAGCATGCGTGTTCACTGACATCATTTCTGAGAGCTTCGGTCTGATTTGGTAGTTAGACTCACCTGCACCATTAATCACCCACTCCGGTGTTCTTGCCTGGAGAATCCCAGGGACGGGGGAGCCTGGTGGGCTGCCGTCTTTGGGGTCGCACAGAGTTGGACATGACTGAAGCAACTTAGCGGCGGCAGCAGCACCGTTAACCAAAATGCTCTGTGAGATAACCCAAACTCTAAAGAAGAGAATGGCATGATATGCAGATGTTAAGCTTCTTTATTTTAAGCAATTCCATGACCTTCTTGGAATCCAGTATCAGATTTAAGAGAATTAATTAGCCCTAAACCTTTTATCAGCAGGTTTCATTCATTCCTCATATTGTGGTAGGCCACCCAATATTTTATTATACTTTAAAATTTCGAAGATAGTAACAGAAAAGAAATTAAAATAGAGGGAATTCTCTTGGCATCATGCATGCAAGGAAGTTATGTGGAGATGTCACAGAGGAGGCAAAAAGTTGCCGAGAGACTGAGCAACTCAAGTACTTTAATACCTTCATCAAACGTTCTCATTGCCTCGTATGCTCTTTTCTTAGGTTTAAGTGATCAGCTCATTCCTCTAGGCTCAGTTCAATTAATTATTTCCTGCCAGAAACTCTCCTATATCTGCCCCCAAACCTCAGATTTACTGGTTTCTTATTTGTGCTTCTGTAGATGCTTCTCAATACATCATATCACAGATTTTAATTTTTTCTTTAGTTTATCCTGTGATAGACTCAGGCTTCCCTGGTGGCTCAGATGGTAAAGAATCTGCCTGGAATGCAGAAGACCCAGGTTCAATCCCTGGGTCAGGAAGATCCCCTGGAGAAGAAAATGACAACCCATTCCAGTATTCTTGCCTGGAAAATCCCATGGAGAGAGGAGCCTGGAGGGCTATAGTCCATGGGGTCACGAAGGGTCGGACACGGCTGAGTGACTTTCACTATGATAGACTCAGTTCTCTGAGGATACAAAATGTGTATCCTTTCAATTCTTATACTATGTGTATTATCTAATATGCAGTACATAATAAAGCCTGTTGAAGAGAACCAATTTGGGATAGGGTGTTGGTAGCTGAAAATAACCAAAAATGCCCCCTTTCTTTCATTTTATCTCACCCATTCTTCCATTTGTCTGGATATGTCTGTTACTGCTCAGATGATGCCTGATCATACACCGCATCTAGTAAGTTGTTTTTCAAATGTCAGACTCTCATTTCTAACAATGTTCCCCAAATGTGTGTTATTTTAAATGCTTCAAATCTCTTTTGCATGTATTACCTTATTTAGTTCTTACGAAAATTCTACAAGTTTCCAGATGAGAAAACTTAGACTTAACAAGCATCGGTGACTTGGACTACAAACTCAGGTCTGTTGAACCGTGTGTGCAGTTTCATTTGACCTAGAGCTTAATATTTTTAAGTTGTTTTTTTTTTTTTTTTGAAATAGTTTTAAACTTAGAGAAAAGTTACGAAAGTAGTGTGAAGAACACGTGTATTTCACCCAGATTTGCTCATTGTTTTCATTTTGCTGTTTTTCCTTCCCTCACCTGTTTATCTACCTGTGTGTTCAGTTGCTCAGTTGCGTCTGACTCTTTGCGACCCCTTGGACTCTATCCCTTGGATTCACAGTTCTGAGACCTCTTTAGAGGTCCCAGTGGCTCTTGTCCTAGTTGCCTTTGGTCATGTCCAACCTGAGAGCATTCCATGTACTGATTTTCTTTCTTCCATTTTATTCTCCTCCGTCCTTCCATCCCTGGTCCCTAGATCACTGTCCCTGATCCCAGAGTTACCAAAGAAATATTGAAATAAAATTCCCCTCAAAGAAATTTCATGGAAATACATGATTGCCTTATATAAACTCATAAAATAAATTCAGAAACTTCAGAGCACACATACTTGGGTTTTTTGTTTCATTTTGTTTTTATTCCTCTCTCTCTCTTTTTTCTTTGGCCACACCATGCAGCATGCAGGGTCTTCTCCAGCCAGGGATCATACCTCTGCTCCCTGCACTGGGAGCATGATTTTAACCACTGGACCACCAGGGAAGTCACATACCTGGTTTTTATATTTTTCCCCCCAAGTGTTTTAATTAGAAGTTAGCATCTTTCTTAGGTGCTGACCTGTCCAGACCTTCCTTCTTAACCCCAAACCAAACCACACCCTCTTCTACATTGCTGTCACTCTCTCAGGCTTGATTGTGCCTTTGACACACCTCTGCAGCCCCACTTTCTCCTCTGTTTCCCCTACCAGAGCAGGGTCTTCCAAACTGTAACCCCCAAGGGCACCGCAAGAAAATGAGGAGGGTTTAGAGAATGTGATGGTGATTTCTCTGCTCAACTGAACACACCTCTTCCTCCTCTTTCTCACATCCTATCCCTCAACTGTGCTGTTTCTTTCCACTAATTATTTGCACTTTGTCCTTGCTCATTTTTTGCTGATAGGCAACTCATTCTCCTTGTGGAAAGAAAATAAAACAGAGGAAAGGTCAAACTATTACTTACTCCTGTCTAGTAGCAGAACAGAACAGAACAAAATGCTCTGTACACCCAGGAAATAATTTGGGATACTGATTAAATAAGGGAAAACATCTTGATAATTTTGTGGCATGAAAAAAACTTTTCAGTTGGAGAATTCTCTATCTTGGACAATAGGAAGACTGACAGTTGTTTCCAGTTCAATTTGATGACATGATTCAAATTTTAAAACCTCTGTAATAAATTTCTTCTTCTTTTAATCACAAGATATCTTTAGTTTTTATGGAGTTGAATAGAAATCTAAGACAATGAGATACTATAATATAATTTGAATCTATTTTTAGGTGATGCAAGAATAACTCTCAATGTTATATTAATCAATTTGTTTTTCTCTACCCTTACAACCCATTTAGGTATGTGGCCTACTTTATTTTTGTTGTGTTATAGTCTGTCACATCTTTCTTAAGATATCAAGGCTGGACTATAGGCCTGGAGGAAACTTTGCCCTTGGAGTGCAGACAGACACTGCAATTTAAGTTGATATTTTGAGCGTAAACTCTCAGAAGTGGAAGAGATCACAAGGATTTTTTCATGCAACTTTTGGCCTGGTATAAGAAGCATACCTACACTGACAGCTTACCTAAAAGCAGCTTTTCAGTATAATGATTTCAACCACTGGGTGGAGTTGTAAGGAGAACACAAGTATCTTGCTGCAAAGTTATTAGTCTACATTGTCTTTGCTCACACGACAGTAGAAAGTATGCATTGTTGGTCATGAACCAAGATGAAATCATGAACCTTAGGTAATGAAATGTTGTGGTTTGAGTCATCTCACCAGTAACAATTCAGCCATTTTCTTCTTGCAGAGATAAGGCGTATTTTGGGGGACTGTGCCAAGGACAGGAGAATAAGTCGTCTATGGTACACAATATCCAAGTAAGCTTACCTGCTAAAACTTTTTCAAAGTGAAAATGAACAGGAAGCCACAGCCGATAATGCCACTCTCTTTACTGGTAATTACTGGCCTTTCAGTTTTAACACATGGCTGCTATAGGATAAAAGGTAGGTGGTAATTTATGCAACAGATTACTGTTTCATAGTCAGCAGTAAGGAAGGGTGGCACTAGGCAATAGAAGGAATTTTTTTTCAGCTTTTGAAGTGAAGTAGTAAAGATAGTATTAACAGACTAAGACTAAAAGAACTATGTCCTAACTGTGGTTCTTTTTATTTTTTTAAAATTTTTTTAAATTTTTGAATGATAATTTATTTATTTATTTTTTCTTTAAATTAAAAAAAAATTTTTTTAATTTTTTAAATTAAAAAAAATTTTTTTCCATCTCAAGTGTACATGAGATGTACATCTCTTAAAGATGATTTCTATTGAAAGGAAAAGTTAGAGTTATGCTGGTAGTAAAGGGAATAGTAATTGTTTAGTTAAGATCAAAGAATTTCCCAAAATTTCAGTATACCAGAAGTCAGCTGTTTTTCTGTTGGATGCAACAGGGACTAGGTAACTCAAAAAAGTGAGGTTAAAAAATACTTCTCCATACTTACCACTAAAGTGCTAGAATAAACTAAACTGCAAAATTTCATAGCATTTCCGGTTTTCAGGGGATCTTCATTTTCAACCAACAGGCTGACATTGTCTCTGCAAGAGCCCCACCAAGTGGTCATCCAGCTTGTGGGTGAAAGTCACAGGAAGATCAGGAATCTTAAGAAAGAATGATACAACAGCAGAGGGATGAACACAAATCCTCCTCTGTAGAGAGATTCAGATTCAGGCTTCATGTTTAAGCAAGACATTGGCTTCTCCCCACTGTTCGCTTCTGCTAGCTTTCTTGGTCTTACTTGAACTATGCTTGCTCTTTGACCTCGTGACCCCCAGTGCTTTGAGTCTTCCATTTTCTCCTAATCAATCAGCCCCTGCTGTCTTCCCATTTTCCCCTGTCCAGCCCCGGACACTGGTGTCCACCACTTAAATCATGCTTTCAGTATCACTTTCACCTCTTATACAGCCGCCCTCTTTCTTTGGCCCTTAGACTGAGCAGCTGAGAGTTCCTGGAGAAAAATTACACAGCTGTGGCCATTGATGTCACTATATATTGCTGCTTTCTGACCAAGGCTGGGTCCTTACTGATACTCAGTATGTCTGATCAGCTGACAGTGGTTGCTCTAAATCTTCTCTCTTGTCTTAAATCCCTCTTTTTGCCACCAAGCTTTCTCAGACTCGGCCGATGACAATTCTGCCATTTCCCCAAGAAAAGCCAAGGACACAAGGTAAGAACCGTATCTTCCTCTCCCTCCTGCTTATAAGCTTATTGGCATCTGTACCTCCCCTCCCTGATGGAGGAGCCGCCCAAGTAAAGGCTCATTTTTAACCTATGGCCTGGATTCCATCCCCTCCTGGCTACACAGTGAGTTCATCATATCAGTTAGCTCCCCTCTCCTCTTTCACCTTAGAAAACAGGGAGCACAGTGCTTTATTCCCTCAAAACAGAGCAAAAAGCAAGTCGACTGTACCAGTTTGGGGTTTTTAACCAAAAGCAAAGGAAACCAACTCAAAGTAATTTACCAAAAAAGTAGAATTCATTGGAAAAATATTGGTGTAACTCAGAGCCTAGAAGAAAACGCTCAACCATCGAGCTTTCCGAGGGCAGAAAGTTCAGCATCATAGAAAATGGAACGGTAGACCTTCATGGTCACATACATTTGCGGATATAGGTTCAGCTGACCCTTCCTGGGCGTCACCACTCAAGATTCAGCTCCTAAGAAGGAAACTCGACTGGCCTGGCCCGTAAGAAACATGTGTAGAGGAGGCCTTCTTGACATCTCCACCGCTGACTTCCACATGGTACAGTTCACTGGATGATGCTTGCCCTTATCTTGCTTGATTTTTCTGTAGCACTTGACAGGGATGAACATTTCCTCCTGCACAAGTTCTTGTTTTTCTCTGATCTCTGTGATGGCATTCTCTCCACTAAAGGAAAAATAGACTGAAACTCTGTTTGGTCTCCATTGTAGATTCTTTTTTTTCCTGCTTAACCATTAAATACTGGCTTCCTGATGGCCCTGCGGATATTCTCTTCTCAGATGAGTGGCTTCGGCTTCCTCTGCTGTCAATGTTACAAACCAAACCACATGTTAAAAGTTTCTCTCGAGGGACTTCCCTGGCAGTCCAGCAGTTAAGTCCACACTTTCGCTTCAGGGGCCATGGCTTCAATCCCTCATTGGGGAACTAAGATTCTGCATGCCGCATGGTGGGGCCAAAGTTTTTCTTGCATCTTAGACTGAATCCCACCCTTGAGTTATCCAATAAAATTAAGCATATCTGAAAGAGAGGCTTCCCTGATGGCTCAGAGGGTAAAGAATCCGTCTGCAATGCAGGAGACACAGAAACCATGGGTTCGATCCCTGGGTCAGGAAGATCCCCTGGAGAAGGAAGTGGCAACCCACTCCAGTATTCTTGCCTGAAAAATCCCATGGACAGGAGCCCAGAGGGCTACAGTTCTTGAGGTCATGAAGAGTCGGCCATGACTGAGTGACTAAGCACAACAACAACAAAAGCGACCCTTTTTTGCCCCAGATATGCTCTATTTTGGTGAATGGCTTACCTCTAACCGGTCTCCCAGTCCACTTCCTGCAAGCCTTCCCAGGTCACTTTGACACTGAACCCTTACTCATCAGTCACCAATCACTCACGAAACCCTGTGGCATTCACTTCCTGAATGTTTCTGGTCCTCCTCTCTCCCTCACTTGTATCTACACATAAGGTTAGGATCTTCACACTTTCTCACTGAGATTGCTACATCAACTTCCTCAAAACCAGTTTCCTTCCAGATCATACTCCATTTTTTCAGAGTGGTTTTTCTAAAATGCTAATCTAATCTGTAAGTGTGGATTTAGTCCTTTTATCTTTTAGGACAGACTTCAAAGTCTATCCCTCACATCCTGTCTTTGCCCACTTTCTAAGCCTTGCTTGATGGCCAGTTCCTTATGTCTTTACTATAAAACAATCAAGTTTCCTTTTGGAGCAACTTGAATTATTTTCTAACTTTGCCTGCATATAAGAAATTTTGGGGGCCCTGTTAAACATGCTGGGTTTTGGCCTGGCTCTACTGAATTGGAATCTCCAGGGGTAGAATATAGGAATCCCTACTAATTCTTTAGATGGGGCTGGTTTATGAAACACTACCTGGATGTTTCTTGGATGTACTTTAGTAAAAGTACTAAATGTTTCTTGTGCTCATGTTTCAAGTACTCACGTTTCTTGCCCAGCAGGATCCTTCCCTCTTGTCCTTCATAAGTTTAGTGTCATTTAACAGGCGATCCTCATTTGACTTAGAAGCTCTTTTTCTGTGCCCCTGTAACACCGAGACTTATCTCTGTCACAGTACTCAACACACAGATAACATTATTTGACTGACTTTCCTGTAATACAACTGGTCTAAGAACTCGTTGTTCATTTTTCCTAGCACATAAGAAGCTAATAGTAGGCATTTGACAAAAATTGGTTTGATATATAAAAATGAATAAAAAGATCAATATGTTTATGGTCATCATGGACTTTTTTTCTGTTGCTTTCTCTCTAAAGATAGGCATAAGATGAATGGTGTACAGCTTCTTTAAAACCCCCTTATTGCTCCGATTACACTACAATCACACTTATAGTATTTTTTGATATATGAAAACATAATATATGTACTATAAGAAAACTGGCTGATTGTTTAGTCATTCAATTGTGTCCGACTCTTTGCAACCCCATGGACTATAGCCCTCCAGGCTCCTCTGTCCATAGGAGTCTCCAGACAAGAATACTGGAGTGGGTTGCCATTTCCTTCTCCAAGGAAAATTGGCTAAGAAAATATATATATTAAAACCTTTTTTTAAAAAAAAGACAAATTAAGTAAAAAAGTGTATCAGTTTAGTTCAGTCACTCAGCCGTGTGCGACTCTTTGCAACCCCATGGACTGCAGCATGCCAGGCCTCCCTGTCCATCACCAACTCCCAGAGCCTGCTCAAACTCATCTCCATCACGTCAGTCATGCCATCCAACCATCTCATTCTCTGTCATCCCTTTATCCTCTCGCCTTCAATCTTTCCCAGCATCAGGGTCTTTTCCAATGAGTCAGTTCTTCGCATCAGATGGCCAAAGGATTAGAGCTTCAGCTTCAGCATCAATCCTTCCAATGAATATTCAAGACTGATTTCCTTTAGAATGGGCTGGTTGGATCTCCTTGCAGTTCAAGGGACTCTCAAGAGTCTTCTCCAACACCACAGTTCAAAAGCATCAATTCTTCAGTGCTCAACTTTTTTTATGATCCAACTCTCACATGCATACATGACTACTGGAAAAACCATAGCTTTGACTAGACAGACCTTTGTTGGCAAAGTAATATCTTTGCTTTTTAATATGCTCTCTAGGTTGGTCATAGCTATTCTTTCAAGAAGTAAGCATCTTTTAATTTCATGGCTGCAGTCACCATCTGCAGTGATTTTGGAGCCCAAGAAAATATCATCTCTCACTGTTTCCACTGTTTCCCCATCTATTTGCCATGAAGTGATGGGACCAGATACGATGATCTTAGTTTTTTTAATGTTAATTTTTAAGCCAGCTTTTTCACTCTCCTCTTTCACTGTCATCAAGAGACTCCTCAGTTCCTCTTTGCTTTCTGCCTTAAGGGTGGTGTCATCTGCATATCTGAGGTTATTGATATTTCTCCTGGCAATCTTGATTCCAGCTTATGCTTCATCCAGCTCAGAATTTTGCATGATTTCTGCATATAATTTAAATAAGCAGGGTGACATTATACAGCCTTGATGTACTCCTTTCCCTATTTGGACCCAGTCTGTTGTTCCATGTCCAGTTCTAACTCTTGCTTCCTGACCTGCATATAGGTTTCTCAGGAGGCAGGTCAGGTGGTCTGGTATTCCCATCTCTTTCAGATTTTCCACAGTTTGTTGTGATCCACATAGTCAAAGGCTTTAATGTAGTCAATAAAGCAGAAATAGATGTTTTTCTGGCACTCTCTTGCTTTTTTGATGATCCAGCAGATGCTGGCAATTTGATCTCTGGTTCCTCTGNCTCATAACTTTCCTTCCAAGGAGTAAGCATCTTTTAATTTCATGGCTGCAGTCACCATCTGCAGTGATTTTGGAGCCCAAGAAAATATCATCTCTCACTGTTTCCACTGTTTCCCCATCTATTTGCCATGAAGTGATGGGACCAGATACGATGATCTTAGTTTTTTTAATGTTAATTTTTAAGCCAGCTTTTTCACTCTCCTCTTTCACTGTCATCAAGAGACTCCTCAGTTCCTCTTTGCTTTCTGCCTTAAGGGTGGTGTCATCTGCATATCTGAGGTTATTGATATTTCTCCTGGCAATCTTGATTCCAGCTTATGCTTCATCCAGCTCAGAATTTTGCATGATTTCTGCATATAATTTAAATAAGCAGGGTGACATTATACAGCCTTGATGTACTCCTTTCCCTATTTGGACCCAGTCTGTTGTTCCATGTCCAGTTCTAACTCTTGCTTCCTGACCTGCATATAGGTTTCTCAGGAGGCAGGTCAGGTGGTCTGGTATTCCCATCTCTTTCAGATTTTCCACAGTTTGTTGTGATCCACATAGTCAAAGGCTTTAATGTAGTCAATAAAGCAGAAATAGATGTTTTTCTGGCACTCTCTTGCTTTTTTGATGATCCAGCAGATGCTGGCAATTTGATCTCTGGTTCCTCTGTCTTTTTTAAATCCAGCTTGAGTACCTGGAATTTCTCAGTTCACATACTGTTGAAGTCTGGGTTGGAGAATTTTGAGCATTACTTTGCTAGTGCGTGAGATGAGTGCAATTGTGTGGTAGTTTAAGCATTCTTTGGCATTGACTTTCTTTGGGGTTGGAATGAAAACTGACCTTTTCCAGCCCTGTGGCCCCTGCTGAGACCTTAAAAAAATGTATACATATATGTAAAATATACTGGAGAGATAGTCAATGCAATTTTATTACTGTTATCTTTGGATGATGGAATAATGAATGCTTTTTATCAGCTTTCCTGAGAAATAAGTGAATTTTATGATTAAAAATAAGATAAAGGTAAATAAGCACTGTCTTCTCCAATCTGCTTTGAAGAAAGTGTGCATATGTGCACACACACAAATATACACAAGGGCACCCCAACTTCCCTGGTGGTCCATTGGTTGAGACTCTGCGTTTCCAAGGCAAGGGGTGCAGGTTCAGTCCCTAGCTGGAAAACTAAGACCCTACATGCTGCATGGCCAAAAGAAAGTATAAATGCACCCCAAAAGTAAATGAAATGTTTGGACCCTTTAAGACTTAACTGTTCTATAGAAAGATAAAATTCTTCAGAGAAAACAGAGTACTGAACGGATACAAGCAGCTCAGGAACACAATAAACATGTAACTCTTATCAAAAATAATTATCTGTTAAGTATAAAAAAGGGAAAGTTGTGTTTAAAACTTATTCACTGTGGGAGAGGGCGAGGGTGGGATGATTTGGGAGAAGGGCATTGACACACGCATAATATCATATGTGAAATGAATCGCCAGGCCAGGTTTGATGCAGGATACAGGATGCTCGGGGCTGGTGCACTGGGATGACCCAGAGGGATAGCATGGGGAGGGAGGTGGGAGGGGGGTCCAGGATGGGGAACACGTGTACACCTGTGGTGGATTCATGTCGATGTATGGCAAAACCAATACAATATTGTAAAATAATTAGCCTGCAATTAAAATAAATACAGTTATATTAAAAAATAAAACTCATTCAAAACACAAATTCTTTGATATTTGTACCAGGCAGGGCTCAGTCAGGAGAGAGAAATGTCCTCCTTAGAGAACTTTTCACTCACATGAGATCTTGGGGCTCTTGAAGATTATAAACCAGTTAGAAATATAATGCTATATATGTCTAACTGCTCTTCTTCAGGGCAGTTTAGTCAACAGTGCAGTTAACATCGTCAACTGCCAAAGGGAAGCAGTTTCCTGATTCCTTTTGCTAAGTAGATTAAAATAGGAAAAAGGAAGAGTCTAAAAAAGATTCAAGTTGAATAGTTTTTTATTTACCTTCAAGTTGGTGATCTTAGAAGACTTATCTATATTTCTTGAAATAGTGCTTCATGAAGTTTGTTAATTTTTCTTAAATATTTCTGCAAATATTAGTAATTAAGATTTACTCTTTGGGGGGATAAAAGACCTTTTAATAAAATAGAAATAAGGGAATGGCCTTTGAGCCACACTTGCCCCTTCTTAGCTCTGGAGAGAAAAGCTCAAGGACATGATTGTATCTTAAAGCACCAACCTTCACTGTTGGAATCAACAAGAACAGCAATGTTATTGGCATGGAGGAAATATGTCAGCCTTCCTTTAGCTGGCCTTATCAACTCTGACTGTAAATGTCATAAGAAGAAATAAACGATTGTTCATTTGTAACTGACTCATAAGCCTAAATGTAAAAAATATAAATTAACTTAAATTCCTGCATTTTGGCTGGAATAATGAACCTTAAAAGCTGTCTGTTACCTTAATTAGAAATTTCATGGGCCACTCGAGGCCTTCCCCAGTGGCTCAGTGGTAAAGAATCCACCTGCCAATGCAGGAGACCCAGGTTTGATCCCTGGGTCAGAAAGATCCCCGGGAGGAGGGCAAGGCAACCCACCTCAGCATTCTTGCCTGGAGAATCCTATATAGTCCATAAGACTGCAAAGAGATGAACACAACTGAAGCTACTGAGAATGCTCGGGGCACTTGAAATATATTGAAATAAAGTTAATCTCTAAAATAATTTACAGTTTAGTTGTAAATAAATTTTTTTGTAACATTTTTTTCCATTGTGTATTTTCGTGTCATTATTTTTTAATTAATAAATGTTTATCTATTTATTTAGCTTCAGTGAGGTTTAGTTGTGGTTCATGGACTCTCTAGTTGTGGTACACAGGCTTAATTGCTCCATGGCATATGACATCTTAGTTCCCCAACCAGGAATTGAACCTTCATCCTCTGCACTGCAAGTGGATTCTTAATCACTGGACCACTAGGCAAGGCCTCTGATACTATTATTTTAAATAAGAATTGCTGGTGAAATTAAAATATAAACTTCAAGAATACTTGATTTGGGGACTTTTTTTTAGGGAGTAGAGCTATTCCATAACATAGGGCCAAAAAATCTGTATTTGAATATCACATTAATCCACGTAAAATATATATTGTTTAGTTGTATTAACTACTTGAAGCACAAAAGATTAATACAAGAAAATACTGAAATGTGTAATGTTCTAGCACACTGTGACTCATTTCAGATCAGTTGTTCAGTCGTGTCCGACTCTTTGCGACCCCATGAATTGCAGCACACCAGGCCTCCCTGTCCATCACCAACTCCCGGAGTTCACTCAGACTCACATCCATGGAGTCGGTGATGTCATCAGCCAATCCCTCCCAGCATCAGAGTCTTTTCCAATGAGTCAACTCTTTGCATCAGGTGGCCAAAGTACTGGAGTTTTAGCTTTAGCATCATTCCCTCCAAATAAATCCCAGGGCTGATCTCCTTCAGAATGGACTGGTTGGATCTCCTTGCAGTCCAAGGGACTCTCAAGAGTCTTCTCCAACACCACAGTTCAAAAGCATCAATTCTTTGGTGCTCAGCTTTGTTCACAGTCCAATTCTCACATGCNGTTTTAGCTTTAGCATCATTCCCTCCAAATAAATCCCAGGGCTGATCTCCTTCAGAATGGACTGGTTGGATCTCCTTGCAGTCCAAGGGACTCTCAAGAGTCTTCTCCAACACCACAGTTCAAAAGCATCAATTCTTTGGTGCTCAGCTTTGTTCACAGTCCAATTCTCACATGCATACATGACCACTGGAAAAACCATAGCCTTGACTAGACAGACCTTAGTCGGCAAAGTAATATCTCTGCTTTTGAATATGCTATCTAGGTTGGTCATAACTTTTCTTCCAAGGACTAAGCATCTTTTAATTTCATGGCTGCAGTCACCATTTGTAGTGATTTTGGAGCCCCCAAAATAAAGTCTGCCACTGTTTCCACTGTTTCCCTATCTATTTCCCATGAAGTAATGGGACCAGATGCTATGATCTTTGTTTTTTTAATGTTAATTTTTAAGCCAACTTTTTCACTCTCCTCTTTCTCTTTCATCAAGAGGCTTTTTAGTTCCTCTTCACTTTCTGTCATAAGGGTGGTGTCATCTGCATATCTGAGGTTATTGATATTTCTCCTGGCAATCTTGATTCCAGCTTGCGTTTCTTCCAGTCCAGAGTTTCTCATGATGTACTCTGCATAGAAGTTAAATAAGCAGGGTGACAATATACAGCCTTGACGTACTCCTTTTCCTATTTGGAACCAGTCTGTTGTTCCATGTCCAGTTCTAACTCTTGCTTCCTGACCAGCATACAGATTTCTCAAGAGGCAGGTTAGGTGGTCTGGTATTCCCATCTCTTTCAGATTTTCCACGGTTTCTTGTGATACACACAGTCAAAGGCTTTGGCATAGTCAATAAGGCAGAAATAGATGTTTTTCTGGAACTAGGGAATGTTAAGTCATCAGTCGACCAGAAAGGCTCACCATCTGGCCTTTGACTTATAAAACTGTGCTGCTTACTCTGCAGGGGTCAGGTCCTAAGTGATCTAATAGTAAGCAGCAGCTTCTTCCTTCTATGCTTTCACAAAGCTGAGAGTTGTCTTGGCAAGATTCAATAACAGGAATGCTTAATAAAAGACCTGAGAAATTTTTCTTGGCTTTATTGAGAACTAGCATATAAATGGCAAGCATTGATTTACGTTCAATTAATTAGTTAGATTTCCCTCATGGCTCAGCCAATAAGGAGTCTGGCTGCAGTGCAGGAGGGCCAGGTTCGATCCCTGGGTTGGGAAGATCCCCTGGAGAAGGAAATGGCAACCCACTGCACTATTCTTGCCTAGAAAATCCCATGGACAGAGAAGCCTGACAGGCTACAGTTCATGGGGTCACAACGAGTTGGACATGAGAAAGTGAGTGACTTCACTTTCACGCGTTGGAGAAGGAAATGGCAACCGACTCCAGTGTTCTTGCCTGGAGAATTCTAGGGACGGGGGAGCCTGGTGGGCTGCCATCTGTGGGGTCACACAGAGTTGGACACGACTGAAACGACTTAGCAGCAGCAGCAGCAGCAATGTAAGCTTCCCTGGTGGCTCAGCTGGTAAAGAATGCACCTGCAATGTGGGAGACCTAGATTCAATCCCTGGGTTGGGAAGATCCCCAGGAGAAGGGAAAGGCTACCGACTCCAGTATTCTGGCCTGGAGAATTCCATGGACTGTGTAGTCCATGGGGTCAGAGAGTCTGACNGCAGCAATGTAAGCTTCCCTGGTGGCTCAGCTGGTAAAGAATGCACCTGCAATGTGGGAGACCTAGATTCAATCCCTGGGTTGGGAAGATCCCCAGGAGAAGGGAAAGGCTACCGACTCCAGTATTCTGGCCTGGAGAATTCCATGGACTGTGTAGTCCATGGGGTCAGAGAGTCTGACACGACTGAGTGGCTTTGACTTTCACAATGTACGCTCCTTGAGAATGACCCTGTCGGGTCGACCACGGCTTTTGCACCCAGTCCGGTGTTCACAGGGGTGAGCATCTGAAATTACTCTCGATCATTGTCCTTTACACCCTATGTCCAGCTAACAGAAGCAACGTTGCTCCTTCACAAGTAAGTTCCTTGGGTGGTTAGGTAGTTAACACCTTCCAACTGTTAGGTGGCAGTGAAGACCATGGATGTATTTTTCCTCAGCCTAGATATGAGGTGACACATTTTACAAGGTGAGAAATCAAGACACATTCAGACTGAATTTTGAAGTCAGCAAGCATCTATTAGCATGAAAACATCAACACAGCCATCCCACTCCTCAGTATTCCAGTGAAGTCTGGCTCCCTTTCCAGGCCTCTGACAAGCAACTTGTGTGGAAGACTTACTCAAGGCAGATGGAATAATATTACAGTCTCAGAATTCAGGACCAATATTTTCAGCAAAATATTTCCAGCCAATACATGTACACTGAACACAGTCATCTCACTAATACTAGGTAGTTTCTAAAATTCATTATGTCAATGAATAAATACTTTGGGGGCTAGAGACAAAGACAGTTGAAGCTAGAAACAGGTACTTTTGAAGGGCTTTTGAGTAGTCATCAAAATGCTAACTGTCTCTGGTTTATGTATTCTGCTTTTAATTTGTAGATTAAATCTAATATATTCATATATATATATCACACTGTCTATGGTAATGTACTTTAAGTAAATGTAACCTTCCATCCTAGCATTCCAATATAGTTTTTTAAAAAGAGAAACATCTTGCATAGTCAAAAGTGACATTATCACACCTAAGAAAACTAATGATTTGTTAATGTCACCTAATAGTTCATACCTATTGTCTGCTTATAAGTGGTCTATTTGAAACAAGATTCAATCCAAGCATATGTTCTTAAACTCCTTGAATTTCCTTGGGTTTTCCACAGGACTTTTTGCAATGACTTTCTGACTTGTGAAAGTTTTCCCAATTGTCTTTTAGAGTGTTTTATATTGTTTGATTCCTTTCCTGAGGTGGTGTTTTACTTGTTCCTTCACCTGCAATAATCTCTAATCTAGAAGTCAAAAGTAAAGGCTTTATAAAGTTTAAGTTTAAACATTCTTGCCAAGAATAGATTGTATTGCATCACACTGGAAGTCACCAATGTCTGGTAATCCCACCAATGGTGATAAAATTTGACCATAGGATTGAGAGATTTGAAAGACCAATCCTTCCATTGTAAAGGTATGTTTCTCAGCTTGTGATCAAATTTTCATTTTAGACTAGAACTAACTGAATGGCCTGGTTCAGTTCAGTTGAGTCACTCAGTCGTGTCCCACTCTTTGCGACCCCATGAATCGCAGCANGTGTAGAACATTTTCTTGTGTTGTTGGAAGAAAGTGTTTGCTATGACCAGTGCGTTCTCTTTGCAAAACTCTATTAGTCTTTGCCCTCCTTCATTCCGTATTCCAAGGCCAAATTTGCCTGTTACTCCAGGTGTTTCTTGACTTCCTACTTCTGCATTCCAGTCCCCTAATGAAAAGGACATCTTTTTTGGGTTAGTTCTGAAAGTTCTTGTAGGTCTTCATGGAACTGTTCAACTTCAGCTTCTTCAGCATTACTGGTTGGGGCATAGGCTTAGATTGCCGTGATATTGAATGGTTTGCCTTGGAAATGAGCAGAGATCATTCTGTCAGTTTTGAGATTGCATCCAAGTACTGTATTTCAGACTCTTTTGTTGACCATGATGGCTACTCCGTTCCTTCTAAGGGATTCCTGCCCACAGTAATAGATATAATGGTCGTCTGAGTTAAATCACCCATTCCAGTCCATTTTAGTTCGCTGATTCCTAGAATGTTGACGTTCACTCTTGCCATCTCCTGTTTGACCCCTTCCAATTTGCCTTGATTCATGGACCTGACATTCCAGGTTCCTATGCAATATTGCTCTTTACAGCATCAGACCGTGCTTCTATCACCAGTCACATCCACAGCTGGGTATTGTTTTTGCTTTGGCTCCATCCCTTCATTCTTTTTGGAGTTATTTCTCCACTGATCTCCAGTAGCATATTGGGCACCTACTGACCTGGGGAGTTCCTCTTTCAGTATCCTTTCATTTTGCCTTTTCATACTGTTCATGGGGTTCTCAAGGCAAAAATATTGAAGTGGTTTGCCATTCCTTTCTCCGTTGGACCACATTCTGTCAGATCTCTCCCTCTCCACCATGACCTGCCCATCTTGGGTGGGCCCACGGGCATGGCTTAGTTTCATTGAGTTAGACAAGGCTGTGGTCCGTGTGATCAGATTGGCTAGTTTTCTGTGACTATCGTTTCAGTGTGTCTGTCCTCTGATGCCCTCTTGCAACACCTACTGTCTTACTTGGGTTTCTCTTGCCTTGGGCGTGGGGTATCTCTTCATGGCTGTTCTAGCAAAGTGCAGCCACTGCTCCTTACCTTGGATGAGGAGTGCCTCCTCAGAGCAGCCCCCCTGACTTTGGACATGGGGTTGCTCCTCACGGCCACCATCCCTGATGACCTCTGCGTGGGGTAGCTCCTCCTGGCTGAAAAAATCTAGAATTGAAAGAAACATATGTACCCCAATGTTCATCACAGCACTGTTTATAATAGCCAGGACATGGAAGCAACTTAGATGCCCATTAGCAGACGAATGGATAAGAAAGCTGTGGTACATATACACAATGGAGTATTACTCAGCCATTAAATAAATTACATTTGAACCGGTTATAATGAGGTGGATGAAACTGGAGCCTATTTACAGAGTGAAGTAAACCAGAAATAAAAATACCAATACAGTATAATAATGCATATATATGGAATTTAGAAAGACAGTAATGATAAACCTATATGCGAGACAGCAAAGGAGACATAGATGTATAGAACAGTCTTTTGGACTCTGTGGGAGAGGGCGAGGGTGGGATGATTTGGGAGAATGGCATTTACTTTTTTTCCCTTCTCAGGTTGGGAGAATGGCATTTAAACATGTATATTATCATATGTGAAACAAATTGCCAGTCCAGGTTCGATGCATGATACAGGATGCTCAGGGCTGGTGCACTGGGATGACTCAGAGGGATAGGATGGGGAGGGAGGTGGGAGGGGGGTTCAGGATGGGGAACACATGTACACTCATGGCAGATTCATGTCAGTGTATGGTGAAACCAATACAATATTGTAAAGTAACTAGCCTCCAATTAAAATAAAAAATTTATATATTTTAAAAAGCATCTAATTCCCTGCCCCTGAAGATCCTTCTGCAGATTTTTGTGGCAGAAGGGAGAAGAGGAACCACGTAGACTAGTCAGTAATGCTCTGTCCCTTCGGCAGGTATATTTTTATTGACTTTCTGCTTGACTCTTCAGCCTCCTCTAGATTTAGTGAGTGTACATGATTAAATATGTCTAGGTGATTAGGAAAAATTGTGTTTCTGAGTTTTTAGATATGTCAACACAGGAGATAGAACCCAAGGCATGATAGATACTGGGACACTTTCTTCAAGTGGTGCCTTCATCGTATTGCTGCATGTTTCTGAAGTGACCTTAAAGTTTAGTAATAATATCAATAAGAAATGGATTGTTGTTGTTGAACGATCACCCAGTAGTGTCCAACTCTATGCAACCCCATAGACTGTAGCCCATCAGGCTCCTCTGCCCATGGGGGTTCTCCAGGCAAGAGTACTGGAGTGGGTTGCCATTTCCATTTTCAGAGGATCTTCCCAACCAGGGATGGAACCCAGGTCTCCCACATTGCAGATAGACTCTTTACTCTGAGCCACCAGGGAAGCTCACCATCTCCTGAAGTTTGCCCAAATACATGTCCAGTGCATTGGTGATCCCATACACCCATCTCATCCTCCAATGCCCTCTTCTCCTTCTGCCCTCAGTCTTTCCCAGCATCAGGGACTTTTCCAATGAATTAGCTGTTCGCCTGAGATGGCCAAAATATTGGAGTTTTGGCTTCAGTACCAGTCCTTCCAACGAGTATTCAAGGTTGATTTTCCTTAAGATTGACTGGTTTGATCTCCATGCAGTACAAGGGTCCCTCAAGAGTCTTCTCCAGCACCAATTCAAAGGTATCAGTTCTTCGGTGCTCCATCTTCTTTATGGTCCTACTCTCACGACCATCTGCCTGTAATACAGGAGACCTGGGTTCGATCCCTGGGTGAGGAGGTCCCCTGGAGAAGGAAATGGCAACCCATTCCAGTATTCTTGCCTGGAAAATCCCACGGATGGACGAGCCTGGCAGGCTACAGTCCATGGGTTGCAAAGAGTCGGACATGACTGAGTGACTTCACTTTTCTTCCTTCTTTCACTTTTTCACAACCATATGTGACCAGTGGGAAGATCATAGCCTTGACTATACAGACATTTGTTGGCAGAGTAATGCCTCTGCTTTTCAACGCACTGTCTAGGTTTGCCATAGATTTCCTGCCAAGGAGCAAATGTCTTCTGATTTCATGGCTGCAGTCACCATCCACAGTGATTTTAGAACCCAGGAAGAGGAAATCTGTCATTACTGCCACCTTTTCCCCCTCTATTTGCATGAAGTAATGGGGTTGCATGCCATGATCCTATTTTTTTAATATTTAGTTTTAAACCAGCTCTTTCACTCACTTCCTTCAGTCTCATCAAGAGGCCCTTTAGTACCTCTCTGCTTTCTGCCATTAGAGTGGTATCATTCACATATCTGAGGTTGTTGATGTTTCTCCCACCTATCTTTATTCCAGCTTGTAACTCATCCAGCCCAGCAATTCTCATGATGTGCTCAGCATATAGATTAAACAAACAGGGTGACAGCAGACAGCTCTGTCATACTCCTTTCTCAACCTTGAACCAATCAATTGCTTCATACAGGATTCTAACTGGTGCTTCTTGACCCGCATACAGGTTTCTCAGGAGACAGGTAAGATAATCTGGTATTGCCATCTCTTTAAGAGCTTTTCATAGTTTATTATGATCCACATGGTCAAAGGCTTTGGCATAGCCGATGAAACAAGTAGATGTTTTTTCTGGCAATTTGATCTCTGGTTCCTCTTCCTTTTCTAAATCCAGCTTGGCATCTGGAAGTTCTTAGTTTGCATAATTCTGAAGCCTAGCACCAGAGAAGGCGATGGCACCCCACTCCAGTACTTTTGCCTGGAAAATCCCATGGATGGAGGAGCCTGGTAGGCTATAGTCCATGGGGTCGCTAAGAGTCAGACACGACTGAGTGACTTCACTTTCACTTTTCACTGTCATGCATTGGAGAAGGAAATGGCAGCCCACTCCAGTGTTCTTGTCTGGAGAATCCCAGGGATGGGGGAGCCTTGTGGGCTGCCATCTATGGGGTCACACAGAATTGGACACAACTAAAGCGACTTAGCAGCAGCAGCAGCAGAAGCCTAGCATGCAAGATTTATAAGCATGACATTTCTAGCATGGGAGATGAGTGCAATTGTCCTATGGTTTGAACATTCTTTATTACTTACCCCCTTCTTGGAAACTGGGATGAAGATTGACCTTTTCCAGTCCTGTGGCCACTGGTGGGTCTTCCAGATTTGCTGACATATTGAATGCAACACCTTGATGGCATTATCCTTTAGGTTTTTGAACAGTTCTACTGGAATTCCGTCTCATCCACTAGCTTTATTAACAGCAGTGCCTCCTAAGGCCCCCTTGACTTCTCTCTCCAGAATGTCTGGTTCTGGGTGGCTGATCACAGCACTGTGGTCATGTGGTTCATTTAGATACTTTTTGAACAGTTCTCCCATGTATTCTTGACATTGCTTCTTGATCTCTTCAGCGTCTACTAGGTCTCTACCGTTACTGTCCTTTATTGTGCCCATTTTTGGTGCAAAATGTTCCCCTGATATCTCCAGGTTTTCTGAAGAGATCTCTAGTCTTTCCCCTTCTGTTGTTTTCTTCTAGTTTTATACACTGTTCATTGAAAAAGGCCTTCTTGTCTCTCCATTCTGTTCTTTGGAAATCTGCATTTAGTTGGATATAACTTTTCCATTCTCCCTTGCTTTTTGCTTCCATTCTTTCCTTAGCCATGTGTAAGGTCTCCTCAGATAACCATTTTGCGTTCTTGCTTTTCTTTTTCTTTGGGATGATTTTGCTTACTGCTTCCTGTACAGTATTATAGACCTCTGTCCATATTTCTTCAGGGACATTGTTTACAAGTTCTAATCCCTTGAATCTATTCATTACCTCCACTGCATATTCATAAGGGGATTGACTTAAGTCATATCTGTCTGGCTTAGTGCCCAGTTACCTTTAGTTTAAGCCTGAATTTTAAGCAGTGAATTTACAGATGTTCAAGCTGGATTTAGAAAAGGCAGAGGAACCAGAGATCAAATTGCTAACATCTGCTGTCTGCTGGACCATCAAAAAAGCATGGGAGTACCAGAAGGACATATACTTTTGCTTTATTGACTATGCCAAAGCCTTTGACTATGTGGACCACAACAAACTCTGGAAAATTCTTAAAGAGATGGGAATACCAGACCACTTGACCTGCCTCTTGAGAAATCTGTATGCAGGTCAGGAAGCAAGAGTTAGAACTGGACATGGAACAACAGACTGGTTCCAAATAGGGAAAGGAGTAAGTCAAGGCTGCATATTGTCACCCTGATTATTTAACTTATATGCAGAATACATCATGAGAAATGCTGGGATGGATGAAGCACAAGCTGGAAGCAAGATTTCCAGGAGAAATATCAATCACTTCAGATATGCAGATGACACCACCCTTATGGCAGAAAGTGAAGAAGAACTAGAGTCTCTTGATGAAAGTGAAAGAGGAGAGTGAAAAAGCTGGCTTAAAACTCAACGTTCAGAAAATGAAGATCATGGCATCTGGTCCCATCACTTCGTGGCAAATAGATGGGGAAACAGTGGAAACAGTGAGAGACTTTATTTTTGGGGAATCCAAAATCACTGAAGATAGTGATTGCAGCCATGAAATTAAAAGACACTTGCTCCTTGGAAAGAAAGCTATGACCAATCTAGACTGCATATTAAAAAGCAGAGATATAACTTTGCCGACCAAAGTCCATCTAGTCAAAGCTATGGTTTTTTCCAGTAGTCACGTATGGATATGAGAGTTGGACCATAAAGAAAGCTGAGTGCCAAAGAACTGATGCTTTTGAACTGTGGTGTTGGAGAAGACTGTTGAGAGTCCCTTAGACTGCAAAGAGATTAAGCCAGTCCATCCTAAAGGAAATCAGTCCTGAATATTCATTGGAAGGACTGATGCTGAAGTTGAAGCTCCAAGACTTTGGCCACCTGATGTGAAGAACTGACTCGCCGGAAAAGATCCTGATGCTGGGAGAGATTGAAGGCGGGAAGAGAAGGGACAACAGAGGATGAAATGGTTGGATGGCATCACCAACTCAACGGTCGTGAGTCTGAGGAAGCTGCAGGAGCTGATGATGGACAGCGAGGCCTGGANAACTGACTCGCCGGAAAAGATCCTGATGCTGGGAGAGATTGAAGGCGGGAAGAGAAGGGACAACAGAGGATGAAATGGTTGGATGGCATCACCAACTCAACGGTCGTGAGTCTGAGGAAGCTGCAGGAGCTGATGATGGACAGCGAGGCCTGGAGTGCTGCAGTCCATGGGGTCGCAGATAGTCAGACACAACTGAGCAACTGAGCCTCAGCAATAAACTGACTTTTTCCTGTCAAGTAAACTATCTTCAGCTGAGGCTACTATTTTTATTGCTCCAGATGACAGCTCCCTCTGGGAAGGTGGAAGAAACGTTAACTCATTTCTTTGCCTCTTAAGTTTGAAAGTAATTTACTGAGCAGATATCTGTCTCAAATAAAATTTAATTATAACTAGTTAAAATTTTCAAGAGGTGATTTTCTATCCAATGTGCTAGATTTTTTTTTTTTTTTTAATATTGGCCATATGAGTTGTTTCTGAAGCCACCTACAAGAGAGTTTCATGATTTATTTGGATACTGAAGAGAATGTTAGTGATGGCAGAATGGGAAGGAGCAGGATACAGCATTGGATATTTGTGAGAACTCATTTAGCACCAAATAAGTGCTGTAAATGAAATAACTGAAACACAACAGATATCATGGAACATCATGGGAATACTCTGTCAGGACATGAATCAAGTAATCCCTACAAGGCATATAATGTATAGAGAAAAAGCAGTGATTACTACATCTTCAGACACCGAGGGAACTTTCATGACAACAGGAAGCAAATAGAAAATGTAATACTCCATAATAATTGTTCCCAGAAAGGGCCTTTGGCACAAGCACACTAGGAATTGTTTTTTTTAATTAACAGACTATTCATTAGAAAGCAGTCACACTGTGCAGGGTCAGTTAGAGTTCTGAAGACAGATATCTGCTCAATAAACTACTTCCAAACTTTAGAGGCTAAGAAATGAGTCAACATTTCTTCCATCTTTTCAGAGGGAGCTGTCATCTAAAATAAAAAATAGCCTCAGCTGAAGATAGTCTACCTGAGAGAAGAAAGTCAGCTAAGAACTGTGAAATAAATGATAGAATTACAGCTATAAGTACTTTGTAAGCCCTAATGAGATTACTGATTCCATCAAGTCTTATCAATTGGTGCTAAAAGGATTAGGCAAATATCTGTGGTCCACTGGAGAAGGGAATGGCAAACCACTTCAGTATTCTTGCCTTGAGAACCCCNGGAGAAATAACAATAACCTCAGATATGATAAATGACACCACCCTTATGGCAGAAGGCGAGGAAGAACAAAAGAGGCTCTTGATGAAAGTGAAAGAGGAGAGTGAAAAAGTTGGCTTAAAGCTCAACATTCAGAAAACTAAGATCATGGCATCCAGTTCCATTACTTCATAGCAAATAGATGGGGAAAGAGTGGCTAACTTTTTTTTTCTGGGCTCCAAAATCACTGCAGATGGTGATAGCAGCCATGAAGTCAAAAGTCGCTTACTCCTTGGAAGGAAAGTTATGACCACCCAGACAGCATACATGGTCATGTATTAATGTGAGAGTCGGACTATAACGAAGACCGAGTGCTGAAGAATTGATGCTTTTGAACTGTGATGTTGGAGAAGACTCTTGAGAGTTCCTGGACTGCAAGGAAATCCAACCAGTCCATCCTAAAGGAGATCAGTCCTGGGTGTTCGTTAGAAGGACTGATGCTGAAGCTGAAACTCCAATACTTTGGCCACCTGATGCGAAGAGCTGACTCATTTGAAAAGACCCTGAGGCTGGGAAAGATTGAGGGCAGGAGGAGAAGGGGACAACAGAAGATCAGGATGACCCAGGCATCACCGTCTCAATAGACATGGGTTTGGGTAGACACCGGGAGGTGGTGATGGACAGGGATGCCTGGCGTGCTGCGATTCGTGGGGTCAGAAAGATTCAGACAAGACTGAGCAACTGAACTGAACTGAACTTTATCTATTTTTTCTTTTTTGGTTTTTTGCTTTTANACAGAAGATCAGGATGACCCAGGCATCACCGTCTCAATAGACATGGGTTTGGGTAGACACCGGGAGGTGGTGATGGACAGGGATGCCTGGCGTGCTGCGATTCGTGGGGTCAGAAAGATTCAGACAAGACTGAGCAACTGAACTGAACTGAACTTTATCTATTTTTTCTTTTTTGGTTTTTTGCTTTTAAAAGTTTATTCTTTGTCACATTCTACTCTTTTCAACATATTATTATGATGATTTTTCCCTATTGCACAATTTTTCTTTTCATTTTTTAGTATTTACTTCATTTTGAATATTTCTGAGTTGTTTGATTTTCATATCTTGTACAAATTTTTAAATGATATTTTTGTTGCTTTGAAATAGTAGATTGTTATAAAATTAGACCCCTATCTTATAGTACTCACAAATAAATTAAAACTAAATAGACTATAATCCCTGAAACCATGAAACTTCTAGGAGAAAACATAAGAAAAATGTTTCTTGATATGAGTCTTAGTAATAACTTTGGATATGACACCTAAAGCATAACAACAAATCAAAAATACACAAGTGAGACTACATCAACCTAAAATCTTAACAACAAAGGAAACAATCTACAAAGTGAAAAGACAACTAATGAAGTGGAACAAAAATATTCACGAATCATATATCTGATGAGGGGTTAATACATTATTTCTCTATAGAAACATGTCATCTGAATAAAGTGTTAATGAGGAAAGACAGAAACCTGAGGATACACTCCTTCACTCACTTGCTTTTCAAAGATTTTAAACAGTTCTAATTTTTGTAGCATCTCTGCCAAATACTGAAATATGAGTGTTTAAAATATGAATGAAAGTGTTACTCTCCCAAAGAGTTTCAGAATAACTAATATATTTTCATTATTTTAATCATCAATTACATAAATGTTCTACCAATATTAACTGACAATCATTTTCCAAAACAAGCAGAAAAAATGCATATACTTTCTAAAATAAAAGAGATTCAAGAAAGAACTTCCTTTATAAGAAATATCAATATCATCAAGAAGAAAAGTCACTTTTTAAAACATTTTCTATTTTACTATTGGGTATTTTTTAGAGTTGTTATGGAGTTTAAATATGGAAATTCGTTCTCATCTAGACTTAGTGGGTTTTGTTCTTTTTATTTTCAATTATTTTCTCCCCCTCTAAGATATAAGTTGTCTTAACAATCCTTCTGAGGCTTACAGGAGAGAAACAGTATGAGCAGAGAGAAGGTCGGTTGTTCTCTTCCTAAGAAACAGGGATTTTGCAAGTGAGAGCATACAACACAGAATCTCCCTGAAGGCAGAAGAGTAAGAGCTTTCCAACGTAGCTTTCCAACTCTGCATGTGAAATGATTCACTAATTAGTAGTCCTAAATGTTAAGGAAGAGAAATGAAGAAATAAAAGCCACTTATATGGCGTTTTGTGTATGATGAAAGTGCTGTATGAAACTTTGCTTCTTCATGGAAAATACCATTCTGTAAAAATGTGGTCCTATAAACTGTTATTTAAGCGGGTTCCTACAGCTGCAAACTGATTAAAACCCAGCAGGTAAAGCTATAATAAACAAATGCCACCTGCTGCTGGAACAGGTGTTTGTATCCTCATTTAGAAATGAAACTAAAGGAGAGGATGCAGAAGGGTTAGAAGACACCATCGTCTGAATTACTTGGAGCCTGGCATTCTGTAATTCATTGCTGTTTGTCCTTGAACTTAATGCTGGGGGCTTTGATTTGCCAGGCTAGTTGATAATGCCTTGAGGATTAAACTTCAATACAATTAAGAAGACCTATATCTTCTCCTGATAGAATTCCCACACTCAGTGCTGGCATTTTTTACCTCTTTGTTTTATTGTTGACCTATCTTCACCCTGCACTACTTAGGAATCAATTATAGGACACAAATTATTGAGAACAGTTCTTTTCACCTCCTAAGAACAAATGAAAAGCTACTTCATGCAGGATAAATTAAAGAACAGAATATATTGGATAGCATGCTATGAAATTTAATGAGTATCTTTTAAATATCATGTCTTATATGATATTAGGCTCTTTTCTCACTTTTTTTCTGTATTTCATTTCTCATCACAGTTCTAACACTCACCATTTACTGGAAACAGAAAAAGGTTACTTCTATTGTTTTAAAAATTTTGGCTTCTTCTTTTCTCCTTAAATAACATAAATTCATGAAAGTTATTTTAAAATGATTTTGAGAAAGTGTAACTGGAAGACTCAAGAACTCTTGGGGGAAAATAATTTGCCCAACGTGTTTGCAATGGTTGCTACTTTAGGATGAGAAATGGCAATCCACTCCAGTACTATTGCCTGGAAAATCCCATGGACAAAGGAGCCCGGTAGGCTATCATCCATGGGGTCGCAAAGAGCCGGACACCCCTGAGTGACTTCACTTACTTACTTATTTAAGCTACTTTATGATGNGAAACAGTGGAAACAGTGTCAGACTTTATTTTTTCAGGCTCCAAAATCACTGCAGATGGTGACTGCAGCCGTGAAATTAAAAGACACTTACTCCTCGGAAGAAAAGTTATGATCAACCTAGATAGCATATTGAAAAGCAGAGACATTACTTTGTCAAGAAAGGTCCCTCTGGTCAAGGCTATGATTTTTCCAATAATCATGTATGGATGTGAGCGTTGGACTGTGGAGAAGGCTGAGCGCCGAAGAATTGATGCTTTTGAATTGTGGTGTTGGAGAAGACTCTTGAGAGTCCCTTGGACTGCAAGGAGATCCAACCAGTCCATCCTGAAGGAAATCAGTCCTGGGTGTTCTTTGGAAGGAATGATGCTAAAGGTGAAGCTCCAGTACTTTGGCCACTTCTTGCGAAGAGCTGACTCATTGGAAAAAGACTCTGATGCTGGGAGAGATTGGGCGCAAGAGGAGAAGGGGACGACCAAGGATGAGATGGATGGATGGCATCACTGACTCGATGGATGTGAGTCTGAGTGAACTCTGGGAGTTGGTGATGGACAGGGAGGCCTGGCGTGCTGCAATTCACGGGGTCGCGAAGAGTTGGACACGACTCATCGACTGAACTGAACTGAAGGGGTCCAAGCAGCTTAGGTGACCAGGTGCTTGGGGAGCGTGGTCGCTGTGACCTATCACCTCCCCATCCCCGCTGCTCGGTTTTTTTGGTGTACAACGGGCGTGCCTTCTCAGGTGTGCCGTGTGTCTCTTCTTGGAAGCTGATCTCTGGCTGAGACCTTCCTGGTGGATGTCGACCATCCAGAATTCCAAGGAGTCTTAGGTAGCAACGAAGCCTACTTGCAGTCTGGTAGATGATGCTTCTCTGGGGGCACAATTGCCCCTTCAGGCTCTGGCTTCCGACCACCGCCTGTCTCCGGTGGGGGATGGGCCGGTCTGCAGCCGGCTAGTTTGGTTCAGTCCTTTGTTCTGTGCTCGGGTCTGGCCATGTCTTAGGGCTTTTCTCGGGATAGCTATCTCACAGTCTGGTTTGCTGTCTTAAGTTAGTTCCCTCAGATTGCCCTTGAGGCATTCAGGCCCGGTTCTTACTCTAAGCAATGCAGTCCACTCCTGCCTGCCCAGCCCCCACTTGCTAGTGGCGGATGCGGGCATGTGCGCTGCTTCTCCGCTAGGGGAGTTGCCGCTGGGCTCGTAATCTGTGGGCTTTAATTATTTATTTATCTTCCCTCTGGATTACGTTGCCCTCTGAGGCTCCAAGGCTCGCCACAGACTCGCTAGTGAGAACGTTTCCTGGTGTTTGGAAACCTCTCTTGAAGAAGGCAATGGCACCCCACTCCAGTACTCCTTCCTGGAAAATCCCATGGATGGAGGAGCCTAGTGGGCTGCAGTCCATGGGCTCGCGAAGAGTCGGACACGACTGAGCGACTTCACTTTCACTTTTCACTTTCATGCTTGTAGAAGGAAATGGCAACCCACTCCAGTGTTCTTGCCTGGAGAATCCCAGGGACGGGGGAGCCTGGTGGGCTGCCGTCTATGGGGTCACACAGAGTCGGACACGACTGAAGTGACTTAGCAGCAGCAGAAAACCTCTCTTTTTTACTACGCCCTTCCTGGGACAGAGCTCTGTCCCTACATCTTTTGTCTCTCTTTTTATCTTTTATGTTTCCTACCTCCTTTCAAAGACAATGGGCTGCTTTTCTGGGTTCCTGATGTCCTCTGCCAGCATTCAGAAGTTGTTTTGTGGAATTTACTCAGCGTTCAAATGTTCATTTGCTGAATTTGTGAGGGAGAAAATGGCCTCCCCATCCTATTCCTCTGCCATCTTAGCAAATTAGATACTTTTGATGAGTGTGCCACCATAGCTGGTACCTGATATATCGAATTCCATTATAGTGGTTTAACCGTAAAATTAACAAAATTCTATGCTTGTCAGACTCATCTGTCCTCTAGAGAGGGCTGGAAACCCAGGATCAGTCAAATTCAGTTCAATTCAGTTCAGTTGCTCAGTCGTGTCCAACTCTTTGCGACCCCATGAATTGCAGTACGCCAGGCCTCCCTGTTCATCACCAACTCCTGGAGTTCACTCAGACTCACGTCCTTGGAGTCAGTGATGCCATCAGCCATCTCATCCTCTGTCGTCCCCTTCTCCTCCTGCCCCCAATCCCTCTCAGCCTCAGAGTTTTTTCAATGAGTCAACTCTTCACATGAGGTGGCCAAAGTAATGGAGTTTCAGCTTTAGAATTATTCCTTCCAAAGAAATCCCAGGGTTGATCTCCTTCAGAATGGACTGGTTGGATCTCCTTGCAGTCCAAGGGACTCTCAAGAGTCTTCTCCAACACCACAGTTCAAAAGCATCAATTCTTCGGCGCTCAGACTACTTCACAGTCCAGCTCTCACATCCATACATGACTACTGGAAAAACCATAGTCTTGACTAGATGGACCTTAGTCGGCAAAGTAATTTCTCTGCTTTTGAATATGCTATCTAGGTTGGTCTTAACTTTTCTTCCAAGGAGTAAGCGTCTTTTAATTTCATGGCTGCAGTCACCATCTGCAGTGATTTTAGAGTCCCCCAAAATAAAGTCTGGCACTGTTTCCACTGTTTTCCCATCTATTTGCCATGAAGTGGTGGGACCGGATGCCATGATCTTTGTTTTCTGAATGTTGAGCTTTAAGCCAACTTTTTCACTCTCCACTTTCACTTTCATCAAGAGGCTTTTTAGTTCCTCTTCACTTTCTGCCATAAAATTAGGCTCTTAAAATTAGCCTTTTACACATAACAAGCAGACTACTCCGTTCTTGTTTATATATTCTTTAAAAAGAAAACAGTTAATGTCCATAAAATTGATTGGGTTTAAGCCTCCCTGTTATGACCATAACCTAATCACTTAATCATATTACTACTCTGAGCTTCTACCTTTTATTTGAATTTTAGTTCTCTACTAAAAAATATCTGACCTTATCCCTCACTTTTCCCCTCTTGCTGTTTATCTACATCTGTGTCTACGTCTATATCTGTAAATTGGAGAAGGCAATGGCAGCCCTCTCCAGTACTCTTGCCTGGAAAATCCCATGGACGGAGGAGCCTGGTGGGCTGCAGTCCATGGGATCGTGAAGAGTCGGACACGACTGAGCGACTTCACTTTCACTATTGTAGAGGGGAAGAAATGCTGTTTCCCCCATCATTTTATTTTGAAAATTAAAAAAATTATCATACAGTTAAAACAGTGGTAACATGAATCTTTGTGTATCTCTTAGTAAAACTTACCAATTGTTAATACTTTGCCAAATTAGTGCTTATCTTCTCTCTCTCAAATTTTTTGTTTCTCTCTTCTTTAACACTATGGGTTGTGAAAATTTTCACTGCATAATAATTTGTTAGCATTATTATTATTTTGATGTCAAATTGTCCCATATTTGACCAGAGAGAGTCCCTACAGGCTATCTCCTTTGTGCTTTCGACATGATCATATATATCCATTGTATTTTAATTTCTCTTGATTTTATGTCTTAGAAGATTTAACCTTCAGGTTAGCTACTGTTTTGCTATCTCCTGTATGAATCTCCTACCAATATGAATGATTTAGTAATTTGAAATAACTCCTTGGTCTGTCCAATGTCTTTAGGGCGAGATTTATATGTATGTAGGAAAGTGAAAGTGTTAGTGTGTCAGTCATGTCTGACTCTTTGGGACCCTTTGGACTGTAGCCTGCCAGGCTCCTTTCTCCAGAAATTCTCCAGGCAAGGATACTGGAGTGGGTTGCTTTTCCCTTCTCCAGGGGATCTTCCAGACCCAGCAGTAGAATCTGGGTCTTTTGCATTGCAGGTGGATTCTTTACCATCTGAGCCACCAGGGAAGCCTATACGTATGTATGGTGGTTTAGTTGCTAAGTCATGTCTGACTCTTGTGACCCCATGGTCTGTAGCCTGCCAGACTCCTCTGTCCATGGGTTTCTCCAGGCAAGAATACTGGAGTGGGTTGTCATTTCCTTCTCCAGGGAATCTTCCTGACCCAGGGATTGAACCCTGGTCTCTTGCATTGTAGGCAGATTGTTTACCAACTAAGCTACAAGGGAAGTCCTTATGTATGTATAGGTTGATATTTTTATATGCCATGGTAAATTATGTCTTTTAAAGAAAAATTCTTCTTATTAAATGCAAAGTCTAATACTAAAGATTGGAATGGGAATAATGAACCTTAAATTGACATTTGCTTCTTAGTGTAACTTTATCTGGACATTTTTTTTTCAATGCTTCTTTTTAGTGCTGAGTATCTTAGGATATTTTTTCATATGTAGTTTTAAATTAGTTGTTATGACATTTATTTAATGTGCTCTCAGAATTCTGAATTAACTAACAACTTAAAAAAATTTAAATACCACAGGGATTTTCAGATGAACAATCCAGGATTGCTCAGAAATGTTAAATTACAGGACTTCCTTAAAGAATTTTCCTGGTGGAAGTATATTTTAAAATGCATGCAGTGTTCAATGCTGGCATTTTTTTTTACAGAATATTTTGATATGCATTGCCTCTTAAAAAAAAACTATCACTACTTTAGTTCTTTATAAATATTTTCTATATGTGTTATTAATGTTTTCATTTTGAAAAGGAGAAAAATATTTTCCAGAGCTGGGCTATTCTCATGACATAAAGTGGTTTTGAAGTCTTTATTTCATAAAGCAAGGTTTAGCTAAAATGTCCACTGTTACCCTGATGGTTTAAGTATAAAGTTAAAGATATAAGTTTACATGTCCCAAGCTATCCAGGCAGTCCCTTGCTCCAGATGGTCCTGGGAAATAAAGAAGCTTTAGTTCTAGTCCCAGCTTTTGTCTTAGCTCACCAATGCTATTGTAACATTGGCTTCACTGATAGTTCTGTTGGTAAAGAATCTGCCTGTAGTGCGGGAGATCCCGGTTCAATTCCTGGGTCTGGAAGGTCCGCTGGAGAAGGGATAGGCTACTCACTGCAGTATTCTTGGTCTTACCTTGTGGTTCAGCTGGTAAAGAATCCTCCTGCAATGTGGGAGATCTGAGTTTGTGCCTGCAATGCAGGAGATCTGGATTTGCACCCGCAATGCAGGAGATATGGATTTGATCCCTGAGCTGGGAAGATGCCCTGGAGAAGAGAAAGCCTACCACTCCAGTATTCTGGCCTGGAGATTTCCATGGGGTCACAAAGAGTTGGACATGACTGAGTGACTTTCACTGTTCACTCACTCACTCACTGTTGCTACATTAGGCAAATTATTTATTCTTTTTGAGGTTATGTTCTCTACATGAAAAATAAGACAGTTTGACTGGATGATTTCTAGAACCAATTCCAGTTCTAAATTTCTGTGAACTTGGTAAGAGATCTAAAATTTCACTATCTGAAGAAAGTACTAAGAGAAGTACTTCCTTTCATCTGCAAGTTCACCTGCAATTACCTTGTTTTTCTTTGCTGGAGATGGAGATAAGAGCCAGTAGCTGGGACTCTAGGATGGATAAAATGCATCTCTGCTGGTGCTTCCTTACACAAATTTTATAAACAAGAAGTGTTGCGTGTGCATAGCCTTGCTATGCTGAATAACATGCACATACTTTGGTACAAATGTGGAGAAGAGGATGGCTGGAGATCAGGCTCTTCTCTTCCAAAGTTTAAAAAAATGCATTAATGCCAGTTCACAGTACTTTCCCCAACGGGGGCAATGTTAGGACAAATGTGTTCATTTGAAGGACATTGCAGGTTCTAAATCTCTGAGTACCATCTCTTCAATACTATCTCTCTGCCCCTCAAGTTTTAGCATATCCAATTATTTTCTAAAACATAGTAAAGGATTCAACAGGCTATCTCCTTGGAGCAGTGGCTTATCTGCCTTCAAATAAATTACGGGGGGAAATTTATTCAATTCAGAGAAGTGATATGTCTTACACAGTTTCTGGAAAATATTTTTCCAAACGTTCTAATTTAGACATCCACTTACTGCTGGCTTAATGATCAAAAGGATTTAGAGAGCACAACGCATTTTGAAGTTGACGTGATTTAAATGCCTGTTTTGCTACCTCCCTTGTTCTTAAATGTGTTCACTCAACTTGCTGAGTTTATAGAACCAATTTGGGAGAAGAACAATGTTTCTGCCTCCCGTAAGAAATTCCTCAAATTCCTTACAGTGACAATCAAGAGAAAATCGGAGCTGTACTTTGTGAGACAGTTTTTACATACTCAGCAACCGTAAAAGTTTTTATTGTTCAGGTTTTAGAATGAAAATTACAAACTTTCTTTATTCCTCAGTCTTTCAAAGCATAGCCTGTGCTGCACTAGACAAAAAACAAACAAAGCCACACAGTTAACTACAGGTGGGTTGGTTATGGCATGAACTTTATGATCAAACAGACTTGGATTCAAATACCAGCTCAGACATTTGATAGCTCTCTGATTTGGGTTATTACCCTTAAGGAATCAGAATCTCAGTTTTTCATCCATAAAATGGGACTCAGTGTGTAGTGTTATAAGTTTTAAATGAGATAATACATGTAATATACTTCAGATAGTCCTTGGAACATAGTCTAGCCATTGTTAGCTGGTTGCTAACTTTTAAATTTTATTTTCTAAAAGTTGAAGGAGCATTTAAAAAATGTGATTAAGTACATTGTAACTCCTTAAATTAATGATTCTTTGCTCTCAAGAAATACCCAATGTTCATATTCCCTTAATAGGCTTATTCAGATTAGGGTCTAAACAAAATACACACATTAAGTTTGGTCAACATTTTCCTTAACAGTCTTTAATCCATTGGCTTCTTTCCCTCTTTTTCCCCATGCTTTTCATTTGTTGAAAAAAAATGGACCACTAGTTCTGTAGTATTTCTCACATTCTTGTTTGTCTGGTTATATCCACCACGTGCACGCGTGCTCAGTTGCTAAGTCGTGTCCGACTCTTTGCAACCCCAAAGACTCTAGCCCACCAGGCTCAGACTCTGTCCGTGGGATTTCCTGAGCAAGAATATTGGAGTGCGTTGCCATTTCTTTCTCCAAGAAGGAAATACCCACCAAGGTGTTATTGAAAATGTTAACTGAAAAAAATCAGAGTTTAAAATTTAACTTACTGAAAATTTAAATTAATTTGCTGAAATTAGTAAGTTAATTTAGCTAGATTCAACCAGACTATAAAGTCTATGAGGTCATTTTTTATTACTGTTTTACATCCTTGTGAGGCTTGATGACACAGGGCTAGGCAAATAGTAATACTTATTCTATCAATTGCTGAGAGTAACAATCCTTCTTTTGACTCACATATGTTAACATTTACATTAGGGATGAAGTAAGAATTAGAATTTAAGAATTAGGCCCTGCCTTGCCATAATTTTTCTCTTTGCCACTGAAAAAAAAATCATTAAATATCTCTGAGCTTCACCTTACCAGTCTATAAAAGGTGGATGTTCTGCCTCATAAATTTGCTGTGGGAATGAGAAAATGCATGAGTGATAATATAAGTGCTGGTTAAAAAAATCAGGGTTATTTCTGTTGAATAAAAGGTATCAACACTTAATATTTAATTTTAAGATCAGCAGTTGAATGAAAGGCTGAATAAACTGCTGATTGAAAAACCACCCTGATATTTCAAAAAAGGAAAATGATTTTTCCTGTGGTTTCCATTTCTCTCTTGGCCATTACCATGCAGTTTTGCATGGCATATTATAATTGGAGAATGAAGTTTCTCCTGTTTCTCTTCCCAAGTGAAAATTCAGTTGAAATAATGATGGGCTAAGGTGGCAAATGAGACAAGAAACTATTATTTGGACTCAGAATTCCTGATGATAGCTGCCTTAGAGCTTCTCTGAAAGCAATGAGGACTGGGCTCAGGTCCAAACTAAGCAACCGAAGAACCATCAACTAATTTTTAACCAATGGCAACTTAAATTGGATTATCCATAGAAGTAAATATGAATGCATATGAATACAAATGTTATTACAAAAAGTGTCTTTCCAATGAACAGTAGATAAATGCGCAAGGAGGGTCATTTGAAGTAAAAACAATGTTCTAATTTCAGTTTTATCAAAGGCTCAAAAAGTACCAAGTATCTGGGCACCTAATGTGTTTAACAATTTATAAAACAGCTTCAGAATTCTAGGATGGCTCAGACGGTAAAGTGTGTGCCTGCAATGCGGGAGACCCAGGTTCCATCCCTGGATCAGGAAGATCCGCTAGAGAAGGAAATGGCAATCCACTCCAGTACTCTTGCCTAGAAAATCCCATGGAGAGAGGAGCTTGGTAGGCTACAGTCCATGGGGTCGCAAAGAGTCAGACACGGTTGAGCGACTTCACTTTCATTTTCACTATAAAAGTTATAATTTACAATTGTGATACGTATCGTGCCGGGAAGACTACAGTGAATGGCCGGGAAAAGGGCACAATTGCAGAACTGCAGGAATATTGAACATACAAGACCAATTCCACTTGTAGATTGAGCTGGAGGTTTACATCTCTCTACTCTTTTTTTGGTTTGGATTGAAGGTATTTTTAGTAAAGGAAAACTGAGACACATATGCATGCACAAATAGGACAGAGCAGTGGTTCTCATCTCAGGGAGACTACTGAAAAATAGTAACAGTAGGGTCCACCCAAGATGAATTACAAATCAGGGTATCTGGAGGTGTGGCCTAGGTATTTTATGGCTGTTATGCCAAAAAGTTAGAATTGGCATCTTTAGGTTTTGCACTCAGGTGAAAATGGGAAGCTAGTGATAAAATTAATTTTAGGAAAGCATATTACATTTGAAAATTACACTAAGTCAGGAAGAAAGGCAGATGAGGTAGCTATGTTGTTTGTGCGTTCTATGAGCAGAATTGCAAACCCCACACTGAGTCACTGTTTAGGGTTTTTTCAGCCCTTTGAAATTATTTCAGATCTTTATGCTTCTTTTTTCTTCTCTAGAGATTACCTCCTTTTTAGGATTAGTCAACTTTAAAGATTCTATAGACATTTTTGATTTTCTAACACGATATTCTTCTCGAGACCATTTTTATAAAGTGAAATGTCTTAGGAAATTCATTTACTAAATAAAAAAATACTGATCGAGTTTTACCATAATGAGTAGACTTTCAGGTGAACATTATCAGGTCTGAAATATCAGTATGTTTTTGACAGATTTTTCCCCCCCCCAGTAACTATTGAGAGAATTTTAATGTGTAATCTGATATTACACATTTGAAATATCATTTGGAAAATCTGTTGAATTTTCAAGAATTATCTTTTTCTAGGGGGTAGACAAAAGAGAAAGTTTCTTTGTCCAATTTATTTCAAACTTCTGTAAGTTGTAGTTTCCTGGAAGTTAGAATATTTTTCCATTTATCCTACAGTCTTTATTAGTTTGTTTTTAGTCATTTATCTTACTGCCAGGATTGAAGTGAAAGGATGAATTGATTGATAAGGAAATATAATTTTGGGAGTTGCAAATTTTGAACTTTCAAAATTTGAAAAGACATGCAAATAGATATTCTATTGGTTTATTCTTTTGTGTTATTAGATACTCATTAAGTTTCAATTACCCTTTGAAAACTTCTATGGCAATTAGTCATTTTTCCTATCTATTTCATTTACAGAGTATGCCCAGCCATTTTTCATTATTGGTTTAGACTTAACACAGTCTGTTGAAAGGATTATAGATGGATGGCTTCTCAAGGTCCTTTCAGATTCATATATTGATAAACCTATGACTAAAATTAATCTTGGCTCCACTTTGATGAGTTTATTTATCAATGTGCATGGCAGAGCTATAAGCACAAATTTGTCAGTTTCAAACTATTAAAAATAACTACAAAAACAAAATATTTATCAACTGCTCAGACTTCAGGGTTATACAGTCAGAAAACAGCTTTATTCCTCTCCCACACCTGATTTTTAGGCGTTTCCTTCTCCAGTATTTGCTAGCATTTCAAATGCTAGCTTGTCAGTCATTAACAGGTGTAAAAAAAGTCTGTTCTAAAGCAACGTCTTAATCTTGCTTCCTATGTAAAAATTTCCCCTCTGTTTTTTCAAACCCTCTTCCACTTCTTCTCCACTCACAATGCTACGCCGAGCTCTTTCTTTGTGTAGATAGGGAGTCTGATGAGCAGTAGAGGGGAGACAGGGAGACAGGGTAGGTCCAGAGTTGAGCGTGGACTCTGGACTTAGATACCTGGAGCTGGATCCCCTGCCACTCACAGCTTTGTGACCTGGATTATAAGTCCGTAATGTCTCAGCTTACTCGTCTATAAAGTGACAATAATAATTTTAATTATTTAAGTTATTCAATAATTAATAGTTATTTCAGTGACCTCATTTTCATAGTGATCTGTGGTTGTGAGGATCGGTGATGCAATTGATGTAAAGCGTTTACACCAGAATCGTTGGCTGTTCTGGATATTCCTCCTGGGTTGTTGCCACCAGGTGTTGGCCTTCCTTCCGGAATGGTGTTTCGGACGCTGCTTGTTCTCTCCTTTGGCAGACGTCTGTTGTCAGCTCTCTTTTGTTGGTTCATGTTGTGGTTTCTCTGCCCTCTCCTCCCCCCATGGCGGTCCCCGCACTGTGGTTTCCTGATGCTTGCAGCACTTGCTGGCCGACACTTTTCGTATTTCCCGTCCCAGCTCCTGCCCTAGCACTAGACTCAGGTGATTTTCTTCCCAGGTCAGGCAGCAGAGAGAGAACACAGGAAACCACATGCTTCCAGGCCCAGCTTGTCACTGCAAATATGAACCACTGATCCTGCTGGTCTCTTTCCTTGCCCATGTTCTCCCTAAGTGGGCCATTGGGTGTGATAGTTTCAAGATCCCCTTGGCTCCACTGTGTGGCCATGTATAGAACGTAGGATGTTCATGCATTTCTTAGCTGTTGTCCAGATTTGAAGTCCACAAAAAACATCCTATTTCACATCCTGCCATAAGTAGTTTCGTCATCAGTTCAGTTCAGTCGCTCAGTCATGTCCAACTCATGAATCGCAGCACACCAGGCCTCCCTGTCCATCACCATCTCCTGGAGTTCACTCAGACTCATGCCCATCGAGTCAGTGATGCCATCCAGCCATCTCATCCTCGGTCGTCCCCTTCTCCTCCTGCCCCCAATCCCTCCCAGCATCAGAGTCTTTTCCAATGAGTCAGGTCTTTGCATGAGGTGGCCAAAGTACTGGAGTTTCAGCTTTAGCATCATTCCTTCCAAAGAAATGCCAGGGCTGATCTCCCTCAGAATGGACTGGTTGGATGTCCTTGCAGTCCAAGGGACTCTCAAGAGTCTTCTCCAACATCACAGTTCAAAAGCATCAATTCTTCAGTGCTCAGCCTTCTTCACAGTCCAACTCTCACATCCATACATGACCACAGGAAAAACCATAGGCTTGACTAGACGGATCTTGGTCGTCAAAGTAATGTCTCTGCTTTTGAATATGCTATCTAGGTTGGTCATACTTTGTGCTATAATAAGGACTGAATGATGTGGCAGATAGAATCTCAAAATATCTGTGTTCTGGCTACCTGGCATCACACTTGGGTTGTTACATTAACAAAAAAATAAGTAAATGATTTCACTTGGCAAAATGGCATTAATTTNTGGTCGTCAAAGTAATGTCTCTGCTTTTGAATATGCTATCTAGGTTGGTCATACTTTGTGCTATAATAAGGACTGAATGATGTGGCAGATAGAATCTCAAAATATCTGTGTTCTGGCTACCTGGCATCACACTTGGGTTGTTACATTAACAAAAAAATAAGTAAATGATTTCACTTGGCAAAATGGCATTAATTTTTTTAATTATAGAACCTCTTTTACATGAGTAGAGAGAAATTACGAGCTTAAAAAAAAAAATCCCCATAGTCCCATGCACTTTAACTTTACATCATTCCTGTTAAATACAGCTTAAGAGCAGCCGATATGGCCATACTTAAAAATCAAAGATTTCATGTTAATAGCCATTATTAATAGTTGGAATGTACTGTTGTGATCATACCTCAACCCTGGACAAAATGACCTAGCCAAAGAGTGGTCATTAAAAAAAAATTAATTATTATCTTTTCTTATTGAAGTATAGTTAATTTACAATGTTTGTAAGTTTCTAGTGTATAGAAAAGCGATTCAGATAGAATACATACATATATGGGTATATGTATGTATTCTTTTTCAGTCTTTTCCATTATGCTACTGCTAAGTCACTTCAGTCATGCCCGACTCTGTGTGACCTCATAGAGGGCAGCCCACCAGGCTCCCCCATCCATGGGATTCTCCAGGCAAGAATACTGGAGTGGGCTGCCATTTCCTTCTCCAAGGTATGAAAGGGAAAAGTGAAAGTGAAGTCGCTCAGTCGTGTCCGACTCTTGGCGACCCCATGGACTGCAGCCTACCAGGCTCCTCTGTCCATGGGATTTTCCAGGCAAGAGTACTGGAGTGGGGTGCCATTGCCTTCTCCGCTTTTCTGTTATAGTTTATTACAAAGTATTGAATAAAGTTCCCCATGCCATACCGTAGGATCTTGTTGTTTCTCTATTTTATGTAATTTGTTCATCCTAAACTCCTCATTTATCCCACAACACACCCTTTCCCTTTTGGTAACCATGCTGCTGCTGCTAAGTCGCTTCAGTCGTGTCTGACTCTGTGCGACCCCATAGATGGCAGCCCACCAGGCTCCCCCATCCCTGGGAATCTCTAGGCAAGAACACTGGAGTGGACTGCCATTTCCTTCTCCAATGCATGAAAGTGAAAAGCAAAAGCAAAGTCGCTCAGTCGTGTCTGACTCTTATCGACCCCATGGTCTGCAGCCTACCAGGCTCCTCTGTCCATGGGATTTTCCAGGCAAGAGTACTGGAGTGGGGTGCCATTGCCTTCTCCGCTTTTCTGTTATAGTTTATTACAAAGTATTGAATAAAGTTCCCCATGCCATACCGTAGGATCTTGTTGTTTCTCTATTTTATGTAATTTGTTCATCCTAAACTCCTCATTTATCCCACAACACACCCTTTCCCTTTTGGTAACCATGCTGCTGCTGCTAAGTCGCTTCAGTCGTGTCTGACTCTGTGCGACCCCATAGATGGCAGCCCACCAGGCTCCCCCATCCCTGGGAATCTCTAGGCAAGAACACTGGAGTGGACTGCCATTTCCTTCTCCAATGCATGAAAGTGAAAAGCAAAAGCAAAGTCGCTCAGTCGTGTCTGACTCTTATCGACCCCATGGTCTGCAGCCTACCAGGCTCCTCTGTCCATGGGATTTTCCAAGCAAGAGTACTGGACTGGGGTGCCATTCATTGCCTTCTCCATTGGTAACCATTAGTTCACTTTATATGTCCACGAGTCCGTTTCTGTTTTGTAGATAAGTTAATTTGTATCACTTTTTAGATTCTGCATATAGGTGATGTCATGGTATTTGTCTTTCTCTTCCTGGTTTGCCTAGTGTAGGATAATCTCGAGCTCCATCCGTGTTGCTGCCAGTGGCTGCCAGTGGCATTGTCTCATTTTCTGTGTCTGAGTAATACTCCGTTGTACATACGTGCCACATCCCCTTCTTACATTCATCTTTCAGTGGACATTGAGGTTGTTCCCATGTCTTGACTGCTGTGAATGGTGTTGCTATGAACACAGGGGTGCACACATCTTTTCAAATTAGTGTTTTCTCTGGATGTATGCCCAGGGGTGGGATTGCTGGATCATATGGTAACTCTATTTTTAGTTTTTTAAGGAATCTCCATACGGTTCTCCATAGTGGCTGTACAAATTTACATTCTCATCAATAGTGAAGGAAGATTCCCTTTTCTTCCAAAGTGAGATCAATTTTTAATTTTAGTCATATACATTTCAAAATTTAATTTTGGAAGAATCCAAAGAGGTCATTATTCTGGGCTCAGCAGTTCTCCAGTAGAACTTTTTGTGATGATGCAAATATTTGTTCTGTAACATCTGATACATGTAGCTAGTGAGCATTTGAATTTTAAAATTATTTAATTTTAGTTAATTAACAGTTAGATTTAAATAACCACATATGACTAGTACTGTATTGAACAACTCAGTTCTACCTTTACATAGACTTGGTTAAGCCTCAACTAATAATACAATAATTTTTTCTTTTGTAAGTTATTTTTTTTGCCATGAAAAATAAAAATAGAATTACTGAGTCATGTGGAAATAAATATAGATTCCTCTATCTTAGATTACCTACTTTATCAAATGGAATAATTTAAAGGAGAAAAATCAGCATCTGGAATCTTCACATGTTGTAAATGGTATTTTTGGTGTATATGTATGTGTGTATGTATATATATATGTCAATGGTATGTTTTGTGTACATATGTGTGTGTACATATATATATAAGCACATCTCTGTTTCATGCTTATTTTATGCGTATTTGTGTATATGTGTGTACCATTGAAAAATCGTAAATTACTCTTTTTGCATTTTTTACACTGATAGCATGACTTTTAATGATGATGGGGACATGCAGGTGTTCGTTGTTAGGAGATGTATCTCTCTCCTTGGAAGTCTATGACTGAGGTAGGGAATGATGAGCAATGAAGGCACAGGTTAACCCTTATACCTAGCTCTGCCTACTAAACAAGGAAAATAGAGGCTGTTCCACACATTTAAAACAAAAAAAGGAGAGAGTCAGCCCTGCTTTTTGACTACCAAGTGATCCTAGCCAATGGTAACTTTGTGTTACGAACATGGAGGATGTCTTCCTTCAGGGACCTTCCATGGGTTGTATCTGGCAGAAATGTAGGGTTCACAGCACAGTCTTTCTCTCTCTATTTCTTTTTTTTAGGAAGAACCTTTCATATTATCATTCTCATGCTGGGGGTGGGAACCTACCAGTTATCACAGCTTGAGTGTGGGGAGAGGAGAGGAGTGGTCTGGTTCAGTTCCCACAAAACATTTCCTAGCGACTTGTTACTTGTGGTGAATACTATGTTCCCTGCAAAAGATTCAGAGAGAAGTAAAACAAAGCTCTCCTGTCTTGGGGCTATCTTGTCTTGGGTGCTCTCCCCTGAGGGAGGGAAAAGGGTGAGGCTGGCTGTGGATGGTCACATTTCTTCTCTAGGAGACCACTTACGACAACAAAAACCAGGCAACTTTCACCAGATAATTCAAGAAGGAGGATTTATTTTAGAAGGGATGAGTTTTGAAGATATGGCAGGATGTAGACAAACCTTAAGAGAAAGTGCCAGTCAGGGGGACGGGGACTGGCAGAATGTCTAACAGGCTTAGAAGACTGGGTGGGCTGCCTATTTTATACTAAATGGTTAACAGAGTATCTATCATGTGTCAGACTCTGTGGCCAGGACTAGGATTAAAGTGGCAAACAAGTAGACCCTGTTTGCGTTTGGAGAGTATATATTTTATCAGGTAAGACGTACCTCAANGCTTAGAAGACTGGGTGGGCTGCCTATTTTATACTAAATGGTTAACAGAGTATCTATCATGTGTCAGACTCTGTGGCCAGGACTAGGATTAAAGTGGCAAACAAGTAGACCCTGTTTGCGTTTGGAGAGTATATATTTTATCAGGTAAGACGTACCTCAAACGGAGAAGGCAATGGCACCCCACTCCAGTACTCTTGCCTGGAAAATCCCATGGACAAAGGAGCCTGGTCTGCCGCAGTCTATGGGGTCGCGAACAGTTGGACACGACTGTGCGATTTCCCTTCCACTTTTCTCTTTCATGCATTGGAGAAGGAAATGGCAACCCACTCCAGTGTTCTTGCCTGGAGAATCCCAGGGACGGGGGAGCCTGGTGGGCTGCCGTCTATGGGATCACACAGAGTGGGACACAAGTGAAGTGACTTAGCAGCAGCAGCAGCATGTACCTCAAAGGAATAATTTACTAGTAATTTTTGTATTGCAACTGTTGCATAGTTATATGGTTTTTGTTTCCTTTTCCCCCTTCTTCATTCCACAACCCCTCCCCCATCCGACCTGGAGGCGGACTCATATTGAGGCCAAGTAAACAGGGTGTCTTTTGAAATTTGACTTGAGGAGGAGACAGATATTCTTTAGCATAATCAAGGATAGGAGATTGCAAGTTGTATCTTGGCTGTCTGAAGTTGATAATGGCTTTATACTGAGATTCTAAAAGACTGATCTCAGTGAAAAATTGTTTTCCCTTCTCTTCTGCTCTCAGTGATGGAAAGCTCTGGAATGATGTGGCAATGAAACATTAAGGATCTGAATAAGGGGAGATCCAGTGACAGACTCTGTGGGTCTGGTTGACGGAAATGAGCGTGAGGAGAAAAGGGGCATCAAGAGAATCAGAGGCTGTGGGAGGAGGGAGAGAGAAAAGGACCCTTGGCTGAGCTACCTGTCTGCTTACATCTCGGGTGGCTGTTTGGGAGTCCCATGCATATGGAGAACATGGGCGTGCAACCATCTCTCAAGACAGTCCTCAATGATTCTAGCCCCCCAGTATTCAAGTCCTTGCGCGGTTTCCCCCCACTTTGGAAAAGTCTGACTTATGTAACCAATATGATATTGTAGAATTGATTGAATGTGTCTTTGTAGTCAAGGTTGTAAAACATATGTGACTTCTGCTCTGCTCCCTTGGACCACTGAGGCTGGGAGAATCCAGCTGCCTGTTATGAGAACTCTCAAGCAGCTCTATGGGAGAGGCCCATAGGTAAGGCCTTCTGAGTGGGAAGTCTTGGAGGTGGATCTTCTAGCCTCAGTCAAGCCTTCAGATAACTACAGCCTAGGCTAATATCTTGCTGCAACGTCATGAGACCCTGAGCTAGAACCACTGGTTGAGCTTTTGCTGAATATTGGACCCAAAGAAACTGTTAGTAATGGGTCTGTGTTGTTTTAAATCACTGTCCATTGGAGTAATTTATTATGTGACGATAGATAGCTAATACATAGGGAAATGAATTAAATGGGATCCACTCCGAGTTTCCACTGCCCTGTGGGTTCTGTAGGAGGTGAACACACTGTTTTAACGTGAGCTATTTGCTCTTTTGAATTCTCTGTGTCTGTTTGAGTAGCTCAAACCACGCCTTTAGGACTATGTACTATACTCCCCAGGCTTCCCAGGTGGTGCTTAGTGGTTAGGAACCTTCCTGCCAACGCAGGAGACATGTGTTCAGTCCCTGGGCTGGGAAGATCCCCTGGAGGAGAGCATGGCAATGCCACTCCAGTATTCGTGGCTGGAGAGTCTCATGGACAGAGGAGCCTGGCAGGCTACAGTCCGTAGGGTCGCAAAGAGTTGGAGACAGTCGAGTCAACTTAGAAGTCACACGCTATTCTTCCCCCATCCTTCATACAAAAGGTCTGATGTTCTGGTTACAGTTTTAAGTGCTGAAAGGAGAAATACAGGGGACAATGAAGGACTGTCCCCTTGATCATTGATACTGTTACTGCTTAAATGTAAGAATAATACAGAGATGAGAGACTGAGTTATCTGAATAAAACTTACTGTGTGTACCTGTCTTAAGAATCACCAGCTTGACATTTTCCTGTTGAAAGTATCTTGGTTCTTCTCTCCTCGTACTATTGACATTTTCTTTTTTTTAAAAAAAAGTTTATTTAAATCCATTTTTCCTATAATTTGGGTCATATTTTTGCCTCCCTCCCCAAACAAATGTGTTGCTCTCTATTTTGATAATAGAATATTCAAAAGCACTCTATCTGTATTCTACAACTTCATTTTAAAAGCCAAATCCTTAAAATTGGCATTCCTTAGCAAATTAACAATGGCATACTATAATAGATACTTTGTTATGTTTTCTGTTGTTTAATGTAACAGTTTGGCCATTGCATAAAAGGACATGTACCAGTGATTATAATTGAAATACCATCCTAAGTCACTTTTTAAGTGGAGAAAACCTATTAAAATTCATTCATTACAAAACCCCCACTGTACTCAGCAAGGCAGTCTCAAAGAAGGACACCATGATCTCCCTTGCTCAAATGTTGCTATTTACATATTTAACGTCCTGAAGCACTATGGAGATTTCAAAACTATTTAAGCATTAGCAAAAAGCAAGCATATGAAGCTGATACATCGCCAATTGCTTCTATGTATTTGACTCCTTCTCTCTTTTGAGTGAGTGAGTGAAAGTCGCTCAGTCGTGTCTGACTCTCTGCGACCCCATGAACCATACAGTCCATGGAATTCTTCAGGCCAGTTTAACCTTGTCATTAAACTCAGAAATATTCACTTGCTCGGCAAGATTATGTTATTAAGAAACGTCAGTTTCTGGCGCCCTCTTGTGGAGAAATGCTCCTGGTGTTAGTTCTTACTGACAGCTCAGTTGCAGTTTGGGGAAATCTGAAAGGAAGAATCGTTTTCCTGTTTATTTGTACAACATGGTTTGAACTTCTGAAACAAATGTGACTCACTACTTGCTCAGCTATAGGACTGAGGAGTTAGGTAAATTTCTCTGAGAGAAACATCAGACATTATAAAAAAGTTCTGATAAAACATTCCTATTAAACTTTGTTAGATGGAATCATTTGTTCTCACTGGTACTGATAATGATTAATTGGCAAAATACCACTGCCTAAATTGGCTACAGGGAGGCTTCCATTCAGCATTTATCTGCTCAGGTTCAGGGTCAGGACTCACCATTGTCAGACAGTGTGTCCCTGAGGACACAACTGCACAATCCACCCCGGGGCCGATCCTTCCCTGGGATCTCCTAACAGAGGTCTCCCTTAGCCTCTTCTCCACTGACATATTCCTTTTCTTCCTGAGGTCGGAAAAAATAATTTAGTGACCTTGAGCACGTAAGTTGGAGTCTGAGTAACGGGTAAAGAGATGTGCTTGTATGCCTAGTAACACAAAGCTGGGAATAAAATTAGGCTCTCAACCTGGATGATTTCTCCGATTCTATTTGTACCTGCCTCTGTGGACCCTCCAGATGTCTCCCAACGACTCCTGGGGGTTCCCCTAAATCCCCAGAAGAGCTCACAGTCCGTTCTCTCGGCCACCCGGCCGCCGCGTGGTTTCCTCTCTTTCCCCCAGCTGCTGAGGCTGCACAGGACGTGTGGTGCTGCCTGTGGGTGTGGGTGTAGGCTGCTGATGAATGTGCGGTTCAGAGGATGCAGCCTCTGCCACGCCGAGGCCAGCTGGGGTCACTCAGCTGCACCCGTGGCCGGAAACTTCCCGGACGCTGCTGGTGCGCCGGAGCGCCAGCCGTGCCAAGGTTTCAATCCCTCCTGGAATTTCTCAAATGTGTTCTGGCTTCATCTCCCATCGGGGAAAGAAAGGTCTACCCTTGTTTTATCGTCTTTCAGATTTCCCAGAGTCGCGCTGACCTCTGAGCCAGGCAGCTCTCTTGCGTTCCTGTTAAAGGCTCTGCCCCTGTGGCTCCAGGTGCTCCCTCGGAGGCAGGAGAGGCAGGACCAGGAGGAAGAAGGGACCTCACCGGGCAAGGGGGACCGCGCTTGCCAGCTGTTCCCCTTCTCACTCGCTACCCAGGGTATTTTTTATCAGAAGAAACGGTGAGCTTCACTTCTCTTACTTTGCCTAAAGACTCCTCCATCTCAAACAGATTCCTCCTAGCTCGGATTCCTCCGTTTGCAGAAATGCTCAGACATGTCTGCGTCTATTGTGTCCAGGGGGCTCTCTCCCTAGTCACCAGTGATGATGGGATGATGGGGGGTGGTGGCTGCCAGGTTAAGGCAGAAGAGATTATCTTTAGATGGCACATTCTGGTGGAGCTCACGCTTCACAAATGTTCTAGCAGTTGTTCTTGAAGGGAGAATGCATGTCATGGAATTCAGAGGATAGCTTCAAAAGTTCTTGAGTATATTATGAGAGGAGAACATGAAACATGATCTTCTAGCTTTTTTCTGTTTCATAACATACTTCCAGCTTGTAATGTGGATGGATTCCATTACACAGCAAAAATAACACAGAATTATTGTAAAGTTCCTGTTTACAAATATTAAGTTTACAAGAGACTCTTGGCGACCCCATGGACTGTAGCCCGCCAGGCTTCTCTGTCTGTGGGGATTCTCCAGGCAAGAATACTGGAGTGGGTTGTCATGCCCTTCTCCAGGGGATCTTCTCGACCCAGGAATCAAACCCAGGTTTCCCGCATTGCAGGAGGATTCTTTACCATCTCGAGCCACCAGGGAGGCCCACAAGAGACCATAGAGTCAAATAAGCCTCTGTGAGTGAGGAGGTGTTTTCTAAAGGGAGACTAGCTTGACCAGCCGGAAGTCTGCATTTCTCTGTTTCTTCTGTGTTTCTAGGTAATAATGTCACACTGCTCTAGCCCCTCTTCAGCTCTGCTTCTAGCGTTTTATGGTGTGGCAACATAAGCCTAGGTCTTATTGGCATTTACAGGTAGGTAGCCTGAAAACACAGAGACGGCAATGGCACCCCACTCCAGTGTTCTCGCCTGGAGAATCCCAGGGACAGGGGAGCCTGGTGGGCTGCCGTCTACGGGGTCGCACAGAGTTGGACACGACTGAAGTGACTTAGCAGCAGCAGCAGCAGTCTGAAGACAAAGATGGCTTAGTGGAGGCAGCCCGCTGAGTTTTGAATCCAGGTGCTCCACTAACCAGCAAATAACTTGGACAAGTCACACTGGCCCTCTAAACCTCAATTTCCTGATGTATGAAATGGGATAAATAATACTGACAGCACTTCCTCATAGGTTGCAAGACTTCACCAGGGTTATTAATAAAAGCTGGCATAATACAAAACATGCAGAAAAGACCCGGGAAACTCTTGTCCTTACTAAAACAGAAAAATTTCCCACTAAACTGAGTTTGTATTTGCCAATTATTCTTCAATAAAGCTGCTAATAAAAGTGAGGGAAGAAAACTTCAAGTAAAAATTGTCTTACTAAAACAAAAGGCTAAACTTGACTCCTCAGAATTCTGAGAGTTTTTTTCAAAGTAAGATATGGTTCTGGGAAAGATGGACGCAAAGTCTGGGCACGGCACTTTATGGAGGAAGGAGTGTCTGGGGAAAATGTGACTCGGGGTCGAAAAGTGTTCTTTGTGATGAATTTGAATTACCACTTTATTGTATTTTATCTAGGTTAGCATAGTCCAAAGGTAGCCATTAGCTTCACGTGCTGTTGAGTGCTTGAAATGTGGCTAATTTGAATTGAGATGTGTGTTAGTGTAAAATACTCACCAGAATTGAAGACTTAGTGTGAAAACAAATGTAGAATAATTTATTTGAAAATTTAAAATATTGATAATGATAATATTTTGGTTATTTTTAAAGGCAATATATTGGAGAAGGAAATGGCAACCCACTCTAATTTTCTTGCCTGGAGAATCCCATGGACAGAGGAGCCTGGCAGGCTACAGTCTATGGGGTTGCAAGAGTTGGACACGCCTGAGCGACTAAGCACACACTCACACTCATCTCTAAAAACCCAGTTCTAGAAGTCCATTTGGAGAAGGAAGTGGCAGCCCATTCCAGTATTCTTGCCTGAAGAATCCCGTGGACAGAGGAGCCTGGTGGGCTGCCGTCTATGTGGTTGCACAGAGTCAGACATGACTGAAGTGACTTAGCAGCAGCAGCTTCGTAGTATAGTCTGAAGTCAGGAAGCACGATTCCTCCACTTTTTTTTTGTTCTTCTTTCTCAAGATTGCTTTGGCTATTTGAGGTCTTTTGTGAAATTATTGACTAAGTGAATTAAGGCAGATAGAGAAAGACAAGTATTATATAATATCATTTATATGTGGAATTAAAAATGATACAAATAAGCTAATTTACAAAATGGAAGTAGATTCATAGACGTAGAGAGCGAACTTCTCTACTACTGCGGGGAAGAGTCCCTCAGAAGAAATGGAGTAGCCATCATGGTCAACAAAAGAGTCTGAAATGCGATACTTGGATGCAATCTCAAAAACTACAGAATGATCTCTGTTCATTTCCAAGGCAAACCATTCAATATCANACTGGTTCCAAATAGGAAATGGAGTACGTCAAGGCTGTATACTGACACCTTGCTTATTTAACTTCTATGCAGAGTACATCATGAGAAACGCTGGACTGGAAGAAACACAAGCTGGAATCAAGATTGCTGGGAGAAATATCAATAATCTCAGATATACAGATGACACCACGCTTATGTCAGAAAGTGAAGAGGAACTAAAAAGCCTCTTGATGAAACTGAAAAAGCAGAGTGAAAAAGTTGGGTTAAAGCTCAGCATTCAGAAAACTGAGATCATGGCGTCCAGTCCCATTACTTTGTGGGAAATAGATGGGGAAACAGTGGAAACGGTGTCAGATTTTATTTTTGGGGGCTCCAGAATCACTGCAGATGGTGACTGCAGCCGTGAAATTAAACNAGTTGGGTTAAAGCTCAGCATTCAGAAAACTGAGATCATGGCGTCCAGTCCCATTACTTTGTGGGAAATAGATGGGGAAACAGTGGAAACGGTGTCAGATTTTATTTTTGGGGGCTCCAGAATCACTGCAGATGGTGACTGCAGCCGTGAAATTAAACGACGCTTACTCCTTGGAAGAAAAGTTATGACCAAACTAGATAGCATATTCAAAAGTAGAGACATTACTTTGCCGACTAAGGTCCGTCTAGTCAAGGCTATGGTTTTTCCAGTGGTCATGTATGGATGTGAGAGTTGGACTGTGAAGAAGGCTGAGCACCGGAGAATTGATATGTTTGAACTGTGGAGTTGGAGAAGACTCCTGAGAGTCCCTTGGACTGCAAGGAGATCCAACCAGTCCATTCTGAAGGAGATCAGCCCTGGGATTTCTTTGGAAGGAATAATGCTAAAGCTGAAACTCCAGTACTTTTGCCACCTCATGTGAAGAGTTGACTCATTGGAAAAGACTCTGATGCTGGGAGGGATTGGGGGCAGGAGGAGAAGGGGACGACAGAGGATGAGATGGCTGGATGGCATCACTGACTCGATGGGTGTGAGTCTGAGTGAACTCCGGGAGTTGATTTTGGACAGGAGGGAGGCCTGGCGTGCTGCAATTCATGGGTTTGCAAAGAGTCAGACACGACTGAGTGACTGAACTGAACTTAACTGAAGGAGAAGGACAGTGAGGGATAAATTAGGAGTTTGGGATTAACATATACACCCTAGTATATATAAAATAGGTAAACATCAAGGCCTACTCTATACCCTAGGGAACTATATTGAATACTTGTAATAAACTATAATGGAAAAGAATCTAAAAATGAGTGTATATATACATATATATATATATATACACACAGATATATGCATATATATATATGTATATACTCTTATGTTGCTAAGATGCTAAGTATCTCATGTCATATAATAAAATTTTTTTGCATTATTTTTCCACCCCATGAAATTCATTTTTAAAATGTTAAATATTTGAGTGACCAAGAGGGGTTACTTTGTATTTAACGTCTGTCAGCACTTGTTAAAAGTCACTTTACAAGCAGTTCTTTGAAACATTATTTAGAGAATCAGCTATTCTGAACTATAATATGGACTATGAATGTGTCTGGTTTTAAGCCTCCTTTGCCTCTCAAAGCTACCTTTTCAGATGATAATTTAACAGATAATAATTTAATTTAACAATTTATCTTTCTAGATGATTACTTGGCTCTTTGAGTCAAAAGGTGGCATAACGCATCTAATGTAGAGCTATCATCAAATCTTGTTTCAATATTCCTCTCCCATCTTTGCTAAATCTTATTTAATAACATCCAGTTGAATTATAGAATATTAGAACTATAAGGAATGTTGGTTCACATGGTTGCAATCTCTTTGCTTCTCTGGAATCCTCTAAAGGATTAGAGGAAATATGATTTGAAGGACTCTGATTGTTCTAGGAGATTCCCAGGACTCTCCTAACGTTACAACCTGGCCTGGATCTCAACTTTCTGCTCTGTATCTACAGTCAGGCCCTCGTGTGTTCTTCTGATACCTTGTTTGCTTCACAAGCAGAACGTACTTTCTGTATCTGATCTCTTTTCGTTGATTTTGATACTCAGTTTCATAGCATTTATCCTTCCACAAATTAATCAGATATGGCACATTTGTTTTTGTGCCATGAGTTTGGTGATTGCAGCAACGGTTCCCGCCTTCGCCACGTATCCATCCACGTGATGGTTAACTGGATGCGTTGACTTGGCGAGGCCGTAGGACTCAGATGTTCCATGCTGGAGCAAGCACTAGTCTAGACATTGCTGTGAAGATATTTTATGGTAAGATCAACATCTAAATCAGTAGACTTTGGGTAAAGCAAATTAGTCTCTTGTAATGGGGGTTGTAGTCACCTCATTGCAAATAAAGGCCTTAAGAGAAAAAGACCAACCTCCATGAGGAAGAGGAAATTCTGCTTGTAGGCTGTCTTCAGGCTTGAGCTGAAACACCACCTCTTTCTTGAGTCTGCAGCATGCAGACTTAGACGGGTACAAATCAAATCGTGCAGATTTCATGCTTGTCAGCTTCCGTAATTACGTGACCCGATTTCTTAAATTCCCCTCTTTCTGTATATGTATGCATCTATCTGTTCTCTCTCTCTTGATCTAGACCTGTAGTTTCTCAGGAAAACACTGACTAGTGTGATCAGTCAGTCAGGATTAATGATCTACCTCTGGCCAAAATCCATTTAAAATCCTAAAGTTAGCATTTAAAGTGAAAGAGAAAAACTAGAGTCACATTTTGTAGATGAATGAATCAGTCTTCATGAGTGAAGAGAAGAAAAATAGAAGTCCAAAAATAAGAAAATAATTTATTCAACATGAGTTTACTTTTGTCCAGTCTTTCACATGGAAGGGGATTTCACAATGCCAGAGATTAGTTATCATTGGGAGCAGATCCAGGTTTTGCTTATACAGTTTAGGGAACTGTCTTTAAGAGACTATAAAACTGCTGGGAGCCAGCATGAGGAATCCTGCCCGTGGCAAAGGTCATGAGGAAGGAAGCCTGACAAAACGCAAAGGCGTGATATGGCTTCAGAGGTTCCCCTGGAATTTTTCTGAGCATCTACCCCAAAACCAGAGTCTGTCTGCTTTATTGTACTGTGCTTTCTACTCTTCTGACATTAACAGGGGGCTGTCCCCCCACCACATTTTTTTAGGAAAAAGTTAATTTAGAGCTTTTAGATAATAAGTCTCCTGGGCATAATAAGAGTGTTTCAATCCAAAAACCCCTCTGATGGCTCTCTAACTTGCCTTACCTGGACTTTTACAACTACTCATGTGATTGTTTACAGCCCCCCAACTGTGAGAGGCACGGGAAGCCTAAAACATAGAGCTTTTCAAAGAATTAAAAGTTATTAAAATAGTGCTGGTGTAGGATTTCATTATTGGGCCAATGCTTGTTGCTAAGTTCCCATATCTCTTATCCACTGTGCACCTGGGAGTGCCTTAGTTAACATAGTTGGAGTGTAAGAAAACAAAATAGTAGCCTTAAAACTAACCACATCAGACTTTTGAGCTAATTGGTTCTTTCTTCATTGTAACTTACTGCACCTTTGCTTCGTGAAAATGGAACTTTGTTTGATACTTTCTGAGGCTGACATAGATTAAAAATATAAAGAAAAAACACTTCAAGGGAAAATAAGTTTTCTGGTTGAGCAGCCTTTATCAAAAGAGGGTCTTAAAATGTTTCACAGGCCTCCAAGGCCAGAAGATAATGTACACATCATTATTTGTGGGAAAGGTATAAAAGTCCTTTAAAAAATAAAGTTATTGGGCCTCGCTCACCAAAGCAGCTTGGTCTCCTCATGTCTTCTGTACTCTATTTTCTGGCTGAATTCCCGTCTGGGGTGTGAAGGCTCACCATGTCTACTTACTTGCCCTGGCTTCTAAGACTCACGCAAGAGGGAGCCCAAGGCGGGCCACCCTCCATTATTCAAGTGGGCACCGGTGGCCTAACGTAGATGCTGCAAACCTCTTGTCTTGAGGTTTTATCAGTTCTCCATGTAAACCAAGTTATTCAGCCTCTTTTCTCCACTATTTTTCCTACTACACTATTCTTTCCTAATCTAATCTTATATTTCTAATTAAATAAATCTCTCCTCGCCGACTCCACCCACCCTTCGAATTCCCTGGATCCACCGGGGCTAGACCCCGGCATAAAACTACTACTATAAGATTAGGTATGGAAGTGAATATTTAGGTGTTGAGAAGAGGAATCACAATAATTACAAAAGTTTAAAAACTGAAAAATACTGCAAGCATAACAAAATTCACTTTTTATTGAAAAGTGAAAGAAAAACATGCACTTTTTATTAACTAACGGCCTGATATACATGTACATTACTCCTCCTCAATAGTTTTTTAGTATATATATTTGACTATCACTTGAGAATATATAGATAATTTAGTCTATAAATTTCAAATCATGTTTATCCTCACTACCAACAAACTTCCATGCCAGACACTGTAAGGAATGGTAACATGGAGCTGGGACCTTGACTTTTACCTTCCTGTCATGATGGGAGAGCAGGCCTGGTCTTTACTGGGATGACTTTGTTGGAAGTCTTTCCTGTTCTGAGATGACTGGTAATCACTTAACTACATATCCACGAGGCTGTAAGGCATATAAATATATCCTGCAAAACTCAGACTAAATGTATCCCTACTTAACTTTCCTACAGTCACTCCAATACTACCCAACTTGAGGAGACATGTGATGGAAAGGAATTCAGAGAAAGAGACAAAGGAACTTAAGATAAAATATCCTCATTCTGTGATTTTTACAAAAGGATACAACTGTTTGAACATGGCCTTGGAAAGGCCCTGGGTGAATAAGAGCCCCAAAGTTTAAGCCTCTGGCTACCATAGATACTTGAAAGTCTTTTCTTTTCCCACATCTAATAAATTTTCAAAGAATCACTTATTAATGTAAATTTATTAATATATTTTCATGCTCCTGGGACTAATGTATGAAATTTTCCATAATTAACAGTAAATATTTATACTGTATGAGAACTACACATGAATAAGAAATGAAATACCTTTAAATCATAAATTTGCAATGAATATTTTAGAGCAGTGTAATTGAATCTTGTTTATAATTATAGTAATGTACAATAATAGCTGTTTTTTTTTTTTCTTTCTAATGGCCTTTTTGTTTTCATCCCCAGAAGGGCAGAGGAAGGAAAAAGAAAAAAAATTAAAACAGGCCAGGTTTTATCATGGGAGGCTGATTTCAGAATCAAAATATGTAGTGGAGCCATTCGTAGTCAGAACGGATTTCAAAATAAAATTACCATTGGCTTTCAAATGGAAATTTCAGGGAGAAAATGTTAATAAAAATGTAATGATTATAATGGTAACTCTAATGGCGATGATGTTATGTGTGTGTGTGGTTAGATGGATGATTAGATAATATGTGACACTTATTTTTTGTCCATAAAGAGGTAGACTAAAATTGGTACCTGTGGAATCATAATATATTCATATGTCCCTAGCTCATTAAAATGGCGTTGCCATTATTTCCAAATCTTCATCATGTGATAGGGCCACGCACACATGGCACAGGGAATCAGACTGATGGGAACTTTTTATCAGTTCTAATTCTGCTTTCATTATTCACAAGACTAAAGACTCTCTATAAAATCAGTTGTTTGTCATCTACTCATTGATTCCAAAAGAGACTTATACATGAATATGCATGGGAATCTGTGGCAGGCTGTTGCTTTGGTGGCTTCTCAATGCTGAAGCCTCTGTGTATCCACTCCCACAAGGGCTCTGGGCTTGACCTCATAAGTGGCTGCAGTCAAAGGACATTAAAAATCAGACACACACAAGGCTTGTTGAGAACATGCAGGTTCAAGTTGTTCTCTTAGAAAACTCCATGTTGGGACCCAGATATCACAGTGTGAGGAAGTCTAGGCTATGATGCTATAGAGAGAAGCCATACAGACTGACCTTGGAGCAGGACACAACACTTCTTCTAGGTGGAAGAACACCAAGGTGTCTGAGTCAAGTTTGCAGTTGAATGTCACCAAATGAGGTACGTGACACTACATAGACTAGAACCATCCAATCAACCCACAAAAATGTGGCAATAGTGCATCATTGTGGTTTTAAGCCAATAAGTTTAGGTTTGTAAAGCAACAACAGATAATGGATTATAGAAAGATTTTAAATTTATTTTTATTTTTTTGACTGCGCTGCCCAACTTGTGGAATTTTACTTCAATGAGGGAGTGAACTTGGCCCCTCACAGTGGAGCTTGGAGTCCTAACCTCTGAACCACCAGGGAATTCCCAAGAAAGATTTTTTAAACCTTCTCACCTGTATATGAAAATCTAAAAGTCTTTCAAAGAGAATTATAGAGCCTTGTTAGGTTGAATGTCCATAAGTATGATGTTCAGCCATTTACATATTCAGCATTATAATTTTAATAACAAATATTTTAAAATACTTAGATGGTAAAGAATCTGTGTGCAATGAGGGAGACCCGGGTTTGATCACTGGGTCAGGAAGATCCCCTGGAGAAGGGCATTGCTACCCACTCCAGTGTTTTTGCTGGAGAATTCCATGGACAGAGGAGCCTGGCGGGCTACATGTAGTCCATGGGGTCACAAAGAGTCGGACACGACTGAAAGACTTTCACTTTTTACTTCAGTCGTTATACTAAACAATATACATTTATTAATTTTAAAATTCATTCAACAGTCCTATGTAGTAAGCACTGTATTGGTCCCCATTTTATAGATGAGGAAGCTGAGACTTAAAGATGACAAATATTTTGATTAAAGTTACGCAGCTACCATACAGTGTGTGAAAGATATACAAGAGAATTATAAAATGCTGTCTGTATCAGCAACGGAATGTGCAGTCTATGGAAAGAACTATACCCATGACATTCATATAAGAAGAGACAATATTTGAACGTATTAAAGTGTGGAGTTAGTTAAAAGATCTTAGTATTTTAATCAAATTGACACAGATTTAAATAGTGATTCTGCCACCAGCTTTGTGACCTTAAACAATTTATATTGGTTAATATAAACTCTGAGCCTCTTTCCTTGTCTATAGGATGGAGATTAAAAATGTCTGTCTTCCATGGTTGTTGAGAGTGCAACCTCGGCAGTGGAGCCAGGTTTACCTGCTTCTGTTGATTGTGCTCATTTCTTTCCAAATTGTGTTCAGGGACACGGCAGTTGGTAGCTTACAATCAGCTCTGGTGGAAATATTAGCAGTATGAAAGTGTTAAAACCGCATTAGCCAAAGGCTTCTAGCTTGTTGTCCTGTTGTTCAGTTGCGAAGTCATGTCCAACTCTTTGCAACCGCATGGACTGCAACACGCCAGGCTTCCCTGTCCTTCACCATCTCCGAGAGTTCGCTGAAATTCATGTCCATTGAGTTGGGTGGTTGATGCCCATCCAACGCCATGGCATCCATGGTTGATGCCATGATGGTTGAGTCCATTGGATGGTTGATGCCATCCAACCATCTCATCCTCTGTCGCCCCCTTCTCCTCCTGCAAACTCTAATTTACTGACTGATGCACAGTAAGGCGGCTCACTCGCAGAAGCTCTGTTGGAGCCCAGTCTGGACAAAGGGGTGCAGAGAATGGTGGAAGCGCTGGGTCCTGCCAGAGGATTCTGAGGATGGCCTAAGGGCAGGGGAGATCCCTTCTGGGTTGGCTGCTGTTTCTGAGGTGGGATTAAGAGGCGTGGGGATTTACTAGGGGTTACGTTCTCCACTGGGAACAACCAAAGACATCTGGGAGTGTCACTGGCGAGAAAGTAGCGATCACTCATAGAGGAGATTGTTATGACATTTCACAGCCACATAACCTTGGGAGAAGCAATTTGTTCCCTAACTGTGCTGACTTTATACGTTTGTCTTTTCAACCTGCTTAACAGCAAGGGCTGCTTTTTGTTTCTCAAGACAAGTTTATTTTTACTCTTGCTGTCTCAGAAAGTTTTTCAGAAATCAGCAACCACGACAAATCAGGGCTTTTCAGTTTTCTTGGAAACTCAGTTGTGAAACATTTACCAGCGTATCCCAGCTTGTTTGTTCTCGTGTTTCTGTCCTTATGAGAGAGTCAGCTCCATTGAAAATTCAGTGAACACCGTCAAGCCCCAAATGTACAACTAATGGAAGCCCAATATACTCCCCAGCTATTTCTTAGAATCCTCATGGAATGCTTGTGTTTCACACATCCAGCCTTAAGTATATTGCTTTGGATTATTTTCTCATTTCAGGGTTTTGCTGAGAGTATGTGAAGATTCTTGTCATAACGGGCTAAAAAAATGCTTAACAAAACATTTCCTCTCAGAACATAGGAAGCGTTTCTTCCAAGGGGG